>CM073580.1:95099829-95579829 GCA_037074715.1 Magnolia kwangsiensis | reverse complement strand
AAAGTGTTTACAAGTTATAAACAATTCACACAAAAATCCCAACTTTTGTTACCTCAAAAAAGTGTGTTTAGTACTGCTAATGCCTAGTTTGAAGTCTTCTTCATTAAAGAGGGGTCACACCCAACTTGCCAAAGCTGACAACGTCTCTCTCTCGCTCTACCTTCCCTGTGGCCCATATGATGTTCATGGGCCCACATTTATGGCACTCACCCTTCATATGAATTAATGGGGCCAACTTTTGTGACCCATCAGATAATTAGTTTAGCCCAACGATTAGCTAAAGGCCTTATCACCATGGGCTTAACCCAATGGCGTATCTTATATCAAATGCTCATTTGTGTTTCAAAGATTATGGTAATACTTATCACTTTACGCTTTGCCTTGTGTGTATACCCACTTTCTACCTGGTAAATGTAATGCAGGGGCATTTTCCCACTGGGCTCCAGTGGGGTGGCCTGTGGGATGCAGGGGCACACTCGGGGTGGGTGGCCCGCAGAACCCATGGATTTGAGGCCCATGTGAGGCAGAACCCATGGGTTGGGGCATGGACTATGAGCTAAAGGAATTAATTCGCCAAGCTCTATCAGTTCGAGCTTTTAGAGCAAGTGGTTAATTGTCCTGCATCAAAATGCTTACTGGTTAGAAAATACAAAAAAGTGTTTAAACATTCCAAGTTAGCCAAACATGACAAAATGAAATAGTTTAGAGGTGAAACTCCTTACCAGTGTAAAGAGTTTTCATTAGTAAGATTTTACGAGCATCCAAAGGACCACTAAGAAGCTAAAGTTTTTAAAATTAGTCAGACTAAAGCCGAGTTTATGGAATGTCCCGAAATTCCACTTCGATCAACAATCAATTGTCCCCCATTTCAGAGTATTTAGGAATGTCTGATGAAATCATCATCATAAACGCTCCAATTTTGGGATTTGGGGGAAGATGGGCTGATTTGTGGAAAATTGGAGAAAATTTGAAAATTTTCACAAAATTGAGAGGATGAGTATCGACATTACTGTTAGAGAATATCTACACTGCTATCATTCTACTATGACCTGGGCATAATATTATTGTTATCTTATTTATTTGGTTGGAGCAGAAATTATAGAACCTGTAGCCCAGAAATCCAATTTGAAATCATAAATAGTTGTCTAGAGTGAATAAATAAAGAAAATAAAAAAAAATAATCTTGTACCAAGCCAATGAATGTAAGTTCTCTCTCATCCTCGAAGGATAGAGTCCGTTGACCCATGGGCATTCGTTTTAAAGCGAGAGCTAAACATCTTAGGGTCTCTTTGCCTGCAAGACTGATCATGTGAATAAGAAATGAGACTCCGCTGAGTAGATTATTTGAATATGCAACAAATAAACAATTCAATATTCTGACAAAAACTACAAAAACCTATTACTTAATGAGTAAAAAAAGGAAAAAGTTTTGCACAGATTTCCCAGGCTTCAAAATCAGTACCCATATAGCACATGATACTTGAAACGTAATGTGTAGCAGAATTCACTTTTTGAACAAACATGGGATGGACTCAACAGTTGTGTTAAAATTTTCAGAATTGTTTTACAATCTGATCCATTGACAATCTGGACCATTCAACTGTTCAGATGACAAACTTCCACAATATTGGCGATCCGGATTGGATGATAGAAGACCTAGATTGGATCCATGTTTGATGACCATATGTATGGTCTAGTTGGATTGTGGGGCCTACTGATACAATTGGATGACCTTGATTGATTGCATGTGTGACATATCTTCATATTAAAGACGTCCAAGCAATCTGTTGGATGTCCTTATCTACACACACTTGTTCATTACATTCAAATTAGATTAGAAAATTTTAAATTCGCATTTTTTTAGTTCTACCCTCCTCTTATCTTCTTTTAAGCTGTCGGATATGATTAAGATGAATATCTGAATATCTGGACTAGGATAAGCATGAGCTATAGAGATCTCCACCTAGCAGTGTTAGTGTGCCCTCGGGGGGGGGGGGGTTGGTTGGTTGTGTTGTGGATTGCATTGTGCTGCATCAATAGTAAAATCAGAGGAAGTTCCAATACCTCAGAAACTTGTTTGATTCAATTGTCTACTCAGAACCAGTCCATTCAAAGATCAAGTTTTTAGCTTTAGAGCCCACAGATTTAGCCGTCGCCTGCGAATCATTAAAAATTCGATCATTCCTCTCCGTCCAGACAGCCCACCAAATAGCAATAATCGCCATTCTCCATATTCTGGTTTTCACTTTGCCGATTTTGTGGCCCTGCCAAACTGCAAGCAATGACGCAGCAGAATTTGGAGTACAGCCAATAAAGTTGAATCTAGGCCAGAAGTCCCACAAAATATGATTTATGAAAGGACAATGGACCAAAAGATGGTCAACTGTCTCTTCACTACCCATACAGCAGCGACAGATATTAACGATCTGCATCCCATGCTTACTGAGGTTGTCGATGGTAAGGATCCGGTTCATGGCTGCAAGCCAGGCAAAGCATATGAACTTGAGGGGAGCTGCGTATTTCCAAATGAACGAACTGATCTGCGATTGGGAGATAGGGGCGGGGAGCATCACCATGTATAACGATTTGACTGAAAAATTGCCGGACCTGTGTCGATTCCAGATCAGCTTGTCAGGAGAGGAAGTAACCAAAGAGATAGTTGAGAGGCTTTGTAGCAGCTCCACATAATCATCCACCTCCCAGTCCCACAGATTTCTAATACAAATGATTTTCCAGCCCCCACTGGTTTCCGAATTAGAATAGTTGCTGGCTACTGTACTCTCTTTGTTGGCAGCAATACTATAAATTCCCAGAAATCTGCTTCTCAAAGTACTATCGCCCAGCCACCGATCATCCCAGAACCGGATTCTCGTTCCACTACCCAGTAGGAAACCAGTTTGTGACAGCACCTTGGCTTTATGACGAAGGATACCTTTCCAGACGAAGGAAGCTCTGTAGGAGGAGGTGTCACTAGTCTACCATCTGCCTGCAGAGGAGCCGTATTTCCCTTTGACGATACTATTCCACATAGCTTCGGATTCGTTTCCCAAATGCCAGATCCACTTGCCTAGAAGAGCCGCGTTCATGATCTTAAGATTTTTAATGTTAGCACCCCCATTTCTGAAATGAGAGCACACTTCCTTCCAATCCATTAAATGGAATTTCCTGTGATTATCCTTGCCACACCAGAGAAAATTCCTCCTAAGCACATCAATACGATTCAAGACCGCAGCTGGACATCCGAAGAGAGACATAATAATAAAGAGGAAGATTGGACAGCTCTGCTTTAATTAACGTGATTCTTCCTCCTAACGATAGGTGTCGACATTGCCACGTTGCAAGTTTCTTTTGAGTTTTGGCGACGATTTTTTCCCACATCACCAGGGGGGGGGGGGGGGGAGACCGCCGACAAACGTGGTGGGGAAGGACGCTGAAGAACATCCCAAAAGATCTGCATACTCCGCTAAGACCTGATCAGAAATATTCATTCCATGCAGCTTAGATTTATCCATGTTAATTTTAAGGCCTGAGACAGCCTCAAAACAGTGTAGGGTCGTATGAAGGTTGTGAACAGAAGGTTTGTGAGCCTCGATCATAATCAGGGTATCGTTAGCGAATTGAATGTGAGAAATAGGAGAGACCGCATCCACGATGAAAGAACCTCTAAACAGCCCAACATCCTGCCCGCTAAGAATCATTCGAGATAAAGCTTCTCCAATCAGAAGGAACAAAAAGGGGGAGAGAGGATCCCCTTAGCGTAGACCTCTAGAGCTAGGGAAGAAGCCGAAGGGAGTACCATTTAAGAGGATTGAGTAGTGCGCTGACTCCACGCACGAGCTAATCCATCTGCGCCATCTGTCCCCGAATCCCATATGCTTCATCATGTATTGAAGGAAATCCCAATCAACATGGTCATATGCCTTTTCGATATCCAACTTGTAGAATATAGTTTTTCTTCTTGATCTATGAGAGGAATGCAGACATTCGTTGGCGATAAGAGCCCCATCAATAATCTGTCTCCCTTTTATGAACGCATTTTGATTTTTAGAAATGAGGCACCCCATAGCGGCAGAAAGTCTTGAGGATAGGAGTCTAGCTAGGATTTTGTAAGGACCGCCAACAAGGCTGATGGGCCTATAGTCAGATAGCGAGGATGCGCCTGGAACTTTAGGGATCAAGGTTATAAAGGAAGCACCTAAACTCTTGGAGAGCTTCCCCCTCTCGTGGAACTCACGAAGAAAATCCATGATGTCGGATTGAAGCATGTCCCAATAGTGCTGAAAGAAAGTCATAGTGTAACCATCTGGGCCTGGAGCTGTCTCCTGCTAAAGCGAAAACGGCTGCTTTAGCTTCTTCGGAAGAGAAGGGGGCGTCCAACATTTCGGAATCCGATGTTTGCATCATAGAGAAGGCAATCCCGTCGAGCCGAGGTCTAGACCATCTGTCGGTTGAGAGAGTGGAACGAAAATGATCAATCGCACAAACCGCTATCTCGTCTTTTTCTTCTAGTAACCTACCTTCCACCGTGATGGAGTGGATGGCTTTAGCACGAGCTCTGAAATTCGCTATTTTGTGGAAATATTTGGTATTTTTGTCGCCTTCTTTGAGCCACTTCACACGAGATCTGACCTTCCAATTGACTTCATCTTCCAAAGCACGAGCAGATAAGGACTGAATAATTTGGATACGTCTGGATAATGAATCGATCGGCATCTCGTCGCCCTCGTTAGACATATCGATTTGCTGAAGTCAGCCAGAAGGGTCTCAATCTCTTTCTCTCTTTTGTTGAATTCTTTTTCCTTCTAGTCCTTGATTTTTTCTTTGAGGAGTCTCAGTTTGCATGACAGTCTATGGCCAGCAAACCCATTAATCTGAAAAGAACTCCACCAATCTACCACTTTTCCCCGAAAGCCTTCAACTTGCAGCCACACTGGGTTAAATTTAAAAGGCTTAGGGCCCCAGTTAACTTCTTCCATAGATAGCATTATTGGGCAGTGATCTGAAGTCGTTCTGGGGAGTGTGATCTGATAAATCGAAGGGAAAGCCTCTAGCCATTCTGCAGAAAACAAAAACCTATCTAATCGTGATAGAATTGGGGACTTGTGGCAATTAGACCAGGTAAAAGAGGCGCCTGACATCGGAAGATTGATGAGCTCCTGTGCTTGGATCCAATCAGAGAATTGGATCATAGCGGACGAAGTTCTCTAGGGCCGAGAATGTACTTCAGAGAAACGAATGACATTGAAATCTCCGACGAAACAGGTAGGACCTGGAAAGGACTGTCTAGAGGCAGTCAGTTCATTCGAGAAGGAAGACCTGAGAGAATCATCGTTAGGACCATAAACCGCAATAATTTTACAACATAAATTAGATCGGAAAATATTGTCTCTACTCTCAATCCGGTGATCAAAATCCTGTCATGGGAAGAATTCTCCATTTTTGGCAAAGAGAATATATGGGTTCTCATTAGGGATATTCCAATGGAATGTTGGTTTAATGAATTTTTAATCGTGACTGCATCATCACTGGGTTTCCTCTTGGAGCTGGACGCCAAGACGAAATTGGGAATAGAAGTTGGAGTCATCAAAGCCAGGATCAGGAAGAAGAAAGGATTTCCATTGCCCGACGCTATGAAGGTAAAGGTGGACAGTCACACTATCTCTCTTCCTGTTCAGCAAGAGATTCCGGGGGAGTTTCCAATTTGATGGGGAGAAGTTTGGAGTCGGAGAGACTCTATGCTCGACAAAGGTATCCTACTCCCCTTCTCCCGCGGACCACCGGAAGATCTTCAGGCGGGTTACATCGAAGCGAGTCATCAACGTATATTCCCCGGCCGTCAGACAGAGACACGTGCCTGCTTTAGCGTTTCTCCATCGCCTTAAGCACCTGACGAAATCTTTCCCTTCGCCGCCAAGGGATCGTTCGCTATCGAGAGCGCTACACGTGTCTCAGCTTCAACGCCGAAAGCTTGAAAGGACACAAGCCAACTGCTGCTGAGGACCTCGGAGTCACCACATATGCTTCGATCGTTTGCCACCATTAATGAAGGCGACGTGCCTCCCTCTTCTCACCACGTGCCCGCTGTGAACGCCGAAGAACCCATCCTATCCATCCACGTGGACAGTCGATCTTCTCCCTCTAGACCTAATGCTCTCAGGTCTTCTGTAGCAAGTCCGGGTTCGACCCGTATCACCCTCCCTTATGGACATTGGGGCCCGTTTAACATCTCAAATGAGAACCCATATGTTGCTTCCAAACATTTGTCTCCTATGCATGAGGGATGCAGAGTTGGTGGCGCACCTGTTTATTCATTTATCCATTTGCCAGGAAGATATGGGAATCTTTCTTAACTTCTTCGAATGTTAGCTGGGTTATGCCAGCTTCCATCCACTACTTTCTTGCTTCTTGAGATGAAGTCAGCTTTGGAAAAGAAGGCAAGGCGGTCTGGCACTTGGTGGGCATGGCTACTTTTTGGGCGATTTGGATGGAAAGGAGCAGGTGGTGCTTCGAAAACAAGCTAGACTCCATCAAGGGAACCTATCGGAAAGCTCTGTCTTGGACATTTGAATGGGTTATGGGGATAAAGGATTTGGATCCTTGTGTAATTTGTACCCTATTGGGCATTTAGTTCTCCCCTTTCACTGTTTTGTTCATTCTTTTCCTACTTTTTGCAGCTTCTAATAAAAAAATTGTTACCTTCCAAAAATATATCCGTATACAAGGTTCGCTAGAGAAAGAAAAACAAGTTGATCTAGTGACCACATCACGCAACATCCAGGACTAGACTATTGATCCATCAATCCTCCAAGAGTCGCCAAGCCTGTAACCGGGTGATCAGGTGGAAATCTAACCGTACAAGCTGCTTACATGATCGCATGGGTAAGCTCATTGAATTGAGGGCTCCACATGACCATCATGGGCTAGACATGTGGCGCTATCACCCACTAAGGGTGGGTGGGTCCTACAATGCCATATGCATGGTCATTAATCGCAGATCAATCAGGGATCAAAACACACATGCACATGATCATTAGAGTAACATGAATCAGCTGCCAAAAATAATCAATCGATGTTCATGGACTAATCCGCTTGAATCAACACGATTGAGCACCCCATAGACCAATATGAGCTGACAGATAATTCCACAAAAAGCACATCGGGCCAGGGATCAAGTTTCGGCCCGATCCAACTTTAGATCTGACAGATCTGATTAAAACAATTTGTTTCCAGGAAACTTTTAATAATGGACGGTCCTAGATTTCTATGCAAGACACCTAGTGTCCGATCTAACTAGTCAAATCCCACGTGCATCCTAAAGAACACATATAAAATTTCATCTCAATCTGATCACTAGATCTTAAGATATGGCCCATCCAATGTACGTCAGTGCTGGGTCAACGAAGGGTTGATCTTACCCATCCAATAGCTTTGCGGTCCGAACTCCGACCAAGGTAAACGACCCCACGTTTCGAAGCTGACGTCAAGGCTACAATCCCATCAAGTTAGAAGTCCTAAAGGGTACCATTAGATTGCCTACAAGTGGGCCACAAGTCAGTTGACTCCACTTAGGTTCACGGAACGCATGCACCTAGACAACCCAACATGTTTCAACTAGATCTCAGTGATATGATGTCCATTGGGGCGTGACACTACTCGTTATGAAGGTATCAACAAGTACTACAAAATGTAAGGTTAAATTTCAATTTAGATCACAATAATTAGGTCGCAATCCAGTTGTCTAGCAATGTCTAGCAAGGGTGTGTGTAGGACGTTTACGCGTCCAAAATAGGTGGGCCCCATAAAATTTTAAAGGGGGCTAGGGGTGTCGGGTCCACTCCACATCAGATCTAGACAAGACAGACATAACCCACACCTTACAAGTCCCAAGTGTCCCCACAAAACAGTTTAAGTGGGCCCACATGGTGACACACGATCACATGCACAAGGATGGGCTATATTTGCATTAACACAATTGGGTCCCACATAGATCTCATATTTTGGAAAAATCCAGGGCAAACATGAATTAGGAAACCATAATATCCTAATAGAAATAAAACACTCTCTCAATAGAGCAATATCCTAATTGGATGAAGAGATAATCAAGTAAAAACAAGTTAGAATAGGAAACTTTCAAAGTGACTTGTGTGAGGGGGAGAGGGGCGTCGTACGACACCCCTTGCGTATTGTGGGCCCTAGGCTAGGCCATGTGGGCACGATCCTCTCTGACCATTCTCTTCTTCATACTTGTAAACACAAGGGTTACACGCTCCGTCTCTGCGTCTGACAACCGTGGCCCATGGATTGATATGCATATTGTGAAACTCATAATGTAGGATCTCACATAAACGCCATCTTCCCGGTAAATTTGAACCCACCATGACAGACCTTAAGGTATTTATAACATGTATGATGATTACCTCATCAAAAGTACGAATATATACGGCCAATCTCATGTAAACAATGTGATGAGGACACCTCGCGCACACGCACGTCCCCCAATGCAGTACGCAAGGAGGGCCCCGCCATCGATCTGGATTGATGACGACATCCATGGAGGGCCTCTTAGTTAGAGGACTGTGTTTTGGTTCCTTGGAGTGGACCCGATCATCATGTGGATCCCACCATTGGATCTCATGATCGTGGCCCACTACCATAGATGATCTAGGACTTTGAGTATTCCTTATTATCATTATTAAGAACATCATGAACGATTTAGATTGCTTTGATTAGTTGTTATTTTTGTTACTTCATCATGAACGATGTGCGCACATGGCGCGGCTTTTGGGGTGTAAGGTTTTCTTATAAATGGGCAACCCCTTGTAGGTTTTTTGGGATGGAACATTAATAAAATTTCTGCGTTTTTTTCTTGCTTCTCTGAGTTTCTGAGTTGTGGAAATCCAATTGGGTGTGATACCCTCCCTTCCTCGAAGGGCTGACTACCGTGGTGCGAAGCCACACTCATCTCGATTCACCCTATCTTCTACCTTCCATATTTCTCCTCCTACAGCTATCCTCCTTACAAATCCATCAATATTTTGCAGACGTTTCTTTTCTACAGCAGATTTCTGGAATCCGGCCCTCTAGGAGGGCCGAAACTTCGGCGGAGCACCGCACATAGACCGATCGTCGGATTGTCATGAAACTTGGGTTTTGTGGTCCACCCCTAGCCGACTAGAGCCAAGCTGCCCTTTTTCTGATTCGTGGGCCCCACACACGTGGGACACCACCAGCACACGTGCGTCTGGGCCTTTACTGCTGTCCACGTGTGTGGTATTTCTCTGGTTCGTTTCTCTCCTCTTTCACTCTTTTTTCACCCAAATCCCTAACCCTAACCCTAAATTACTCAAATCCCCAATTTTATGCCTTTTTTTTTTTTCAACTTTAGGGTTCCCTGAATTGAAATCTGTGAATCCCTTGGATTGGGGAATTATATTTGTGCATGTGTGGATGAATTTACCCTCATTTGATTATTGTTTGGTCTATAATTTTAATTGATCCGGCCCTAGCATGTGTAGGCCTGGATCTGCATAAGATTCCCCTTGGTTGAGTGCTTGAACTTTTGTGTGGGATGTGGAATTTTGTGTAACTGTTTCTAAATTAGTGTGATCTAAAGCCTAAAAATCTTGCACATCATACTTGAATTTCATGTCCTGCATCACAATAAGAACCATTCGATATATGGAACCTTCTATCATGGCCCATCCCCACCATATCCACACAATCCAAAACCGAAAAACTAAAAGGGAAATGTCCATAATCCATCAGGTGCAAAAATCATAGAAAACATACTACTCAAACATGATGATCTAAACAATCCAAAATTCGGATCCAAAGGAATGGATGAGAGAGAACGTAATAGTTTTGAAAACCCGGAAGGGCAATGCTGTCATTTTGAATTATTGGTAGGGATATTTTCATCAAAATTGACCCATAAGTTTAAAGGAAAATCACTTACAACATTCAACAATAAGTGATAAGTGGAGGGTCGGTGGCTTAAAAGAAGAACCATGAATTTCAATGATAATTAAAATTAAGTGCCTAACTCTTATTATTTACCAAACAGTCTAATTATGAAAATCACTGAAAATTGCAATTTTCAATGAAAAGTACTGAAATTAAGTTTTACCAAACGGCATCTAAGCCTTATCCCAAGTAATTAAGGTCATCAATATGAATCCTTTTTGGCCACTCCACTCTATAAAGGGCCATAACTTCACTTAGACCATAGGTCACCAAGTCTTTTCTTATTACCTCCACCCATGTCTTTTTGGGCCTTCCACTTGTACGAACGCACTCCTCCTAACCAACGCAATCCTTGGTCTCCGTGGCACATGACCGAACCACCTAAGTCTACTTGTCATCATCTTGTTATCTATTGGTGGTGCTCCTAAATTCCCTTAAATGCATTCATTTCTAATTCTATCCTTCCTGGTGTTTTAAATAGCGGTAGCATGTTGCGTAGAGTTCAACCCTCAGTAACGTGTAGTGTAAGTTACACGATACTTTTATTTATTAATTTTAAAAATAGAAAAAATGATAAATTGTAAGGAAAAACACACACACACACACACACACATATATGCCTAAAAGATCATTCATTTTTTCAAGTATCAGCATGTTCAAACAAGTTATTAATCATCATTTATCAAAAGCCAATTCACATACACAAACCAAATCGAATTCTTATCACATCAACTTTTTAAGCAAACTATAATTAATAATGTTAGTACGAAAAGAAATTAAAATCCCACAATTGAGAGTATTAAGTAGAAAATGGAAAATATATTACCTATAAAAATATACATAATATAATTACCATTTATTAAAAAAAAAGCCATAGTGTACGCTTCATACGCTATGCACACTACGACGCTACATACGCTACGACCCCTGTAATGTACGCTACAAGGGATTTATGCTATTTGCTAACGCTGCATAGCATTGTAGCTAAGCAAAAAGGGCTATTCAAAACATTGATCCTTCCTCGTTTTGCCAATCATCCATCTCAACATCCACATTTCAACTACACTCATCTTATGGACATGTTGTTCCTTAACTGCCCAGCATTCTATCCCAAAAAACATGGCTGGTCTCATAGCCATCCTAAAAAATTTCCCTTTATGCAATAAGTATATGGTTTCTAAACTTTTTCAGTAGTTTTTCTTTCTTTCTTTCTTTCCTTTCTATTTATCATTTTTTATTTGTTTCTTGGGATTGATATATGTCTAGTTCCTGGAATTTGTCACCATTTGCAAACATCCAGAATTCAAAATTCATATGCCCCTCCGCCTAACTTCTAACTTCATGTTCCCACAATCCACAGTCCCAACTTGCACAAAACCTGCACTTAGCTCCACTCCATAGATCTACCCCATGAGTTCCGTACCGCATGCCTTGTCCCATCCCCATATCAGCTAGCTATTACCAGAAGTCTCTTCTCTCTACCTATTACAACAGGTGCTATACCATCCCAAATTGCATGGTTTGCACCTTAACATGCCCACCTTTTAGCTTTTAACTCAACCCAAATACCGTCTAGATTCTATACATCTTCCAATTTCCGTCCTGCAACAAATTCTATACATCCATCCATTTCCAGCCTGCAACTTTGTCCACTTTGAGCCTTTAGATCCAACATACACAAAACCCATTCCTTGCTTTAGATGTCTTTCCTAGGTCTGGTGAACCTGTGCCCAGAGGCTAATATCTTTGTGGTTAGATGTGTCTTTGGTCAGGGACGTTGGGCCCCTCCTTGTCAAAGGGACCTGTTGGACTCTGAATTCGATGACTTGCTTGCTCTTTTGTCTCGTTTGCAGGGTCTGTTGATCTCCTCAAATGAGTCTGATTCTATCTGTTGGTAGTGGGAAAAGTTTGGGCGCTTCTCGATCAGGTCTATGTATTGGCATCTCCTGAAGAATGTCTATCTGGCAGTCAATTCCTACGCTATTCATGCGTGGTCCTATGGAGCCCCTCCTAAAGTGGCTGCATTTGCCAGGCTTGTGGGAAGAAATAGAATGCTGATGATTGATAATCTTTGTAAGTGGAGAATGGTCTTCCCCAATGCTTGCCTACTCTATTTGAAGTCGGAAGTGTCAATGGATCATCTTTTATCCATTGCTCTTTTTCAAGGATAGATTGGTTTGGCGTCCTTAATGGGCAAACATCTTGTGGGTAATGTTAGGGTCTATCGACATGCTGTTGAAGGCCTGGCATGGAGCTGACAGTGGAGCTTTTAACTCCTAGAAATGAAAGCTTGCGCTGCTTGCAGTGATGTGGTCTATTTGGCTTGAAAGAAATGATCAGGACTTTAGGGATCTCCAAAGTGTAGTGTCGGTTGTTCATAGAAGGATTGTTTTGCTCCATTCTGAGTGGTTGTCCAAATTTGTTTTGAGTTGGGTCTTGGGATGGGGTTGTATTTTTCCTTTTCCTTTTCTTTTAGTTTCCTATCTTTGTTTCTTTTTCCTTTTTTGGACTTTTTGGCTGTAATAATATTCATCTTAAAATTTATTATTATTATTATTTTTTTATAAAACAAGATGGTACTGACTTTCATATATAGGTGCCATGGTTATCATCAGCTTGTGTCCTGAGATGTTTGGTCAGGTCCCATAACGAGGGAAACCCTCGTTGTATTGCTGCGGCATGCGCCTAAGGAGAATGTCTTTGCAACCTAAGTGAGCTGAGGAGCCAAGTGATGTGGCAGCAAGTAGCTCTACTGTCAGTTAGAATGGAGATGCCTTTATCTTTCAAAAAAAGAAAAAAAGAAAAAGAAAGAATGCAGATGCCTTTGGAAGCACTCTTTATGAATCTGCAGTCATTACGCATTACGAGTCTACAAGCAACACTGATACCTAACTATACCCTAGTCGATGTACTAGTGGTGGTTGGTTGCATAATGTAGTATGGATTCAGTCAGCAGAATGTCCTAGTGACACTGAATCTGGTCCAGTCAACAAAAGTCCCTCCAACTCGATCAATATCAACAACATCTCATGACGCTAACGCCAGTTTTGATGACGTCAAGTTGGCAGCTGAGGAAGACTCAACATTCAGGAAAGCCGCCCGGTGGTTTGGTACATTATAAACCTACACGGCTACACCTAACTGTCATTTTAAAAACATGTCCTTAACACCCCAAGCTGTAGATCTATTCCCATCCCTAGCCACTTTAAAGTCCAAATCTAGAACCAAGGTTCACATTGGTTATGAAGAAGCTATAAATTATTTACGTTCAAATTCAACAACATAGTATAGAATGTTCAGATGGGAATGTATGTCCAGGGCAACAATCTTCTTATTTTTATTAAGAGGCTGTATGTATTTACAATCACTTCAACAATATATCATAGAATAATCAAATGGGGATGTATATCTAGGGTAACAATCTTCTCTCTCTCTCTCTCTTTAATCAAGAAGGGTATAGCATATTTATGATCACTTCAATAACATTTTTATAGAATATTAAGAGAGGGATGTATGTCCATAGAAACAACCTGTGGACATACATCAATAATTGATATCCTTATCATTCCATTGCTTTCCGTCGCGGCCATCATGGGAGCAAATGGTCGGATTCAGGTGGGCCCTACCATGATGTTTATGTAAAATCGACCACGACCACTAGTTGTGTCACCCCATTTTAGGACAAGGGCCCAAAAATCAGCACCATCTGTGATTCAGGTGGACCACATGATTAGAAATAGTGTACAAGGAAATGCTACCCTTCCAAGCTGTTTCCATTAGTGTGACCCACATGAATCATGGATGGGTATGATTTTTGGGCCACAAGCTTGAATTTTTGTGTGGAATCTAATGGTTGGAGTGGGTTTTATATTATATATATTTTTTGAAGATTGAATTTTTTTATTAAGAGTTAGGATCAACAAAAGAAAACAAAAAGAAAGAAAAAAAACAACTCTACATATGTATTAACAAAACAAGTAAAAAACAAAGAAAGAAAAAGAAAAGAAACAGAAACAATAAAACAAAACATGAAAACACCTAAACAACTCAAAATGGGGAACAAACCTGAAGAGACAAACACTAAGGGTGAAGGACATGCTGATCTCAGGATAGGAGGTAAGAAGAGCAATTCACGACATCTCTCAAGATTAGAGCCAACACCTAGGCAAGAGAAGATAGGGAGTTGAGTCTTAAAAGGTCCGGAGTTTCCTCTCCCTCTAGATGACATAAAGGATGGCAAAGATATGGAGGTGCCATAGAAATCACAGGTGGACATCTCTCGACCAAGTATTTCTTTTAGCGTGGCCCACCAAAATATAGCCAACTTGATTTTTTGTCTCTGGGTCTAATATGGGACTAAATATCTAATGGTCGGAGTGGATCTTACATAAACATCATGGTGGCCCAACCAAAACAAGAGGGGTGTGCCCTATAGTTACTTTTTTTTTTCTAAATAATTTCTCTGTATAGTTAGTGAGGGTCACCCGGACTTGATAATTAGCGGGGCCCACCATGACGTGTATGCTGAATCCACTCCGACCATCAGATGCATAATCCTACTCATTGTTCGAAGTATCCCCAATATTATCGAAATATCACCGATATCATCCGTATCTCTAGCTCGACAATAACGATAACATTGGTAGTGATACCAATAACAGTGGTAGTATTAGAAATTCTAGGCATCGGAGATGTATCACCAAGTATCACCCAATGTATCGCCAATATTTTTTAATGTCTAAATTTCAGGTGTCACTTGTATTGCCAATGTATTGATATCACTAATAATTTCGATTGTGTAAATTCCAAGTGTTGCTTGTATTAGCAGTGTATTGGCAATATTTTGATAATATCGCCAATGTATCGATATCGCCAAAAAGTTGTTTATTAAAAAATTTTCCATTTCAATTTTTTTATGGGCGCATGGTTTGTATGTAGTGTTTCAAATAGCGCCTGTAGCGTAGCGTGGTTGTAGCGCTACGTAGCGTCCTAAATAGCGTAAATCCCCTGTAGCATACGCTACAACTACATATCGCGTAGTGTACGTAGCGTAAGCTACAATGTATTTTTTTTACTATTTTATTTTTTATTACTTTTTTCATATTTTCTTCGTATCTAATGTTGAGGAATGTGACACTTGTATTGTACTGATACTTTTAACCTATGTGATTTTTATTTCTTTTCATAATTGTGACTTATAGTTTCAATTAGACATTATCAATTAAAGTGGTTTGCTTAGAAAATTGTTGATGTGATAATTATTTGGTTTAGTTTATATATGTGGATTGGCTTTTGATAAATGATAACTAATAAATCATTTGAACATAAAATTGAAAAAAAATAAATCATCTTTTAGGCATTTTTATAATTTTCTTTTCCTTTTTTCCAATATTTATTATATTTGTCCTATTTTTAAATTAAAAAATAGAAGTATTGTGTAGCTTACGCTACACGGTACATATTTACGCTACACGCTATAGAGGGCTGAGTGATACGCATCACGCTACCGCTATTTAAAACATTGGTAGTAATCAATTTGTCGACATTAATAATATCGATAATATCGTGACATTATCATTATCACAACATGGGCTATACCAAGACCACAATCTTTCACTTTCGTTCAAATTGCCGACGATTTCTAGGCAAGATATAGTGTGTTATTGTTATTTTGAAATATCAATGGATGTTTGGATAGATGGGATGAATGGGATAATTGAACTACGTTCTTATGACAACACATGCTTTTAGGCACCCATTAAATGGAAACTTATTATGTATACATTCTTTTAGCAATTTTTTATCCCAAAATATGCAAACATATGTATTTTAGCTTCTCTTGAAGTTTCACTGAAAAATTCCATTGTTTTCCCCATGTTTCCTCGCATTTCCGGTTATTTGTGATATCGACATTGTTTCTGTATCACCGGCTAGTGAAACTTGTAGCAATGTCAATACTTCAAACACTCCCGCATTAGGCCCAGAGTAATAAAAATCAGGCCAACTTGTGATTTAGCAGGACCACATCAAAGAAAATAGTTGGGAGAGAGATGTGTACCCTTGATTTTTATAGGGTCCATCGTGATAATTATATGAAGTCTACTCCAACCATTAGATGCCACACCAAAATTTAGGCATAGGACCTAAACATCACACCCATTTGTGATTCAGGTGGGCCATATCAAGGGAAACCGTTTGGAGGGTGATCATTGCCCTTTACACGATTTCAAATTATGTGGTCTGCCTTGATCACGAATGGGGGTGATATTTGGGCCCTTGTCCTAACATGAGGTCACAAACTTGGTGGCCAAGGTGGATTTTACATAAACATAAAAATGGGGCCCACCCATGCAACAGACCCATTTGCTCGCATGCCCACCCAATGGACTATTAAAAAATGTATGAAAGGTAGTGGAATGATGATTATATCTATAAATGAGGTAGCCTTTTTGGAAAAGATACCAGAATGTAAATTCCATATGAATTAGGTAGTTTTTTTTTTTTTTTTTTAAATATTATTTTTTATTTGTAAAATTCCCTTTTATTTTTTATTTGGAGGTTAAGAGTAATAAATTCCATTGAGCTATTTAAATTCATAAAGATAAGTTGACAGATGACCCTATAGAAGAGGTTGAATGATCTACATATATGAGTGAATGGATAGTCAAAAAGGAAACTGTCACTATTATAGAGTTAAACTTTGTGGAGATGGTCACCATGATACCGTCTTAACAATGATGATGGTACAAAGATCAAAAAACGATAGTGATCAAGAACAAGACGATGCCGATAGACAACAACAAATGAAGCTACAACCAACGTTCTAGCCATCCAGTTCTGCAAACCCACTCTTGTAATAGAAGTGGAAGTTAACACCCCTAGACATGGAGGACCATGGAGAAGTAAAAGAAGGATTGGTGTTACCTGCAACACCATCTTATGAGTGATCACCAACTTGGCATGTAGGGCTTCACCATCCATTGCTGCATCCAAGGGTACCTTAACCAATTTTCAAAACCATGATCCTAGCTATGTGTATTGCCATGTGGGGTCCATCTTAGATGATCTTAACCATGCGGGCCCATCGTCAATCAATCCTAAATGTGTATTTCCATGTGTGGCCCATCAGTAGATCATATTAATCATGGGGGATCATTGCTAGTCAATTGCAGCAATGTGGGGCCCATCATTATTAATACTTACAAATACCTAGCAAGTCATTATTTCCCCATGTAAAATATCTATGCTAAACAATAAAAAATGGAAATTAAGACCAAAATTTGTAGGAAAACAAAACAGAAAAAACAGTGTTCCTTACCACCAATTTCCTAGAAATGATATTTCCTGTTAATGGCAGCAGCCATCCACTCCGATGGACCGGTCCTTGAGATTCTCAGTTGGGATCAGTTCTCGACCTTCGACTTTGAAGATCTATGGCTTCTGGTATGGTGGATTCCTCTAGAACTATGGAATAAAGAATTTTTTCTGCAATTAGCGTCTTGCCTGGGAGAGTTCATAGAGTTGGATTCCAAAACTAGGTCGCGAGAGGAGATGTGGGTCATCAGACTTCGCACCAGGAGGAAAAAAGGCTCACAATTGCCGGCCTTCATTAAAATCATAGCAGATGGCAGATCGCTCTTCCTGCCGATCCAACTAGAACCTGTTAACCAGCTAATCACCAGATGGGGAGACATCTGGAGGTCTAGAGTTAGAGGTTCCCCTCCCGCTCAACCCATGCCTAGGGCTGGCCGGAACGAGGAAGTACAGCCACGTAGTGCTGCGGGACTACTGAATCATAGTGAGACATCATTTTTGATGTCCCACGGAGCACCGATAGATTTTGGTTGCCATCAAGTAGGGTCGTCAGTGTAAGAGGCCGATAAGTAGCAACAGCAGAACACCCGCTCCTATACGATAGACGCGACGACAGGGAATCGCCCCAGCGCTGCTCCCGCTCCCCAAAGGGTCAGAAACCAGTCACAATCAGGAATCTTCCCCGTCTCTCCTTTTGGCCACGCATCAACAGGAGAGTGCTTCGGGTCCCTGTGAAGAAACCACGCGTCGTTCAAAGGCTGTCTTAGTATAGTCGCCGTGTTGTCCATTGAGTAATACACTCCAACCGGGTGCTAAACCAGACGCGTGCCAGGTACTCGCCACGTGTGCCATTGTTGGCTCAGATACTTGTCATTAGGGCTGAAAGTTGGGCGGGTTCAACCCGACCGACCCAACATTGGGTTGGGCTCGGGCAGGATATTTCGAGTCCGATCTTAAGCTTGCGCCATACAAACACCAACCTGATAAAACTTGGGTTGGGCTCGGGTTGCCCGACCCAACCCGAACCCAATCAATATATAAGTTATTTATAAATTATAGTTGAGTGTGGATCGTTTGTGTTGAAGGCACACTAGTGATGTCGAGTCTCATTTGTCCACGTCATTTCCAAGGACTCAAGCTAACAAGATATGCCAGATTTCTCTCTCCCAAATAGACTTCATACCATGCTACATGACTTTTAAAGGAGTTGTCGTCTTATATTTTAGCTTGTTTTTTAAAGGAAAAAATGAAGTTCTTTATAATGAATAATCACATATATAAATAATAAAAGTATAGATACAAAAAATAAGTCCTATATTGAAATATAATAAACTAATGTAATAATGAAAATATTAGCATGTATATACCTGACCATCCCGATCAACCCGACCGAGCCCGCTTGGGTTGGGCTTGGGTTGAGAATTCCCAACCCAAGATTGGGTTGGGTTGGGTTAGGGTTGAGGTATAGGAACCTTGGGTTGGGTTAGGGTTGAGCACCAACCCGACCCAACCCGCCCGTCTTTCAGCCCTACTTGTCGTGGCGTCCATCGGGAGGTTCGGCCGGAAACATTTTATCCCGAACCCCCTCTCAAGCCAACCTCCGCAGCCTCGGACGAAGATAACCCGAACTCTAACCTATCTCTACTCCTCAGAGAGGAAGGCGTCTTCCAGACTTCTTTCTTTTCAGACCTTGACGAAGGTTGTTCTGCTCCTTCTCGTGTCCTCGGAAAGATCGACATCCTTGGACTCGCAGTCTCCCTGTTCTGCTAGCCACTTAGAAGCAAATCTATCCCTAACACTCCTTTTTCAAGAAGATTCTCGGATCATTGAAGCCAAACCCTTGCAAATGAGGGCATGCGGTTCTACAGCGGAAATGGAAGGAGACAGTACAGTGATTCAGGGACTGGCGCATTAGAAAATGATGATAGCAAGAGACATACAGAAGAAGAGATGGATTAGGGGCGCGGTGAGTCATATTGGAAGATCGATCGGTCTATCCTTTGGAGACCATCCGGAGGATTTCATTTCTCTCTTTCACTGCATTGAGACTCGAGGCCATCCTCTCTCCCCATCCAACACTCCAAAAGCCAGGTGCTCCAAGCTCAACTCTAACAGAGAGCTCCAAGCTCTTCGAACCAAATCCCCCCTCCTTTATTAGGATCGACTAGGTTACGGTCACATGGAGCTGAAGGGGTAGATCTGTTCTTAGATGATAATTTTATCCTGGAACGTCCGAGGGGTGGGCTCTTGTCGGAAGCGTAGCATCATCAGAGACATCTGTTATAGAAGCAAAGCCGACGTCTTCTATTTGAAGGAAACCAAGGTTTCCAAATTTTCTAACGGTCTTTCTCGCTCTCTTTGGAAGATGAAAGACGTCAACTGGGTGGCGTTGAATGCGTCCGGTAGTTCGGGAGGCGTTGTTATGGCCTGAAACCCTGCAGTTTGGTCTCTTGACCGCGATTGGGTGGGTAAGTTTTCAGTCTCGATCATTCTTAAAGAAGTCGCATCCAATTTCTCGTGCCTTTTCACCCGTGTATGGTCCTAATCTAGCAGATAGAAGGACCAAATTCTGGGAGGAGCTTAATCAAGTTAGGAAGCTTTACAGTGGGCTGTGGTGCATAAGCGGGGACTTCAACATCAGCAGATTTGCAGAGGAAAAATCTAGTGGCAAGAAAGTCTCTTCGGCGATGAGGCAATTCTCAAAGTGGATCAACAATCATGTTCTGCTCGACCTTCCACTTCAAGGCGCCAGATACACATGGTCGAACGACAGGGCCAATCCAATCTGCACAAGATTGGACAGATTTCTCGTCTCGAAAAATTGGCTAGAAAATTTCCCCCACATTTCTCAATCGGTGCTTCCTAGGCCCACTTTAGATCATAGCCCGGTTATTCTCAGTTCTATAGAGGATAGTTGGGGGCCTAAACCTTTCAGATTCGATATCTCCTAGTTAAGGATCGACGACTCTCATCAGTTAGTGTCGGATTGGTGGAAGGGCTTCTCGAAGGGTTTGCAAGCTTCGGATTATTCAAGAAATTAAAGCTCCTCAAGGGTAAAATTAAGGAGTGGAAGAAGCTCGTCCTCTGTAAAAGGCAGTTAGAAACGTCGGCGATTCTAGAAGAGCTTCTTCTTGCAGACTCCTCGACAGAAGATGTTCCCATGACAGCTGATAGCTAGATCCAACGGACCAACCTCATCCACAGATATTCCGCAAGGACTCTTGAAGATGAGATTTCCTGGAAGCAGAAATCTCGGAACTCCTGGATCTCGGAAGGTGATAAAAACATGAAATACTTGCACAATATGGCAAGCCTGCGAGCGAGAATCAATAAAATCAAGTTCCTAGAAGTTAATGGGGTTCAGATTGACTCTCAAGAAGATATTTTGGAAGCAACAATTGATTATTTCAGCACCCTCCTCTGTAAAGAGGACTGGTTCAGACCAAAGCTCGATCTCCTTCCCTTCAATCAAATCACCACAGAAGAAGCCTCATCCATTGAAACCCAGTTCTCGATAGCAGAAGTTGAGGCGATCAGCTCCTTATCAGGCGACAAAGCTCCGGGCCCTGACGGGTTTCGGATAGCATTCTTCCTGTCGTTCTGGGAAGTGTTACAGGGGGACTTCATGGCCTTTATTTCTGAATTCCATGATCAGAGCTGTCTGTCTAAAGAGATGGGAGTAGCCTTCATAGCCCTCATTCTAAAAAAATAGGGTGCAGTGGCCTTGAAGGACTTTCGGCCGATCAGTCTCGTAGGAGGGCCTTACAAGATATTGGCTAAGATCCTTGCCACTCGCCTGAGAGGGGTAATGGGGAAGATCATTTCTAAGAACCAAAGCGCCTTCATTTCAGGTAGACAGATCATTGATAGTGCTTTGATTGCATTTGAATGCCTCGATTATATCCACAAAGCCAAGTCCAAGAGTATTCATTGCAAATTAGACATAGAGAAGGCATAAGATCATGTAGATTGGGACTTCCTCCAGTATATGTTGCAGAAAACGGGGTTCAGTGCGAAATGGCGCTGCTGGATTAAGGAGTGTGTGGGGATAACGTTCTTTTCGATTCTCCTCAACGGATCCCCCAAAGGTTTTTTTGCTAGCTCCAGGGGTCTCCGTCAGGGAGACCCTCTCTCTCCTTTTTTATTCCTTATTGTGGGCGAAGCCTTATCCAAGATGCTGCATAAAGGGTTAGACGTTGGAATTATTGGAGTTCAAATCGGAAATATGCCTAACATATCCCACATTCAGTACGCAGACGACACCCTACTCTTCTGTGAAGCCAACCTAGATAAGGCGAGCAATCTCCGTACCGTAATTCGATGTTTTAAAGCGGTCTCAGGGCTAAGAGTTAATCTGGCCAAATCCACTATTTTCGGTGTTAATATGGAAGAATCGGAAGTGTTAGAGTTCGCAAACTTGTTTAACTGCTCCAACGGCTCCCTTCCTACGACGTTCGTAGGCTTTACTCTATTAGTGGGTACTCCCCCCCAAATCAATGTGGGACAGAGTTATCAATAGATTCGAGAAGTATCTTGCCTCTTGGAAATGCAAGTATATATCTATAGGGGGTCGTCTAACAATGATCAAAGCTGTTCTCTCTAGTTGGCCGTTATACTACATGTCTCTATTCAAATGTCCAAAATTAGTTCTGGTCAAGCTAGAAAACTTAAGATGTGATTTCCTTTGGTACGGAAAAGGGGACAAGAAAAAATTCCACCTGGTCGACTGGAACACGGTGTGCCTTCATATAAGAGATGGTGGAGCTGGTGTTAGAAAGTTGAATTGTATGAACCGGGCTCTACTCGGTAAATGGACCTAGAGGCTCGGGTCCAATCTTGGGCCTTGTCGAAGACATTGCTTAAATGCAAATACGGTCGATTAGTCGGATGGTGGTGAACCAAAGATTCAGCAGCGTACAGAGCATCGGCCTTATGGAAAGGGGCGTTAGAGATGAAACAAGAAGTAATCAATTGGATTCATTTCTCGGTCGGCAATGAGAAAAATATCTCCTTTTGGAATGACATTTGGATAGGAGATACCCCCCTTCAAGTTGCGTTCCCTCTCATCTATCAACTGGCTTCTAATCGGGTCTCTTCAGTTTCAGACAGTTTCTCCATTCTCAACTCCACGCATGTGTTTCCGTGTTGTAGAAACCTGCAAGACAATGAAATCTCAGAGCTAGGGGCCTTGTAAGCCCTCCTCCACAGCAACAATCCAAATCAGAGTGTCCAAGATAGCATCCTATGGCATCCGGATAAAAAAGGAGTCTTCTCTGTCAAATCCCTATACAACCTCATCCTTAACTTCTCCTACGGCTTGGCAGTCCCCTCGGTAGATTTCATGTGGAACTACAAACTCTCGCCAAAGATTGCGGTCTTCACTTGGCTAGTCAGTAATAGGAAGGTCCTAACCAGTGTTGTCATGTGTGATCGCACATTCGCATATGTGCATAATGCTGGGGAGATCACATATGCGGTAGTGGCATTCCGCATATGCGATCACTGCACATATGTGCCACATGTGCCAGCATATGCGATCACATATGCGATGTATGCGATCGCTGGCCAACGGTCATGTTTCTGACTATTTTTTGACCTTTTTTTCTTTTCTTTTTTAAATCCGGATTTTTCTCTATAAATATGTATTCTAAACATTCCTACATGCAAAAAAAGCACTCTCTCTCTCTCTATTCTCTATTTTTTTTTCTCTTACATCCTTCTTACATATTTCTAAGCACTCTACAATCTACATCCACTCCTCTCCATCCATATTCCATATTTCTTTTCTTTCAACTTTCAAGAATCAAGAATCAAGATTGAGATTGAAGTTTCAATCAAGGAAGGGTACATAGTACCAACATACATGATACATCCACATTCAAGAATCAAGAAGATTCAAGAGTCAAGACTCTTCAAGAGACTACAACTACAACCAAGCTCTCCAATCTCCATCCATTGAATTGATTAAACTCTCTTTCTACTTTCTAGTTTAATCAAGGGAACATACATCACTCTCTCTTTCTATCACTCTTTCTATCTCATTTTCACCTAGAGTTTCATATTTCATAATATCCAAGTTCTAAGTTTTCTAAGTTCTAACTTCTAACAGCTTCTATAATTTTTATTTTTTTTAGTTAATTTGTTAATTGATTCGTTACTTTGTTAGTTGTTACAACTTACAACTTACAAGTACAAGTTACAACAAGAATTCAAGATCAATACTCAAGTCAAGGGGCAAAGGTGAAGAGAAGACAACTTAGACAAGAATTTTGAAGTTAAAAGTTGGAAGTTGGAACCTCTTTTAGATTTGTAATTTTAATTTTGTTTGTGCGTAAATCTCTCTCTCTCTCCCTCTTTCTACAAGTGTAACTTAACTCTCTTTCTCATTTTCTTTTCCCTCTTCTTCTCCCTTTCTACAAGTGTAAGTGCGTAACTCAACTCTCTCTCTCCCTCTACCAGACTACTACTACTAGTGTAAAGCGTGTAACTCCCTCCCTCCCTTCCTCCCCCCCTCTCTCTCTCCCAAGTCCCATCTCTTTAGTCTTATTTACTCTCTTAGATCTTACTTCTTAGTTCTTAGTCTCTTACTTTAGTTTACTTTTTATTTGTAGTTTACTTTCTAGTTTCTAGTTAGTAGTTACTTTTTAGTAATAGGCTACTAGCAAGTAGCAATCAATAATACATACACCACCATCATAATGTCTTCTTCCCAATCTTGCTTTTTGAAACCCAAGTTGAATGACCCAGGTTGGAAGTATGGGCACTACCGTAGTGCTACTGAAAAGACTCACATAGTATGTGAGTTCCGGTGGCATTGCAAGGCACAAGCAACACCTCGCACATTTACCGGGGTCAAATGCAAAAGCATGCGACAAAATTACTCCAGAAATCCGAAGGGAGATCGTGGAGTATATGAAAAAACAATCAAGAAAGAAATGCGATAATGCCCTACGTTAGGGGGAATATCTAGAACAAAATGCATATGAAGATATAAATGTAAGTAATGTAGATGAAGCTAGTCCCACTCCCCCTACTTCGACAAGCTGATCTAGACCACAAGTACAACCATCGAAAAGAGCCTGAGGGCATGGGCGCATGGATAGATGGTGTAGACCACACCCCAATGATGTGATTAACCAAAGCGGTATAGGGAAAGGGCCGACTCAAACAATTTTAGAGAACCGGTATAAATAAAAAGATAGGAAAACCACAATTCAATATATTGCTAAGTGATTTTACCAAACCGGCATTGCTTTTAACTCCGTTAAATCGAGAAGATTCATAGTAATGGTTGAGGATATAGGTCAATTTGGACTTGGGCTTAAACCTCCTTCATATCATGAAATGAGGGAGACAAAGTTGAATATACACAATCCTTCATAACTGATTATAAGGAATCGAGGAAAATATATGGTTATTCACTAATAGCCGATGGATGGACTGATAGATCCGGTCGGTCTCTCATTAACTTTTTGGTAAATTGTCCAGCTGGGACAATGTTCTTGAAGTCAATAGATGCGTCGGGCCATTCACACACAGGAGAATATTGGTTTAACTTACTAAATAATGTAGTTGAAAAAATAGGTGAGGAATATGTTGTACAAGTAATTACAGATAACGCAGCCTCGTATGTAATGGTCGGTTGTCTTCTTATGGAGAAGAGGCGACGTTTATTTTGGACCCCCTTTGTGGCCCATTGTATTGATCTTATGTTAGAAGATATAGGTAAATTATTTATGAATGTGATTGCAAGGGCTAGAAGAATCACGGTCTTTATGTACAAACACGCCCTTCTTCTCAGTCGAATGAGAAAACACATTGGAGTAACTTGTTATGTACAACAGTCACCTGTTTCGCTACAGCCTTTTTAACACTACAAAGACTACATGCTACATGCAAAGAAATCAGAACTTAGAAACTTTGTAGTGCCGGCTGATTTTACAAGTGGGCCTTGGTCAAAGAAGGCTGAAGGGAAACGGGTTCAACAAACAATTCTTTCTCAAAGTTTTTGGACTTAAGTGGTAAAGGTACTAAAATCATCCGAGCCCTTAGTCACTGTGTTGCGATTGGTGGACGGGGATGAGAAGCCCGCAATGGGCTACATATATGATGCGATGGAAATGGCGAAAAATAAGATCATGTACCATTTTAACTATAGAGACCATGATTACAAGCTAATTTTAGATTATTATAGATAGAAGATGGGACAACCAAATGTCATCCCCATTGTATTCGGCTGCTTACATCTTTAATCCAGCCTGTATATTCACTTTTGCTGATCCAGCAGAAACACTAACTATGCGTATGGTTAGATTTATTGATGTCTTAGAAAGAATGATTCCAGATATAGGAGAACAGGACTAGATCTCAACTTTGCTGGACTTCTACACAAAAAGTGAAGGGATATCGTAATAAGACATCAGACAATGAAATTACCCAATAAGTACTTCTATGAATGTTAGTGTACTGTGTACTGAACTCTTACAAATAATTTTTCTACAAAGTGTCTCTAAGACTCTAACCTACTTAAACTGTTTTTCTCAACTGACTGGTGAGCTGCCTATGGAGTGGACCTGAACAGGAAGGATCCAGCTCTAAAGAAGCCGACTATGAAGATTTTTCGACTCACGTGTTTTGCCAGTGGTTGCGAGTGCAATTGGAGCATGTTTGAGGTAGTAAGTTTAGACTGTTTAGTAATTGTTTGTAAACTTTAATTTTTTAGTGGCCTAAGCTAAATTAATTACCTAAATAGCTAATACCAAATGCGCTTTCTTTTTTACAGATTCATACCAAGAAAAGGAATCGCCTTAAGCAATAAAAGCTCAACGACTTGGTTTTCATTCAATACAATAAAAAATTGCGAAAGTAGGAAAGAAAAGCCCGGTTTCTTTGACCCTATCTGCTTAGATGAGTTGGATGCAGATAATGAGTGGCTCGTAGAGACGAAGGACCTGGTATTTGTTGGAGAGGAGCTGACATGGGCACAAGTTGAAGATGCCGCATACGGATCGACACCTAGTGAAGGTAGTACTACTTGAAGGCGAAGGACGGGGGGAGCCGGGGGTGAGTAGTAGTTGTCAACTCGTTGATGAGATTGAAGAGATTGAAGAAGGAGATGGTGATAATGATGATCAAGCTGAAGATCATCCACCATTGGATGTTGATAAAGTATTAGTATGTACAGATTATGAAGAAACGGAAGAAGAAATGTATGTGGAAGAAGGAGATGACTCGAATGATGATGGTGGTGGTGGACCTGAGGGTGATATGCCACAATGGCTACTAGATCAATGTATATGATTATTGATTAGATAAATAATAAATACATAACTTCTTAATTTTGTTTAATATTTTCTAAGTCTAAGTGTGTTGATACTGTTGATTGTTGATAACTTGATATATTATATATCATGTAGTGTTGAATGTTGAATATGGATATTTCATATTTGTTAAATGTATGTAATTGGTTTTATTTTATTTTTACTTAAATTAAATGTATTTCATGTCTCAATGACATAAAATAATTTATTTTGATTTTTTCTGACTTTTCTGATTTATTTATTTTTACTTTTTTGAAAAAATGCGAAAATAAAAATAAAAATGCGACCGCATATGCGATTGTGCGATTGCATATGCGCACACGCATATGCAATCACACACGATCCCATATGCTATTCGACAACATTGGTCCTAACAGTAGATAATCTTAGGAAAAGAGGTATGTGTATTCTTAATATCTATCTTTGCTGCATGGCGGAAGCAGAATCGGTGAACCACCTCTTTATTCACTGTCCTCTTATGCTCCAGTTATGGTTAGCATTTTTTTCTTGGTTCAATATTTCTTGGGTCCTTCCCTACTCTTCCGTCAGTTTGCTTAAAGCCTGGCATGGGGCATATTTCGGTAAACAGAAAAATCAGGTTTGGAGAATGTCTTTAGCAGCAGTGTGGTGGGCGATTTGGGAAGAGCGTAATGGGAGATGCTTCAAAGGGGAGTCTCATGATGTTGGGTTTATCATTAAGAAGGTTCATTTCTTTATAGAGGAATGGACCTCCCATGCTCTGCAGCCAAGCAGTAGCACTTTGTTTTCATTTCCTTCTATATAGGCGTTTTGGTTTGCTATCTCAGCAGGCCAATCCCTCTCGTATCGTATCTTTTCTCTTTTATAAGATTTCGTCACTTCTCAAAAAAAAAAAAAAAAAAGAAAAGAAAAGAAAAGAAAAGAAAGATATTTCCACATAAATAACATTTCCTCATTTTTTTTTTCAATGAATCCACACAACACTTATAGGAAGTTACTTAATGTTTGAGAACAAATCATGTATATACTTTGGCATTAATACAATTACATAGAACCTAGAAAGAAGTTCAAATGATCATCTAAAAGAAAAGACCTCTAAGAAACACCTATAGCATGTTTTATTCAGCCTTTAAAATATCAAGTGGCACTGGTAAAGTAGGAAAAGCAAAATTCAAAAAGAAGCCATTTTCTTCACTTCTACCTTTCCATAAAAGTTTGTTATGAGGCATACACCTATGAGAAAAGATGAGAGGCTAAACA
The DNA here is from genome assembly GCA_037074715.1 of Magnolia kwangsiensis. Lineage (NCBI taxonomy): Eukaryota > Viridiplantae > Streptophyta > Magnoliopsida > Magnoliales > Magnoliaceae > Magnolia > Magnolia kwangsiensis. The sequence continues at coordinate 95,551,993 of CM073580.1, read as the reverse complement.
TGGGGCTTACACTGAATTAGAATTCATGCATGAAAATGTCAAAAACCAAACAAAAATGATGTAAATTTCTGGAAAAAAAAGTTGCATTTAAAGGACTAAAAAATGCCAGATGCAAGGAAATCTGACCTATGGAATCTGGACTCCAATTCAGCTCGAATGGCTGTAGTTAGTGGAACCACAGAACCATCATCATTGCAAAGAATATTTGTGCATCTAGAAATTATACTCTCAGGAGCACCTTTGGAAAACATAATTTCCTGCTGTTTTCGGCTACAGAGTATACTCATTATTTTGCGGTCTCGAGAAAATTCTAAAAGAGAGACCTGCAAAATCATATGACCTTTCTGCATGAGACAATGACAAAAGACATGCAATGTCTGGGACAGGACAAATGAGATCGTGGAAGGACATATAGCAAATACGTGCAGATAAGGAAATAAACTCATTCATAATAGCAGAAAAAAAGGCAAGCCATTGAATGTCAGCAGCACAAATGCAACTATCTCTGAACTACTAAACTCAGTCGACCATATCCACAACATACATTTTATGCATTGACATTTTGACAGAGATTTGTGGTACCAATTCACAGCAAAGAGGTATTTGTGTGTAAAAGCGAGTGAAGAAAGCCAGAGCTCTGGAAGCCAAGAGAGACACCCTCCACTTTCAGAGCTGTGGCCATGAGGATGGGTAACATCAATATTTTGTGTTTTATTTATACAACACAAGGTAGTTTCAGAAGACATGTAAGTTAAACACAAAGTATGCAAATGAACTGGCTACAACTTTAGAGATTTGGCAATAGTACGCTATACCTGATCTCCTCTTGAATATTACTTTTAAGTCATCTTTCAGTTACAGTAGACTCATGCCCTAAGTGACTTCATTAAAATCCTAGGTTCTTTACTTAAAAAAGCATACAACCAAAGCATCAAAGCGATCAGGCAAATGTAGAATGATCTTGTTTTCAGTACAAACACAAGCATTTCTCCAGACACAAATACATTGTAGCTGGACCACAAAGTATTTTTATGACTTGTATGAAAGCCTAAAATTATAGATATCATGTACAAATTATAGAAAAGAAACAATGAAGCATTGATTTTTGCATGAACTAACAAGTTCCAAGAACACGTTCCTTTTGTCTTTGATGCACAAATGATTGTACCCGAATAGTGTCACACTTTTCTATCAGGAAAATACAGTTCTACTAAAACACAAAAAGCCTGAAGGCCAACACCGTTGTTAGAACTGTCCTTTACTCTCTTTTTAGGAGCATAGTAGTCTTTTGCCCTCTGTTGGTTCTTTTGTAGTAACGTCTCCTTTTGGGGGAATTTATTTTATTTTAAAGATTTTAGTGAAAAGAATGAAAGGTTAGTTTCTACTTTCTTCTTCTTGTCTTTTTTTTTTTTTTTTTTTTGATGAATTGAAAGGTTAGTTTCTACTCTACAATGAAAACTAATTACAACCCTAACCTAATCTTTTTTCCTCATTATCTCTTCTTCTCTCTTATCTTTTCTCTGTTTGCTTCATCTTTCCAATCTCTTAAACTCTCGGTGTGAGCATCTATTTCTAAGCTAAAGCAACACAAAGAAGACCTGACCAATCACAAGAGCAATCCTCTCATGTAGTTTGGCAAAAACATCCAATACCAACCACCCAATAGCTAAGAAGATGTATGACTCTTTACACTACTTGGAAGGCTGCTTCACATTGTTGCTAGAAGTACATCTATTCATTTCCTTCCAAATGGCCCATAGGATGGCCATGAAGCATAGTCTCAATAAAGTCATTCTCTTACAACCTCTAAGAGCTCATCTCCTACCAGTCAAAAGTTGATCAACGGATCCTGGCATCAGCCAAGCAACATTGTGTTGGCTAAGACACCATCCCCAAACAACCATGGCAAAGGAGCAGCACATGAACAAACGATTGACACTTCCAACATTTCTTAAACACATGCAACTTCACTATCCTAATCATTTAAGACTTATCGTAACTAATTGGGGTCAACTACATGAATCCCATTTTGTCATTCCACTCTATCAAGGACCACATCCTGAATTAAACCATAGGTCACAAAATATTTGCTTACAACATCCAACCACGTCCTTTTGGGCCTTTCCTTTGCCATATTAGAGCCTTCAACTTGAACCAGACACTCGTAACCGGAGCAATCCTTGGTCTCCATTGCACATGGACAAACCATCAAGTGTACTTCCGCTCATTTTTACCTATCGGTGCTGCTCCTAAGTTCTCTTAAATACAATCATTTCTAACTCTATCCTTATCGTTCCACTCATCCATCTCAAAATTTTCATTTCAGCTACACTCATCCTACGAACATGTTCTTCCTTGATTGGCCAACATTCTGTCCCATGAAGAATGGTTGATCTTATAGCTATCCAACAATATCTCCCCTTTAGTTTGATTGGTATATGGCAATCACATAAAACTCCATAGGCACATCTCTGCTTCAACCACCCCACTCTAATTTTATGAGCAACATCCTTCTCAATCTCCCTGCTCTCATGACTTATTGATCCAAGACATTGAAAATGGTAATTTTTTAGTATGCGGCTAGCAATCTTAAACAATTCTTTGCTTCCACTCCTATTGTTACTGGGGTATACAACACCCATTTGTCATCTAGTTATAAGTGGCTGTCTATTCTAGGCTTATGCAGGACAACACCCATTTCTAAAAGCTCAAACATTCCGAGAAGTCCGAATCCTATGAGTGATAGGATCGTAACAAAGATAACCCTTTTGATTTGGAGCATAGCCAAGAAAGACACTGTACGGATTGAGCGGAGAGTTTGATGCGTTCGATGGGAGAGAGATGAACAAAGCAAACACAACCAAAAGGACAAAAATGGGTATACTCAGGTGGCCTTTAATGAAGAAGAAAATACAGGGAGTGATGATGAAAATTAGAGGAAGGAAGGCGGTTAATCAAGTGCATAGCGGTAGAAAGAGCCTCAACCCAGAATTTAGGTGAAACGGATGACTCAAGAAGCAAGGAACGAACCGCATCAAGGAGGTGACGATTTTTCCTCTTGGCAACTCCATTTTGTTGGGGAGTGTACGGACAAGTATGTTGAGAAATAATCCCCTTTTGTTGGAGAAAATCCTGGATTTTGTTAGACATGTATTCCCCCCCTGAATCAGAACGTAAGATTTTGATGCTGGTAGAAAATTGGTTCTCAATTAAAGCTAAGAATTTTTTAAAGGCATGAAAAACTTCAGATTTCCTCCTTAGAAAATATATCCATGTAAAGCGACTGTAGTCGTCAATGAAGGTAACAAAATACTTGAAATTAGCATGAGAGATCACTGGTGTAATCCCCCATACATCATTGTGAATCAAATTAAAGCAATGAGTAGAAGGAGCATCATGAGTTGGAAATGGAAGACTTTTGCTTTTTCCCAATTTGCAACTAGAGCACTCAAAATCAACATCTTTAAGAGAAAATGGGATTTTCTTATCCATCAAACTAGAATTTAATACAGAGAGAAGGGTCCTAGAATTTGGATGGCCTAACCGATTATGCCACAACTGACATTGACTCTTGACAGAGGTACAAAAAAGAGAGCACACTTGAATCCCTAGGTTGCGTATGGAAGCGAAGAGGGAAGAGTCGTTCGCATTTAGGCTCCTTCGCGAATGCCTTCCCTGACACCTGATCCTGCACAATGCAACCAGAACAAGGAAAAGAGACATGGCAATCAGTATCAACTAATTGCCCAACAGCAATAAGATTAGCAGATAATCCAGGCGAATAAAAAACATTTTGCAAGGATGGAGAAGAAGAGATATCACCAACGGCGGTGATGGGAAGACAGTCCCCATTGACGGTATGGACTTGCAAATTTCCATCATACTTTTTTACATTGACAAGATTGTTAGAGAAAAAGGTCATGTGATTCGAAGCACCAGAGTCAAGAAACCACAAGTCAGAGAGAGATTGATGTTTACTAGCGAGACCAAGCGTAGAGAATGCAAATAAGATCATCTGCTGGATTGTTTCAAGTGTGAGAGAAGGTGATGCTGACCGTGAAGGCATGGAGGCTGAAGCCATGGAGTCAGGAACTATATCATCCACAGAGGTATGAAAAGCTCGAGGATTGCGATTCTGAGGGCGTTTCCGACATTCAGAAATGATGTGGCCCTTTCCTTTACAATAATTGCAGAATTTCTTCTGACACTGATTAGCAATATGGCCAAACTCCTTACAATTGTAACATTGGACATTGATCATATTCCGAACCCGTTGTTTTCCTTATGCGGCGTATGCAACATTGAGAAGATTGGGGGAACCTTCCTGCTGTTCCAAAGTTGCTTGAGTCAAGCAACACTGCTCCTCCCTAAGGAGTTCATGCAGACAAATATTCAAGGATGGCAAGGGAGTCCTAATCATGATGTTGGAACGGACATTTTCAAACTGATGTCGTAGTTTCATAACAAATTGGTCTCGCTGAGTAGTTTGATGAACTGTCTGAATAGCTTCTAGAGCATTATTGGGGACCGACGCATACACGATGTCTGTATATTCAGTCCATAAATTGACAAAACCTGAATAATGCTCCTGAATCGACATATTTCCTTGAGTATAGTTGGCGATTTCATACTCTAATTGAAATCTTCGAGCCGAACTATCTTGATTATACACCTTCTTCAAATAATCCCACATAGCTTTGGCTGTCTTATATGGTTGTAGATTGAGAATAATGGCGGGATCCATGGAGCTTAATATCCAGCTCATAATACGAGCATCCTTTTCCTCCCATTGAACAGTCTTGGTGACGGATCCATCAATGTGTCCCCATAATTCCTTCCCCTTAATATAGATATGGAATTGAAATGCCCAAGCAAAATAATTCTTACCCGAAAATCTGATGCACATGAACTCAGATTTCTCCATAGGTGAGTTGTAAACAATATCAAGAAGAAAGAGAATCAGATCAAGTGAATCTGATGCTGCCCACGAATGCCACAGAACCAGCAGTGAACCTCCACGCCTTGCCAAGATCCAACTTCAAAAAATCAAGAATCGGATACTATGAAAATACCCAAGAAGACAAACCTCTTTATGCTCAATGAAATCACAAATCGAATAAGGATTGTTCTAAGACGATAGCAAGAGACCTAGCTTTGATACCATGACAAAACACATAAAACAGAATACTACAAACACAAGAAGAATGTTTGTGGTGAATTTTTTTGCCCTCATCTGAGAGCTCTCTTGTCCATAATATAAATCTTCTACCTTCTTTACAGCAATCTAGTTCCCCAATTTAGGGGTTAGTTATATCAATCTAGATCCTCAATTTGGGGATCAGTTACATCAATCTAGATCCCCAATTTAGGGGTCAGTTACATACCTTATTTACAGCAATCTAAATCCCTAAGTTAGGGGTCAGTTACATCAATTTAGATTCAGTTACATACCTTATTTGCAGCAATCTAGATCCCTAAGGGGTCAGTTACAGCAATCTAGATCCCTAAGTTAGGGTTCATATCTTTGACAATTAATTCCTTTATCTCATAGCCTAGGCCCCAAATCCATGGGTTTCGCCTCACATGAGCCACCCGCCTCACACGGGCCCCAAATCCATGGGTACTACGGGCCGCCCACCCCGAGTGTGCCCCTGCATCCCATAGGTCACCCCACTCGAGCCTGGTGTTAAAATGCCCTCGCATTAATCACTCCCAGTGAGGAGTCTCGAACACGAGACATTCCGCTCTGATACCAATTTGATGCAGGATAATTAACCACTTGCTCTAAAAGCATATTTGGGGCTCGTGTGAGGCGGAACCCGTAGATTTGGAGCCCACGAGGAGGGTTCGGCCGATGACCTAACCCATGGATTTGGAGCCTGGGCTATGAGGGATTAATTCGCCATGCTCTATCAGTTCGGGCTTTTAGAGCAAGTGGTTAATTGTCCCGCATCAAATTGGAATTAGAGCAAGAGGTCTCGTGTTCGAGACTCCTCACCGGGGGTGATTAATTCGGGAGCATTTTCATACCGAGCTCGAGTGGGGTGGCCCGTGGGATGCAAGGGCACACTCGGGGTGGGCGGCCGGCAGAACGCATGGATTTGGGGCTCACGATGAGGGTTCAGCCGAGAACCTAACCCATGGATTTGGGGCCTAGGCTTATGGGATAAAGGGATTAATTCGCTATGCTCTTGTTCAACATAGTCTAATTGAGCTTCCAATTTGCCCATGAGCCAGAAATTTTCCAAAAGTACTCGAGCTTCATTCTTAATGAATAAGGTGTTTTAGTGTCGTTTGGTGAGTGCAAGGCTTTTGCTGGTGGATATCTTCAAAAGACAGTACAATCACATGCTCACACAAGTAGCAGGGTCTTTTGGATCACAGTATCATCTTCCTATATTTGTATAGAATGGAGACCATCATGCAAAAGTAGGAGGTGGGCTTCACTGATCTCCATATATACTTTCCTTTCTTTTCTCTCCCTCCTGTAACACCACAGATTTTTGCCAACCTGGAGTTAGACGTCCTTAGGCAATGAGTCGATCATAACACCTTAATTGACTTCTCAAAAACTCAATCCTAAATCCTCAAATCCCCTTTCAACCCATTTCCTTCAAAATCTCACCTTTCACCACCTTATTCTGCAAATTTTTCTTTTGACTTCGAAAAGTCATATCTCCCTCGTTATAACTCCAATTTAGGTGATTCAAAAGCCAGATTAAAGCTTGATAAGTCTAGTTTCATATAAAAATTAGTGAAAAATATAATAAAAATTTAAATATAATTAAATATAGGTCATTGTGACAACTGCCCGAAAATCATTAGTTTGGACAGCTGCTGCTTCTAGAATTTTTCTACAAAACGAAATATAATAAAATTTGGTAGAGATGAAGTAGACTTGATGACGAACTACTAGAAAAATAATTAAAATAATATACTAACTGAAAGTGCCAGAAGGGGGTGTAGAACTGCCCTAGGATCTTATTCTGTAGTAACTAGGGCATAATTTAGTTAAGTACTAAACTGAATAATCAGTATAATTAGCTTGAACCACTTTAAATACGATTTGTGAGACCCAAAACGAGTAGAATCATTAACGCTACATTACTTAAAAACTTAGGATCTATCTCAAAACCCAGTTGCTCTCGGGAGCATCACGAAACTCCATATCGGACCTAGACCGCACTTCGAAAGTTCGATTATCCCGAAAATATACGGTTATGACTGCCTTGCTGGACCTGACAACCATCTCGGAAATCAAGTCCTAACAGTACCCAGAAACGCACAACTTGAGCCCGGAACGAAGTGTGTGAGAAACGCGAATATCTTTAGGAAATGAACTGAAACTTAAGTGAATTGAGTTGGTTCGTTTACAAGCCGAATCTAAGGATTCAGTTCGTCAGAATCTGACCCAATTACACCCTCAGATCAGGGAAAATTTTCAACACAGGTCAGTACACTTATGGCCCTGATCGACTGCCGGTGACCGTTGAACTGAAACAGGTCCCCCGCGGTCGATCCCCAAACCCAATCGAACCGAAAACTTAGCTTGACCCAGATCCAATGTCAGGGAGCTTAAGTCCAACCGCATGTAGAAAAGGGGCATCCAGAATAGCTCCGTTGAGCCGAAACAGTCAGGTTTTGGCTATAACCTAAGTATACCATGGCCCTGGGGCCATTGAGGTCGATTTTGGGCCTATATAAGGACCTTAAACCCTCTCCCTTCACATACGAATTTCTAAACCCTAGAGAGAGAAGAGAGAAGAAAGAGAAGGAAAGTGAGGGAAAGTGAGAGGTAGAGTTAGGGTTTGTTCTCAGGATTCAATCCCGTTGTTCTACGTGCTTAGCTACCACTACCGTATCGCTATTCCGGCGATTCTGATTCCGTTTTCGGGTAAGAAATCCTAACCCTAATCTATTTTAGGGATTCTAAAGGAGTATGTGATGAAATAGCTAACCTATTTCATGATACGGGTTGCCGTTGTGTTGTAGACGAAGGTGGAGTGTTCAAACTGAATCCGTTACGAGTCTACCGGCGAAGGGTGCGGACTATGAATGTTTAGGTTATAGTTTTTAAGGCTTTCAATGTCAGTAATGATTTATGACTGACTTGATTGCTTTCACATGTGCCTAGATACGAGGTTTACCGTATATTATGCATATATGTAAACTATGTTGATTTTACATGCATTCCATGTGTTTGTTGAAATGTTGAATGAGTATGGAATTATGATTTATGCTTGCTATGTTTATTGACTGATAATACATGATTGTTGTACGTATGGTAAACCCTTTTGAAAAGGGATTTGCTATAATACCTGTTATAACTACTATATTACAGGTATAAGATATGTGGTCTAATTGTTTGATAAAATGCCTGAATGTGAAAATGCCTGTTTGAATGCATGTAATGAGGGTGTTGGGATGAGATTCTCAATCCCTTATCTATCGGTAAAGAATCCCTTCTATAACCTAATTTACTACTATGTGAATTAAGGATGAAATGCTATGTAACGATACATGTGTAGTATGTGTTTTGTTGAATTGCTTAGAGTAAGATCTATATTTGATTTTAGTTTTCACATACTGTCCTTGGTTAATACATGCGTATATTGTTATTTGAATTGTGCTTGGGGCTACGATGTAGTCCAGGCAATCGGTAATGGTAAGTGATTGGTGGCCAAACTGTTTAGTCACGACGGACACGCCCGATGAATCCGAGTCGTACGTTGCTTGTCGGCAGTGGTTAGGCCACACAGAGTGCTTACACCCTTCATGTCGATCGGCTCGACGTACGTTCGTACCAGTCGAGCTTGTCAAATAACTCGACTGGCCCGATATATGTTTACCATGTATGGACGCTACTGCTTGAATTTAAGGTACCAAACTCACCAGTGAAAACCCGTTTAACCTTGGTACCTCGATCTGCTAAGACTCATGAGCCGGACATGGTGGTATGGAAAACCGTAGTCGAGCTGTCGGCCTACGCCGGGGTGACGAGCCCACCCGTAGTGACCAATGAGCAACCCAGACTCGTGAGCCGAATACGGTGGTATGGGACACTGTATTCGAGCTGTCGGATACTGATCAGGTGACGAGCCCTTTGTAGTGATCTCGAACATACTCTGAGGTTGCATTGAGGCGACGAGCCTTTCCGTAGCAACTAGAGTGTAAACTAGGCCTACACTGATCAGGTGACGAGCCCTTTGTAGTGACCTAGAACCGCAACATCGTATGAGATTTGCTAGGAATGAAGACCCTAAAATGGATCATTGTTTGAGAATTGATATAAGGGAGGTACCTTAGCTTTCCAATCCTGCTGTATGAATAAACCTAAGTAAGAAACCTGGCTAATCACGTGCATGCACCGCATTATGTGTGCCTTTGGCGTAGCAGGTCAAGCACTGAGAAAGTGTTTCATGCCGCAATAGTGAGATGAAGTCGCTGAGGGAGCGCAGGCGAGGGCATGCATCATTATTTCATATCATTCTTGCATTAACAAGAATACTTAGGACCTGATTGTTGTATTGCGTTATCATTACTGCTTGACTGAATTGATAACATGTTAACTTTTACTTTATTGTTCCATTGAGTTGATCACTCACTCCCACGTTACGGGACGGTGTTTTAAACACCCACCAGATCCTGTTTTACTTTCAGATGATGGTGATGCGTATGAGGCGTAGCCGAACTTTTACGATGATGATGAGGGTTTCTCCTATATGCAGCTATCAGGCGGGTCTATGTAGACCATGTTCTGATTGACGGGGTTACAAGGATGCTGATTAGATGCCATTACACTTGTTATTTTGCACTTTTGGAACACCCATGTATATTTATTTTGTCCATTTTTGGAATATACATGTATATGTATAACTTGGTAACATGATCACACTGTGGAGACTTACATCAGTTATATTTTATATATATTTATTAGTCTTCCGCTTGCGTAAATCAACTGTCTCTGGAGTATGATATGTTGTTTTGGTATAATCTCACTCATGTTTAAGGCACTAATACAGACAACATTTAATCATCATTATCTTTGTTGCATAAGTGATGCGTTGGAACTCGGGAGCTGAGCTTCTGCTCAACCCCCGATTTTCAGGGCGTTACACCCCCCTTTCTTTCCTATGCTTTAAAAAAACATAAAAAATTATTTTATAAGAACACAAACACCTTTTCTTCTCAAGTAAGAATTTCAACTAGACTATTAAACATGCAAGCTTCTCATTAATATCAGTTCAATAACATGCAACCATGGCTCTAAAACTCCACGGATTGTGTTAAAATGGTGTAGAAGGGTAGATTTCCTGAAGCAAGATAAGTAGACAAAATAAACATGTTGACGTGAAACATAGTATTCAAAGAGGAAAAAGGCTAAGCATATATTTCTAAACAATATTTGAAAGCATAATTATTATGCACACAGTAATGAAGTCTATCGTGTATAGATATTACATGTCCGTTTATCGAACCATAAAAAATGACAAGAATCTGATTTAGGAAATCAATTTCTAGGTGCCATGCCAATAGCTCCAGTTCAACAGATTTAAGCATAGATGCATTTATAACATGGCAATTGATAAGAAAATGATGCAAGGATTCACTCCATAAGATTAAACAAATTTGCAGGAGATACAAGAAATTGAAAGAACAACATGCAAAATTAACTGTCCAGTAACATGTATTAGAACAAAACCCATCTCCTTGACTGACCATCTTAGTTTTGTGTTACTTGGAACATTGCAGTAAACGGCACAATCAGGGATTAAAAAAAGTCAAAGGTGAACCTTTTTAAACTGGTTCTCCCAATAATGGTTACAGTAAGATGCACGCTCATGTTTGCTCAGCATATTCAGAGCTGAAGGCATGGAATCATAACCGGGAAGACCGACCTGATACATGATAATAAATAAATGAGCTCCCTGCAATCCCTGAACAAATTACCAATCTGTCTCAAATGATAAACAAAAATTAACAGTCTCCAGTATTATATATAGTGACAGAATTTTTAGTTGCCTTTTCTGCTAGAACACGGAGTGCAACTTCAGTTGACTCGCCAATTTTGTCATAGTTTCCCTTGTCTGGGTTGTATTGTAAAGTAGATTCATTGCAAAGGGCAGAACACATTGATATGTGTAGAAGACAGGGAAAATGCGCAGGAAATTCAACCTGCAAAACAATAAAAGAACTTAATATGATAATTTAAGTGGCATACTAGGAATTCAAACAAAATAAGCAAATGGCACGCTGGTACAAGCAAAAATAGAGGACCTGTATCCTCCACTTTATTTATCACTGATCACCGACAAAAAGGATTGCTATTATAGACAAATAACGAGACAGTTATGTACAATATCCAAGCAGAACCCATTGCAAACAAATGTCACAAAGGCTACATTGGGAATTTTACTTAAATCTAACTGACTTCTATGAAATGAAGAGATTTCAATAAAAAGAAAGCGTTTTTTTTTTTATTTTTTTATTTTTTTTTTATGGAGTTCAGGTGAAGAATAAGTATGGGTATTTTTAAGTGCATATTTTAATCAACCTATGTAATATACATTTACATAGTGCCTGTGAGAGTTTTGTGCTCTCATTGAGGTCCCAAGACTGGATAACAGAGTGTTGTGTCAGGTTGGCAGCAGGATAAAAGGATTCGTGTAGCTGATCCCCATTAGTTGGGATAGTGCTTAGATGATCATGGTCTTTTTTTTGTGTGTGTGTGTGTGTGTGTGTGTGTGTGTGTGGAAACTAAAAAGAGCCAACAAAGAAATGTTGCGGCCTTTCAAAAGCGAGATTGGATGAGGAGAGAGTGAGAATTGAAGACATTGGGTCACAATCAGCTCCACTTCTGCACCTTCTATTGTGACTTTTTCCCTTGCAGCCATATTCATGAGTCATGACCTTAGGTATGGCTTATTTAGTATCCAAGGGTTCTTCTTCATAGGTTATCGACTCTGGAGCATCAGATTATATGACAAGTTTCTCTAGTGCTTTCTCTTCCATTAATACAGCGCAGTGTATTAAATAACACCCGTAGCGTACGCTACGTAGCGTAGTGTTGCCATAGCACTACCCAAATAGCACAAATCCCCTGTAGCATACGCCGGTGTTTTAAATATCGACGATATCGGCCGATACATCCCACGATATATCTTATATCCCACCTGTGCGATACGAAATGCAAAAGCAGTGGGATGTATCCCACACGTTTGATCCGGTGAGCTTTTTTTTTCCGATCATTTTTTTCCCTTGTAAATTATGTTAAATCAATGTCAAATTGTTACAAATCAATGATTTTTCATGTAAAACATGAAAAATCATGGATTGGGAGCTACGATTTCGAGATTTGGAGGACAAAGGCCGAGTTGTGGAAAATAGAAAAAAAATCAAAATTTTCCCAATTTCTCACAAATAGGTTGCAATCTTTATGTCCAAACATAAAATCAAATATGTATGTAACCTGATCTAGTGATTTTTCTTCTGTTTTTGAATGTATTGCCTGTGTTTCCACATGTCTTCTTACATTTATAAATTATATGAGTAAATTTTGAATATACTTACAGCAATTCAGTAAGACAGCGCATAGATTAAGACCCCATACAAAGAAAACCTATTATGTACACTTGTTTTTTTTTTTTTTTTTGTAATGTTTTGATTTGTAAGTGTGTATTGATGTCTTTTTTAACAATCACTGAAATTTCATTGAAAAATTCAACCAATTTCCAATGTTTCCCCATGTTTCCAACAAGAACGATACATTACGCGATACAACTGATATATCCCATGCGATAACCGATACGTATCTGTATCCCAAGGGTGCGATATGTAACAAGATACCGATATTTCGAACACTGACATACGCTACAGCTACGTAGCGTGTAGCATAGGTAGTGTACGCTACATTGCACCATTTTTTAAAGTTTAACATATGTAAAATGGTGTAGAACTCAGATTATTAAAAAAAAATCTTATAGCATAGGTAGTGTACGCTCCATTGCACCTTTTTTTTAAGTTTAATATATGTAAAATGGTGTAGAGCTCATATTATTAAAAAAAATCTTATAATGTTCTCTGTCCCTAAATATCTGCTAAATTTTCTGTCAGTTAGCCAAATCTTTTAACTGCTTTGTGACTTTCTGTCCTTCACATTGTGTTTTTCCAAGATCTCGAGATGAAGGAAAAGATTGGTGGAGGGCATGAGCAAGATGGGTTATACTATCTAAACCGTGAAGTTGTTAGTCCTACATCATAGAATGACATAAATGAAACTGTTGTCTTGCTCATCGGTCTGTAAAAGTTCTTAAAAGTGTTATTCCTTTATCATTTGTGTTAGTTTTAGAGTGCGAAATATGTGAACTGAGTAAACATCATCCTGCTACATTTGTGTCAGTTTTAGATTGTGAACTATGTGAGTTGAGTAAACATCATCATGTTACCTTTCCACCACGTGAGGAAAAACGTAGTCTAGTTCCTTCTTCTCCAGTACATTCAAATGTTTGGGGACCAACTAAAATTCCTTGTGGGACAAGGCATAAGTACTTTGTTACATTCATTGATAATTTTTCCTATACAACTGGATTTAATTAATAAATGAATGATATGAATTATACTCTATTTTAAAGACATTTCACATTGAGGTACAAAAAAAAATTAATTTAAAGGTGTCGGTGTGTGTCTTTCTCTGAAGTAGGTATATTGTATCAAACATTGTGCATGCATACCCCACAACAAAATGTAGTAAAATGGAAAATATTGTTACTTGCTTGACGTAACTCAAGCCTTTGATATATTCCTGAAAGTTTTTGGAGTGATGCGGTTCATACAGCATGCTTCCCGATAAATTGAATGCCCTCAACGATTTTAATATGTAAATCACCTCATGACATCTTAATTCTAGACGCTTCATCATTCTCTTTACCTCCCAATCTTTGGATGTGTATGTTTTGTTCACCAGTTGGAATTAGGCCATGATAAATTAGATCATAGAGGCATCAAATGTGTTTTTCTCAAATACTCTCGAACACAAAGAGGTTATCATTGCTACAACCCTTCACTTGAGAGACAATATGTGTGCACAAATGTCAATTTCATCGAGTCCACTCCGTTCTTCTCAAATGACAATAAATCTCCTAACATAGGAGATGTCCTTATACTTGTTGTATCTGATGAAGAAACGATTCCATCTCCTTCCACTATACCTCGGCTGAAAATCTACTCGCATAAGAAATGGACAAACAGAATAGCCACTCAGGACGTGCCATCTACCTTATCTTCTTTTGAGCCTTGTGATCCAACGAAGTCTCCAGACAGGTCTACATATAAGAAACATGTTATTGGTTGCATAAGAGTGTACACCGTTAAATTCAAGCCCGGTAGTATACTTAAATGGTTAAAGGCTTGCTTAGCTGCTAAGGGATATACTCAGACACTTGGTGTTGATTATACCAAAACATTCTCTCCAGTTGCCAAGTTGAATTCTATTCGTGTCAGTCTCTATGGCTATTAATCATGATTGGGCCCTCTTCCAACTAGATGTTAAAAGTGCATTTCTTTATGGTGATCTTACAGAATAGGTATACATGGAACACCCACATGGATTCATTGCTCAAGGGAAGTCTAATAAGATGTGTAAATTGTGAAAGGTGATTTATGGTCTAATGCAGTCACCGCATGCATGGTTTGATAAATTTAGTAAATTCGTATCGAACCACAGCTTTGTTTGAAACCATGCATATCATTGTCTCCATACAGAGAGGCATGTCAGACCTTATTGTGTCATTAGTATATGTTGATGATATTGTTGTTATAGGAAGTGATGGTAAGGGAATAAAGGAGATGAAGTATCTACAAAGACACTTTCTCATAAGAGATTTGGGACATCTTCGATGCTTCCTAGGTATAGAAGTTGCTAGATCAAATGAAGGAATTAATCTATCTCAACGAAAATAAGCTTTGGATTTACTCATAGAGATTGGTCTGTGGTGATCCGAATCACAAGCTTACTAGTTGATGTAGACCCGCGACCCACCTAAGTCCACTATATGATTCAACAAGGTGTAAGCCCATAACACACCATAGGCCTAACATGTGCTAAATTTTTATTTTTTATTTTTTACAGATTTGGGGGCCTAAAATCAAAGATTATAATTTATTATTTTTTGAAGATGTGGGGGACTATTTAAAGATGTGATGAAGGAATAAGTGATATGATTGAAGATATGGGTTGGATTTTGAAATTTAATTGCTTTCCATGTTTGCATTTCATTAGGCTTTTGTCATATGAAGAAAGATTATATTAGTTTGTAATAAATTATGATTGATTTTCTTCGTTGTAGAGATTTCAATTAAGGATTCCTTTAGAATCTATAAAAGGAGGTGGTGGTGTAGGAGTGAGCAATTTCGAATATTTTTCTAAGTGGGGTTTTTCTTTCAAGTTTTATAAGAGAAAATGTTGATATCAATAGAAGTTTTGTCCCTCTCTACTCCATTGTTCTTATGATGGTTTTTTTTTTTTTTTTTTTTTTTTGCAATTTGGGTATCGAGTTCTCATTAACTCAATAATCAGGTTGTGCCACTCGTGATCAAGGGGAGATACTTGAAGACCCAGTGAGGTATAGAAGATTGGTTAGTAAACTCATCTACAATGTTCGAAATATCTGTATCATGTTACATATCACATTCTTGGGATACGGATACGTATCGGTTATCGCATGGGATATATCGGTTTTATCGTGTAATAAATCGTTGTTGTTAGAAACATGGGGAAACATTGGGAAATTGGTTGAATTTTTTGGTGATTGTTAAAAAAGACATCAATACACTTATAAATCAAAACATTACAAAAAACAAGTACACATAATAGGTTTTCTTTGTATAGGGTCCTAAGATATGTGTTGTCTATTTGAATTGATGCAAGTATGTTCAATGTCTATTCATATATTTTTCTGTAAGACGATGTGTGGAAACACAAGCAATACATTCAAAAGCAAAAGAAGAATCACTAGATTATGTTACATACATGTTTGATTTGATTTTTGGACACAAATTACAAACGATTTACGAGAAATTTTGATTTTTTTTCAATTTTCTGCAACTCAGCCCATCTCCTCCAAATCTCGAAATCGAAGCTCCCAATCCATGATTTTTCATGCAAAACATGAAAAATCATGGATTTGTAACAATTTTACACTAATTTAACATGATTTATAAAAAATAAAAGGATCAAAATTTGAAAATGCTCACCAGATCTAACATTTGGGATATATCGCACTACTTGTGCGTTTCGTATTGCACTGGTGGGATACAAGATGAATCGTGCGATATATCGGTCGATATCGTCGATATTTAAAACACTGCTCATCTATTTAACCATCACCTAGCTGGATATTTCTTATGTTGTGAGTATGGTGAGCCAATTTATGAGCTCTCTCCAAGGGTATTGCACATGGATGCAGCCGTTCAAATTCTGTGATACCTTAAAAGGGCACCAGGTCAATAATTATGTATAGACGAAACAATCATCAAGTCATAAGATATTCTAATGTAGACTGGATCAGCCCTTTGGAAGACAAGTGTATTTGCTACTGGATATTGTAGGTTTGTGGGAAGAAATCTTGTCACATGGAAGAGTAAGAAGTAGAGTATTGTTGCCCGATAAAATAGTGAAGCAAGATATAAAGCAATGGCTCATACTACCTATGAGTTAGTGTGGATCAAGAAACTACTATAAGAAATAGGGTTAGTGTGGATCAAGAAACTACTATAAGAAATAGGGTTTATGGTGAATCTACCAATACAATTGTTTTGCGATAACCAGGTTGCATCCCATATTGCAAATAATCCAGTCTACCATGAAAGAATTAAACATATTGAGGTAGATTGCCACTTCATACACGAGAAGGTCCTTAATGGCGAAATCTTTACACCAAATGTCCAGTCATAGGATCAACTTGTAGATGTATTCACCAAAGCTTTTCCTTACAATAGATCTACACATATATTACAAGCTTGGCATCGACAATATCCATGCTCCAGCTCAAGGGGAGTGTTAATATACGAAATATATATATTTTTTTGGAAGACACAAGGTGTCCCCACCTCATTTTTGAAGTGAGACTAATCCTCACGGATACACGCAATCACCCACAACCACTGTATCGGGTAAAAGTCAAGGAGGGGAATCGAACCCTCACCTATAGGGAGCAAACCTACGGAAGACCATTCAACCATTCGCCCATAATATACGAAATATGGGTCGTACAAATGTACAATCCATCTAGGGATATGTGGATGTGGCCCGTATAGTTGTACGGCCCACTTAGGTGGCGGATATAGGCCTAGCCCTTCTTTTATCTCTCTCTCTCTCTCTCTCTCTCTCTCTCTCTGAAGTGGGTTGTTTGGAGAAATAGATGAAGAGAAGGGCTAATACGAAGGGCACGTTTGGCACCTCTACTCTAATCTAATAAGAGCTTTTTCAAATAAGAGTTATTCTAATAAGCTCATTTGTTCTAACTCTTGCTTTCAATAAGCTCCTTCGGTAAAATTACTTTTTCAAAACTGAAAAAGCTCTTATTTGAAGTAAGCACGTTTGGTAAAATGTTCAAATAAAAGCTTTTTTTAAGGGTAGTTGATGTCATTTTTAAAAATTACAACTACATACTATAAGAGCAATTTATACGGTTGTTTTGGTGGATCTCACCATAAATGGATCGTGCCCCAAATGGAAAAAGAATGGATGGCTACAACCTTCATGTTTTAAGACATTTGGACCATCTATTATGTTATGTGGGACATTAGATGTGGATCATCCATCAAATGGAGCCTACCTTTCATGTGGACCGTCCATCGTGTGGGCCAAACCTTCAAAGTGGGCAGTCCATGCGAGGCCTGTCTTGGATGTGGACCAGTCATCATTGGGGGCTGAACTTTGACGTGTACCAATCATCATTGGGGGCTGAACTTTGACGTGGACCATCCATTATGTGGAGCCCACCTTGATGTAGGTTATCCATCATGTGAGGCCAACCATCCATCGTGTGTGGCTCACCTTCTATGCGGATCATCCATCACGTTGGGCGACTTTAGATATGGGTCATCAATCATGCGAAAACTTGGATGTGGACTATCCATTAGGTGGGGCCCACTTGATGTGGACTGTCCATCACAAGAGGCCACACTTTGATGTGGACCATCCATCATGTGAGGCCACCTCCGTCCATTACATGGACCCACCTTGATGTGGACCATTCATTATGTGGGGCCCCACCTTCAATATGTGTCATTCATTATGTGGGTCCCACCTTTGATGTGGACCATCCATCAGGTGAGGCCCACTTTATGTGGATGGTCCATCATGCTGAGCCACACTTTGATGTGGATCATTCATCATGTGGGGCCCACCTTTGATGTGGACCATCCCTCATGTGGGCCCACCTTTAATGTCCACCATCCCTCATGTGGGTCCAACATTTTTTGTGGACCATCCATCATGTGGGGCCCATTTGATGTTGATAGTCCATCATGTGAGACCTACCTTTGATATGAACCATGCATTATGTGGGCCAACCTTGATGTGCACCATTCATCATGTGGGGCCCAACCTTCGATATGGGTCTTTCATCATGTGGGCCTACCTTTGATGTAAACCTTCCATCATGTGGGTCCCACCTTTGATGTAGACCATCCATCAGGTGGGGCCCGCTTGATGTGGATCATCCATCATGTGGGGCCACACTTTGACATGGGCCATCCATCATATGGGGCCCACCTTTGATGTCACCGCACATTATGTGGGCCCACCTTGACGTGGGCCATTCATCATGTGGGCCCCCACCTTTAATACGGGTTGTTCGTCATGTGGGCCTACGTTAGAGAGATTGTAAAGGAAAGAGAAGAGGGCAAGATGAGAACTACTTAAAAAGTTTACAGACAAACTTGTCCTACAAGTAGCAAAAAATGCCTCCCCACTTAAGCCAAATAAGCACTTAAAAGAAGATCTTTCCATCACTTATTTTTGTATTTTTATTTTTATTTTTGCTAGTTTCTAAAATGTTAAGTGGTAAAATTAGAGCTTTACCAAATGGTCTATTTTAAAAATAAGAGATTTATAGTTTTATTTATATATATATATATATATATATATATATATATATATATATATATATATATATATATATATATATATATATATAGAATAAGTGAATAAGATCTTATTAATAGAGATGCCAAATGGCCCCGAAGAAAAACAAATATCATTTAATGGAAAAGATGAAAGAAATAAAGGGTTTGTACTTTGTAGGAACAACTAAAAACAAAGACAATGAACTTAGAGAAAGTAGGGAAGATTAACAAAAAGAACAATTAAGAGTAGATTTTATGTTTGTAGGACCCTTCATAGATTGGAGAATCAACAATAAGTTGTTTGGAAAATTATTCAACACACCTGTGTATGAGTCTCAGTTTTCTCAAATAAAATAGTTTTTCGGTCAAGAAGGCTTCATCATGGATCATTTGGCTATTTCTTCTCTTCATGTTCCTATCAAAATAGTGAAGCTGAAAAAACAATTATGGTGAATTAAGCCAATTATGGGTTTTTCTGAAGTTAAATGTCGGTGGTGCTTCAAATGTAATTTGGGTCCAACGTCAAGCAAGGGAATTATAACAAATTCAAAATATGATTGTGTTCTTGCTTTTAGAATTTTTTATGGGACATGCACTAATCTTTGTGGAATTATGTGTTCTTAAAGATGGGTTGATTCAATGTAGGTGGTTCAGATCTATCTGATTTGTGTCAAGGTCGATTCAACGATCATTGTCGCCATGCTTAGTAATATCAACAAATCGGTCTCATGGTTGGTTTGGTATGTATGGCTAATTTCAATGAGCCCTCGAGAGAGCTTAATGCTTCAGTTTCTCATATTTATTGGGAAGCTAATGGTGTTATTGATGCTCTTGCTAATCTATCTTGTGAATATGATCGGAATTTTTCCTTTCAGGGCAATGCATATCTTCGAAATGTTTTTTCATCTTTACGTTCATACAAGACTCGCCTTCCTAGTCTTTGTATTAGATGATATTTTTAGTAGGATTTTCATGAATAGAGGTAAGGTTTTTGTCCTCCCTATTTCTTTTACAAATTTTTGGTTTAATCAAATAAATTGTCAAGTGGTGATCACCCACCTTTTGCAGAAAAAAAGGTACCATGGCACTTCTCCTCCATCCATCTAGCAATTTCTTCAATCTTACAATCCTGTTGAACAACTTTTTCAACTAAAATAAACCAATATCTCTTGGACATTTCCAAAACTCATTTGGTCCTAGGGCCTTTACCATCTTCATCTTTCTCAAAGTTTCTTAAACTTTAGATATCCTAATCCTAGGAAAGCATTTATTGTCTTTGGCCTCAGTTGAGTTTATGATTCTGCTGCAGGACAATGAACCACTTGCTCTAAAAGCTCGAACTAATAAAGCATGACGAATTAATCCATTTATATCATAGCCCAGGCCCCACATCCATGGGTTAGGTCCTCAGCCGAACCCTCATCATGGGCCCCAAATCACATGGGTTCCGCCCCCTCGTGGGCCCTAGATCACATGGGCTTCGCCCCACATGGGTTGCCCACCCCGAGTGTGCCCCCGCATTCCACAGGCCACCCCACTCAAGCATGGCGTGAAAATGCCTCTGCATTAATCACCCTCGGTGGGAAGTCTCGAACGCGAGACCTCCCGCTTTAATACCAATTTAACGCAAGACAATTAATCACTTGCTCTAAAAGCTCGAATTGATAGAGCATGGCAAATTAATCCCTTAATCTCATAGCCTAGGCCCCACATCCATGGGTTAGGTCATCGGCCGAACCCTCCTCGTGGGCCCAAAATCAAACGGGTTCCGCCTCACACGAGCCACCCACCTCACACGGGCCACTCACCACGAGTGTGCCCTCGCATCCCACAGGCCACCCCACTCGAGCCTGGTGTGAAAATGCCCTTACATTAGATTCCTTCTGTCTTTAAGCTCTCGAAGTGGTTGTCGTTTAATGAAATTATGGAAATAGATTCTCCACATTTCATTGATTATCCTTAACAATCCCTCTGGTTATCACTCTTTGAGGTGTCAAACACGGTCTAAGTCCTACACTTCCTCACTCGCATTTTTTCAAGTTTGAGTACATCTTTCTCACCTTCACTTGCACCCAATAGGTCATGCAGATCATTAGGTGCCTTAAGTTTAGCCTCACTTCCCACTTAGCGTTATTTATGGTGCTTCTGTATGCTTCTCAATTTTGTTCTAATCCCTTGCTGGGCCTTGAAAGATGATTGCTTCCTGCTGACAAACTTTTAGACCTCATCATTCCAACACCAAGTTTCCATATGCGAGTGGCTTTTCCCTCTAGATACTCAAAACTTCTCTTGCCACTTTCCCCAATGCACTCAGCCATCTCATTCTATATAACATTAATTTTTTCCATCAACATTCCACTTCGGATGCAGTTTACATCATTTAGAAAAATAACAATAAAAGAAAGGCAAAAGTGAGTTAAAAGGTGAAATAAACATATAAGCAATTAATAAACCACAAACATTATCCTTAAAATAATAATAATAATAATAATAACCCACAAACATTTCACATGAGCGAATTTGTTAAAGCAACAATCAAGAGAGTTTCCAAAACTTCCTAAATAATTGGACAGGTAACAACTGTTCTGGTAGAAAGTCAAATCAAGAGCACACAAAATGCCTGCATACCCTTCTTTATTAATGACAAAACTCTAATACCTGAATTCCCTCAGCATCAAAAATTCTGCCTTCCGGTGCATATGTTGTTCCACTAACAGTGTACTCTGTGGTGATAGTACCATGGTGTGGGGAACGAACCACGCAGATCTGGAAAGGTCAGTAGCACAAAATATCACAGGACATAATAGGGAGAGAAATTTTACTTTTGTACTAGGAGATACGAACATAAAGTGATCATGCATGTATCACAGTAGAATTTTCATTATCATGTGCACAACTTGATCAAAAATAGCTTTCAGAATTAAGAAACTTCATTGACACAGTTATCGAGTTATTCTTACAGTCCACAAAAGAACGATGCACACTTGCAACACATATAAGAATGACCTTGATCTGTTTGGCTACATGCAGTCAGAGAAAACAAGCATAGAAGTGATAGTTTAACATATTATACCAAACCAAGCCAACTTGGTAATGGTGGAGAGAATGAGAGTCACACCCCGAAATCGGACTGCATCAGAAGACTCAGAATAAGTCAGACCAAGTCAGAGTGAGTCAGGCAAGTCGTACCAGTTCCAGTCTCAGGGTGAGCACTCCAAGACCGCCATGTAAGGCCATGAAATAAACAGCAGCAAAGAAGCTGAATAAAAACTACATGCTGTAAAAATATATGTTGAAAATTTTGCACCAAGAATTCAGCTTGCGTACAGAAAAGAATTTGTCCGAGAGGTTATCTTTTGTTTCCCCAAATGCATTTAGACTCTGACTTGATACCATTAACCCAGTGTAATGGGATATTTCACACGTAAAGCGCCATAATTTCCAAACGAAAAACCTCAGACTTCTTCAAAGTCGTGTTGTTTTGTGAAGAGGCAGCATATAAATTTCCAATATATTATTAGTACATGTACAATGTGAAAAGAAATAACAAGTACAACTCTACTTCATCTATAAGAAAAATGAACACGAGCAGGTAAACTGCAGGAAGTATGACCAAACATCCAATATTGTGAGGAAATCACCTTTGACACAGACATCATGTTTGTCGTGAGTGTACCAGTTTTGTCACTGCAAATTACAGTAGTGCAGCCCAGGGTCTCCACTGATGGTAAAGACCTTACAATAGCATTCATTCGTGCCATTCTTTTTGTCCCAAGAGCCAAGCACCTAATTGAATAATGGAAACGTCAATTCTGAACATATAAAACCATGAAAATGTCAATTATAATCCAATAAAATTGCAATTATGTTATAACATACGAACCATGATCCACTGACCACAAAAAAGGAGTTCATATTTGTCACTAAGGGCAGTTTTTAACTATAGCCCAAAATGTCATAGATGCTTAAAGAAGAGACACAAATAATTCCCCTTAATTAACATATGCCTAATTTTAGTCAGAATACATTTATATTAGACAAATTGCAGATTCTGAATGTGCATATCAATTCGTTTCAGGAAATCCCTAGATATGATAAGCATATTGTTTGAAGACATAAAGGTCACTACTATTAAATCTGAAGGTGTTATGGGATAAGCACAAGACTTTTTTGTGATACTTTCACCATGACCAAGTAGAAACTGAATTTTCTGTACTGGAAATTGAACACGTTGACAGGATAGTTGTTGATTTCAAGTATGGTAGGATTTGACAATTCCACAGATAAAAGGATCACGAGAATTTTTGAAAGACTCAAAGATATTGAAAAACTAAATACACTCTTTTATGTATAACCACTCTGAAATGCATTCTAAATGAGATTTGTCCAATTCTATTGTTATTTTCTTATCGGTTTCTTTTTTATTAATAGATTGAAATCCACGTGGGCCTATTGGTCTTGCACTTGTCAATGGATTTCAACCAACCCAATGTCAAGATTTCCCTCAAGAAGAAAGCCATGGTGATGACATTTCAGGAAAAAGAAAAGGAAACAACTTTTTGCTGCCAAATAAAAACATATCACAAGGTCTTGGTATCGATCCCTAGTTGGGGTGGCTAACAGTGAAGTGTCAACTGACAGTGGGGGGTACTAACAAGCTAACAAAAAAACATAAAAAACTTTTTGCTGACAAATCCCACACATGAAAGATACTAGTTACAAGTATTTGGTCTTGGGAATTACAATCACATTAGCATTCAAAGGTGATATTGAAAGTAGCACCTACTAGAAGGATCAATAATTGACAGTTCAAACATATGGTAATATAGTATGCCCCACAACAGAGTTTAAGTCATTCTATGCAGTAATGCTTTGAATAGCTTAAAAAGGTACATACTTCCCACACACCATCTCTTATGAGATCAGTTTATTGTGGTATATGATTAGCAATTTCAGGTGGGTAAATTTGGAAGAAACATAAAATAACGAAGTTAGTATTTTGACCAAAGAAATTTCCACTGAAAGTGGTTAAATTCTGTTCCAGTACACAGTAATCTTCTAAATGATGTCATTGAAACATATGAAAATCACAGCAAATTGAGTGCAAAACAAGTCATCACCTACCCAAGGAATACTTTTAGAGATGAACTGATGGCACTCTAAATAAATAACTTGGAAATCAAAAGGAAATTACCACAATGATAACCAAGTCCTAGTGTTTTTTTACAGGTTTTGTTGCAAGAAGATGTCTTATCGTTCGTATATAGAAGTTCATTTACAATGCAGGTCTTTCCATAAAATGAACTCGTACAAGAATAAGGACATGCATGTGAGCAACTGAACAAAACCCAGCATGGTCGAAGAACAAGAAATCTTCCAGAAAACAAATAATAAGTGACCCTACCATGTTGCAGAAATTGTGCACGGTGTCTTGGACTCCATTCCCCTGTGAGTGTTGCAGTGGACATATTCAGCATTTAAATTTCAAAAATAACCCTCTTTGACTAGGCTTAGGTTAAGGGGATATAAGTGAGTCAGTGACCCTACCATCTTAGAGGTATTGTGCGGAGTCTAGGATTTTGTTTCCATGTAGTGTTGTCATGGGCATTTTCAGCATTTAAAATATCGAAAGTACCCCTTTTGACTAGGATTAGGTTAAGGGCAATGTTTTAAATATCAATGATATCAGCCGATATATCCCACGATATATCCTATATCCTACCTGTGCGATACGAAACACACAAGTAGTGAGATATTTCCCACATGTTCGATCCAATGAGCATTTTTTATTTTTTTTTTTCAATCAATTTTTTTTTTTTCCTGTAAATCATGTTAAATCAGTGTCAAATTGTTATAAGTCCAAGATTTTTCATGTTTTGCATGGCATGAAAATCATGGATTGGGAACTTCGATTTAGAGATTTGGAAGAGAAGGACCGGATATTTTTTAAAAAATCAAAATCAAATATGTATGTAACCTAATCTAGTGATTCTTCTTTTGCTTTTGAATGTATTGCTTGTGTTTCCACATGTCTTCTTACATTTATAAATTATATGAATAGGCTTTGAATATACTTGCATCAATTTAGTTAGACAACGCATATACTAGGATCCCATACAAAGAAAACTTATTATGTGAACGTGTTTTTTGTAATGTTTTGATTTGTAAGTGCGTATTGATGTCTTTTTTCTTTTATTTTTCTTTTCTAAAATTTTATTATCAATCACTGAAATTTTGTTGAAAAATTCAACCAATTTCCAATGTTCCCCCATGTTTCCAACAACAACGATACATTATGCAATACAACCGATATATCCCATGCGATAACTGATACATATCTGTATCCCAAGGGTGAGATATGTAACGTGATACCAATATTTCGAACATTGATTAAGGGGATGTAAAACCCTTAGAGGTGATTTTGGTTTGTACACCATACTTCACCACATGGTGGAACCCCCCAATCTTCTTAGATGGATGTGATCACGCATCTCAACAAACCACATAAATCTTTGGTTTCATGTCAAGGTCTTTTCTTTCCAAGTACTTTTTCTCAATTTTCCATCATGATCTATTGATCCTACTATAGTTTCTATCAATCTTCCATCCATGACGAGAACAGATTCATAACTGTCCAGCCTTACTTGCGGTCATCAAAAAGTTGGACAAAGGAACATTGTCTGCTCATCAACTTTAAACTTGCTCCACTGCAATCTCTCAATAAAGCATTTGCCCAAAAAAGGACCTAGTTTCAGTTTTTTGGATTTTAGTAAGGTTTCTATTACATGCTACAATCAGTGTTCAGTGTATTGATATCGTTGCATGTATTGAAACATGTAAGATATTGCTGATCTTATTCCTGATGCTTGGAAAAACATCATTGCCAAAAACATTAGGAAAAAGGTGAAAATTTTCATTGAAACTTTCAGAGATGTTAAAAGACACATGTTTACACATTTAGGAATCAAAATATTGCAAAGAAATTGTTAGGAGAAAGATCCCTTCTCGACTACACACACAACAATATTTAAATTAAAAGAAAGCGGGAAAAAAAATGCAAACCACAACACAGATTCATGTGGTTCCCTTTCGGTACATCCATGGATTCACACCAATCCATTATGCTCGAAGGCAAAAAACGAAGAGGCAGCACTCAATACAATGATGACTCTCTCCCTCTCATGACAGAATATATATTACCCCAACCGAATTATGGTTCATATAAAACTCCATATGAAATTACAAAATTGCCCTCTAGACTGATGGCACCCCCTCCCCCAAAGCTAGGAGTGTTACCACCCAACAATCCCTAGTGAGCTTAGTACGGAGATCGACCCACGAAAGTGATTGCTAGATCAATAGTACACCTTTTATGATCAAGCTCCATAGATCTTAACAATTTCCCGCTTGGAAACTGATCACAAGCAACTTCCATTGAATTTGTTGCAACTACAAAAGCAGAGAACTCACCACACCAGTTTTCCTCCATTCTGAGAATGCTCGAGTTCCAGGCCACAACTATGGCGAGGATCGCTCCACCTGACTACCAACCACCTATGGCCTCATTTGCATTGCACGAAACATTGATCCCTCAACTGGAACATCGTCGGACCACTAAGGATATGTGCCATCTTCCCCGTTTTTACTAGAGAGACACGAACGTTGTCGGAGCTTCTCCTGGCGCTTCTAGATCTCCCCCAATTTGCAAGGTGCCTCTCTTTCCACTAGAGTTGGGCATTAGACCGAGTCGGATCGGATTGACTCAAACTCGATTCGGTTCGAAACCTACACGGGCTGATCCAAACTCGATCCGATCCGGAACCGAGTCCGGGACATCCGACTTGAATCGATCCGATCCACGGTTGGCCTGACCCAAACTGAGTCCGACTCGGTCAGGGAAACCGAGTCGAATTGGGCTGGGTATGGATCGGATCGGGTTAGGTCTGTGGGTCAAATTATGAGGTATGTGTTATATCCAAACTGTCCATCCATTTGGAGAGCTCGTCTTAAGGCTTGAGTTGAAAAATAAGACAGATCTAAAGATCACTTGGACCACATAGAAAAAAAAGTTGAGGATTGAACGTTTACCATTGAAACATTTTTGGATATCACAGAAGTTTCAGAACGATATGAAATTTTTTTTTCCTATTCACCCATGTATTTTTAGCCTTATTAACAGATTAGATGGAAAATAAACGTTATGAAGGGGCCCCTGTAACTTTGATCTCATTTGAACCGTTTGTACAACTCGAAGCTCGAGGCGCGTCCGGGCTCGTCTTTGCATGACATGTATCTGTATCACTAGCTGGCCCGTCTCAGACTCTCACGAGAAATCAGGTTACTGGCTGGAAATCGGATTGCGTACTGAGTTACTCAGTAATCAATATGCTTTTCTCATACCGAGTAAACTTAGTTGGGCCCACCGTGAATGTATGTGGTTTATCCAATCAGTCCATCTGTTGTTTCACCTAATTTTAGACGTAGAACCAAA
The DNA here is from genome assembly GCA_037074715.1 of Magnolia kwangsiensis. NCBI lineage: Eukaryota > Viridiplantae > Streptophyta > Magnoliopsida > Magnoliales > Magnoliaceae > Magnolia > Magnolia kwangsiensis. The sequence continues at coordinate 95,524,374 of CM073580.1, read as the reverse complement.
AATTGAAGCATATCCAAAGCTCAAGTGGACCATACCACAGGAAACAGAGGGAATAATGATTTCGACCGTTGAAACCTTTTTAGTACCCAAAGTGATCTTTATTTGTCATCCAACATGTTCATAAGATCAAAAAGACCTAGATGAAGGGAAAACTGACGCAGGGATGAACGTGATGAGGTCGATCACCGTCTTCCTCAAGGATAACTACTCCGAATCCACGGAGCTTCTCTGGACTCCTCACAGAGACTTCTTGAATCCACGAGGAAAGAAAGCAGGAAAATAGAAATAATTCTAATAAATTCGAAATTGATTGATGAATTATTAAAAACGAGTTTACACCCCTTTAAATAAGGGAACCAAGCAACATGAAAGAAATCAGACTCATACTACAACGAAAACTCCTAGAATTCGCAACTTACTATAAATAGTAAACTTACTATTTATAGACGGTCACGATGTCTACTAGTGCGCAAGGTTTTCGGCCAAAAATAGTAAGTGTCCTATTTGGCTTCAACAAACCGTTCTCCTAATTATCCTAAGCACTTTTCATGTTGGACACAACTCCTAAAGCCCAACGGATGAAAAGTTATACTCAAACTAAAACTTACTATTTATAGTAAAAACAAAATTAAAACGAGGAAACGACCGTCGATCAGGGGGTTTTTTCGCAAATCCGGGCTGCGCAACCCGGCGTAGCTGGGTTGGTTGGCTGGCTAAAGTAGCTCGTTCTACCCCAAAATCATATATTTTACGTCGGATAACTCATTCCGGATTGTGAGATACGCCCGATCTAAGGTCCGATGGTCCGGATCACTTCTGTCGCCGACCGTGCCTTTTCTGATCCATCTTAGCCATGAAATTGTCCGCGACCCGCTCTACATCAGTCCCCTCCACTTGAAAAGAACTCGTCCTCGAGTTCTCCTCCTGCGCTGGTTCATGATACTCGGTCAGGTCCGCAACGTTGAAAGTCCGTGAGATCGCCATGTCATCTGGAAGATCAACAACATAAGCATTGTCATTGATCTTTCGGATGATCGGTACCGGTCCAATCTTCTTATTCTTCAGCTTGTTGTACATCCCGGTCGGAAATCTTTCTTTTCGTAAATGGACCATTACCTGGTCGCCCACCTCGAACACCTTTTGTCGACGATGCTTGTCCGCTTGTTCCTTATACTTTTCGTTCGAGGCATGTAGCTTAGTCTGCACCTCCGCATGAATACCCATGATCCTGTCTGCCATATGTTTTGCTGCAATACTCATGCCTGGGAGCTTAGGCAGAGGGACCAAGTCTAGTGTGTGGCGAGGTACTCGTCCATAAATAACCTGGAACGGAGATTTCCCTGTCGAGCGGTTCACCATGTTGTTGAATGCAAACTCCGCTTGAGACAAGGCCAAATCCCACTGCTTCGGTTTCTCTCCTGAAATACATCGAAGGAGGTTTCCCAAAGTGCGATTCACAACTTCGGTCTGCCCATCAGTCTGTGGGTGGTAAGCACTGCTGAATTGAAGTCGTGTATCGAATCGAGCCCACAAAGTCCGCCAAAAGTGGCTAATGAACTTCGTGTCACGATCAGAAGTAATGGTCTTAGGGACCCCGTGTAGCCGTACGACCTCCCTGAAGAATAAATTCGCCACATGTGTTGCATCAAGGGTCTTCTTGCATGGGATAAAGTGCGCCATCTTGGAGAAACGATCTACCACTACGAACACCGAATCCATGCCGCGTTGTGTTCGTGGAAGACCAAGTACGAAGTCCATTGATAAATCCTCCCAAGGACCGTCAGGCACAGGTAACGGGATGTAGAGGCCCGTATTCTGAGATTGTCCCTTGGAGGTCTGACAAGTATGACAACGTTGTACGGCTCTTCCCACATCACGTACTAATTGCGGCCAGTAATACTGCTCTTCCACAAGAGCTCGCGTCTTGTCTCGCCCAAGGTGTCCACCGAGGCCACCTCCATGTAGTTCCTAAATAATCTGCTCCCTTAGAGAACTTTGGGGGATGCACAATCGATTCCCTTTGAAGAGAAAACCATCCTGTATATGAAAGTCACTGGGGTGACCTTCTTGGCACTTCAACCAGGAATCTTTGAAGTCTTCATCCTCGGCATATAGCTCCTTGAGACAGTCAAAGCCGACCACCTCATTGCTCACTGTAACAAGTAGTGACGCACGACGGCTAAGTGCATCAGCCACCTTATTCTGCTGACCTGACTTATGCTTCAGAACAAACGTAAATTCCTGTAAAAACGTAACCCATCTAGCATGCACACGATTCACGTTTGTCTGACTATTAATAAACTTTAATGCCTGATGGTCGGTGTACAGAACAAACTCCCTCTGAATCAGATAATGCCGCCAATGTCGCAGCGCCTGAACAACTGCGTATAACTCAAGCTCGTAAGTCGACCACTTCTTTCGGGCTTCACTGAGCTTCTCGCTATAGAAGGCTACCGGCCTGCCTTCCTGTGATAATACTCCTCCTATTCCGACATATGAAGCGTCACACTCCACCTCAAATAATTTATCAAAATTAGGAAGCACCAAGATCGGTGTTGTAGATAAACGATGCTTGATCTCATGAAAGCTCTTATCAGCTTTATCGGTCCACTGGAACGGCCCTTTTTTCATGCAGTCCGTTATTGGCGCGACTATGGTGCTAAAATCTCGCACAAATCGACGATAGAAAGTCGCCAATCCGTGAAAACTCCTCACCTCATGAATGTTTGTCGGGATCGGCCATTCCCTAATAGCTCGCACCTTTTCATCGTCCACCCGAATTCCTGTGGACGTTACAACAAATCCTAAAAACAACAGGCTGTTAGTTAAAAAATTACACTTTTTCAAGTTGAGGTACAACTTGTTATCGTAGGACCTGCAGCACCTGCCTGAGATGTTTCTTATGCTCCGCCTCATCCTGGCTATATATCAATATGTCATCAAAATATACTACCACAAATCGGCCAGTGAACGGTTTTAGAACTTGATTCATCAAACGCATAAAAGTACTTGGTGCGTTCGATAGGCCGAAAGGCATGACTAGCCACTCATATAACCCTTCCTTTGTCTTGAATGCCGTTTTCCATTCATCGCTGGGTCGAATACGAATCTGATGGTACCCACTCTTTAGATCGAGTTTAGAGAACACTTTAGCCCCTTCTAACATATCGAGCATGTCGTCCAACCGTGATATTGGAAACCGATATTTAATAGTAATTTTGTTAATTGCTCGGCTGTCGACACACATGCGCCAGCTTCCATCTTTTTTTGGCGTTAATAATGCTGGTACAGCACATGGGCTCATGCTCTCTTAATAGACCCTTACGGATCAATTCCTCCACTTGCCCCTGAAGTATCTCACACTCCTTCGGACTCATCCGATAATGAGGGCGATTGGGCAGGCTAGCCCCAGGGACGAGGTCTATGTGATGTTGGATGTCTCTCATGGGGGGCAATCCATCAGGTAAATCTTCAGGCCAGACTTCTTTGAATTCGTTTAGTAACAGTCTTAAGCTTGGAGGGATGTTTGAGGGTTCCTCCTTCTCGCCCTTCACCACTACGGCATATACCTCGCCGGTTTCCTTAGACTCCTCTATGAAATCCCGAATGGTCAAGAGAGAACTCCCCTCCACTTTAGAGGCTTCAGGGTGGTTCTCTGGTGCCATAGGGGCAAGGATTATTTTTCGACTATCCTTGACGAATATGTAGACATTGTCTCGCCCCCGATGGGTCGCATCACGGTCCGACTGCCAGGGTCGACCGAGTAGCATATGGCAGGCTTCCATGTCAACCACGTCACAAAGTATCTGATCCTTATAATGTTTACCAATTGAAAACGAGATAGTGCATTGTTCAGTTACCTTGGTCTCGTTCACTTTTTTTATCCAGCCAATTGAGTACGGGGAAGGATGTTTCGTCCTTGGTAGCTGCAACTTATCCACCATCACTCTTGAGACGATGTTCTCGCTGCTACCACTGTCTATGATCACATCACAGACCTTTCCGCTGACAGTGCACCGAGTACGAAATATATTGTGCCGCTGTGGATGTAATTCCTTTCGTGGGGTATACAGTAGTCGCCTCACAACGAGAGATTCGCCACGATCTTCGCCTGTCACTTCATCGCCACCTGCTATTTCTTCAGTGGTTTGTTCATATTCATCAAAGCCATGATCCTCTCCCACGGCCTCATCTTCAGTGCCCCCTTCGTTTATAGTCAAGTGCGCTGCCGGACGTTGAGGACAAGTGTTTGATAAGTGGCCTGGTTGGCCACAGCGGTAACAATTGTTCGGCCTTGGCCGAGCATAAGGATTCGGAATCCTACTCGGGCCCGCTGTTGTGGGTGCTGCCCGTTGAGGTCTGGATGGTCCGCTCCCCATATCACGGTTCGCGGGTGGAGGAGGTTGAGGACGTTCTCCTACCGGATCTTTTCCTCGAGCCAGCACTGGATCCTGTGTGGGACCTGTCATAGGGGGTCGATTTGAAGGATAGGGACGAGCAGGAGCTCTTGCAAGCTGTGTTTCTGCCCTTCCTGCCAATTGAACTGCTTCATCTATTGTCCCGACTGGGTACATCTGAACTCGATCCTGAATTACCGGTCGCAACCCACCTATAAATCGTGCCACTTTCTGTGACTCAGATTCTGACAAATCGTTTCGTGTAGCCAACCGCTGGAATTCTTCAGTGTAATCTGTAACAGTTCGATTTCCTTGTCGGCAATTCTGGTATTGCTGGAATAATATCTGCTCATAATCACTAGGGAGAAATCGTGAACGAAGAAGACGTCTCATTCGAAGCCATGATGCGATGGGCGCCTTGTTTTGGCGGGCTCGTGAGAGTTGCAATTGTTCCCACCATGCAGAAGCACCAGATTTTAATTTAAACGCTACCAACTTCACCCTTTTATGGTCTGGCACATCCATATAATCGAAATATCTCTCTACTTCGGCTAGCCAATCGAGAAAATCTTCGATACGTAATAAACCGTTAAAACTAGGAAGTTCAGCCTTACCTCGATAGTCTCTTTCAGCACGATCTAGACGATCGCCTCCATGGATTGGTCGTCGATCAAAACCCTCATTAATGTCCTCATCGCTGGAACTAGAATCATCTGGTGTAGCCCTACGATTTACCGCTGGTAGTGCTCTACGATAATCAGGGTCATGTCGTACAGCAACCACGGGTGGTGGAGCGACCATAGGTGGTGGAGCACCGCCTAGGGCTCGGAGCGGAAGTAGCGCATCCGCAAGACGGTCGAGGGTTGCCTGCAGCCCTTGCATGGTCAACTGACTCTCCCGATGGAAAGCTTCCATTCTTTCCGAAAGATAACGAATCCCTGGATCATCGTCCACAGGATTTTGATTCATACCTTCGTTGTTTGCCATCGGCCCGAGGGAAAACCTCGCTCTGATACCAAATTGACGCAGGGATGAACGTGATGAGGTCGATCACCGTCTTCCTCAAGGATAACTACTCCGAATCCACGGAGCTTCTCTGGACTCCTCACAGAGACTTCTCGAATCCACGAGGAAAGAAAGCAGGAAAATAGAAATAATTCTAATAAATTCGAAATTGATTGATGAATTATTAAAAACGAGTTTACACCCCTTTAAATAAGGGAACCAAGCAACATGAAAGAAATCAGACTCATACTACAACTAAAACTCCTAGAATTCGCAACTTACTATAAATAGTAAACTTACTATTTATAGACGGTCACGATGTCTACTAGTGCGCAAGGTTTTCGGCCAAAAATAGTAAGTGTCCTATTTGGCTTCAACAAACCGTTCTCCTAATTATCCTAAGCACTTTTCATGTTGGACACAACTCCTAAAGCCCAACGGATGAAAAGTTATACTCAAACTAAAACTTACTATTTATAGTAAAAACAAAATTAAAACGAGGAAACGACCGTCGATCAGGGGGTTTTTCGCAAATCCGGGCTGCGCAACCCGGCGTAGCTGGGTTGGTTGGCTGGCTAAAGTAGCTCGTTCTACCCCAAAATCATATATTTTACGTCGGATAACTCATTCCGGATTGTGAGATACGCCCGATCTAAGGTCCGATGGTCCGGATCACTTCTGTCGCCGACCGTGCCTTTTCTGATCCATCTTAGCCATGAAATTGTCCGCGACCCGCTCTACATCAAAAACAAAAATATCAGCTTGATCCAAAACTTTTGTGATCCCCAGAATGTTTCAATGGTAGACACTCAATTCACACTATTTCATGCATTGTGGTTTACTTGATTTTTTGGATATACTTCATTTTGGTATTAGGACTTGAAATTAACTTTTAAAATGGATGGATGGGGTGGATCAAATACATAAATCATAGTGGATCCCACTGAGTTTACTCATTACGCTTAGCGTAGTACGCAAACCGCTTCCTACTGGTTGACGTGTCTCATAAGAAATCTGGCTGGAGTGGCATGTCTCGCAAGAAATCTGGCTTCGGTATCTTACTCAGTACGCTAAGCTATTATCGTACTGAGTAAACTCTGTTGGGCAGGGCCACCTTGAATGCATGTGGTTTATCTACGCCACTGATGCATATCCAAAGCTCAAGTGGACCATACCACAAGAAAAGGTAAATGTATTGATTTCCACCGTTGAAAATTTTATAAGGCCTAGTGATGTTTATTTGTCATCCAACCTGTTCAAAAGATCATAAAGACATGGATTAAGGGAAAAAAACAAATATCAGCTTGATCTAAAACTTATTTTGCTCCCAATAAATTTTCAACGGTTGATGTTCAATTCACACTGTTTCCGGTAGTGTGCTCCACTTGAGTATTGGATACACTCTATTTTTGGGATAAAGCCCTAAAATTACCTGTTAAAAGAGATGGACGGAGTGGATAAATTGTATGAATGATATTTCGGCCCACAAAGTATATATGGATGGGTATGGAGGGTGGTAAGTAGTTTTTCAAGAATTTTTTCTTATACACGAAATTGTTTGATGCGGGGTAAAAACTAAAAAGTAAAAAAATAAAAAAATATTTAAAATATATATATATACTTAATAATAGATCTGGATCGGATCCAGTCAGATCGGATTTCGGATCAGATCGGTCCTGATTGACCACGATCCGAACTCGATCCAATGAACGATCGGATCTTATTGGCCTTACTCGAACAGCACCGATCCAGGCCTTCAGATTGGGTTGAATCCATCGGATCGGGTCAGAAATGCCTTGCTCTACTTTCCACCTTCAACAAAAGATTAACCTTGCCCACATTGGACTAGCAACTTTCTTCCTCCAAAACTATCCTCATGGAGCATCACAATCTCTCTCTCCAATTCATCCTCTGACTGCATTCGGATAAAGGCAAAGCCTCTAGGGGCACCAAATCCCTTAAAATGGGGAAGCACCACCTCCAACACTTTGCCAGCCCTTCTAAAGACCCTGGAGAAATTAACAGGGAGCCATCCTTCTGGGTACCCCTTCACAAACAAGGTTGGTAACTCTTCTAATGGGGTCTCTGCCCAGTCCATCCTCCTAGCTCCGTTCCTTCTCTTCCTCCCAACACAAGTCCAACCGTCCTCCCCTTCATCAGTAGAAGGGGCCCTTCGCCCAAAGATGTTGCAACCACTCCCCATAATCCCCTTCCCTTTGATTTTCCTTTCCAAGGATCTTTCTCTATCTTTGTTGTTGCCACACTCGACACTTCCTTTATCCTTCTCCCACTACAGACTAGCATTAGACCTTCGCCCGCTCCCACTACTTTCACCCCTTGCTGCAGATTTACCTCTATAGATCACCTTCCATCTCCCAACTGATCTTCTTCTCGGCCCTTTGTATTGCTTCTCTGCTCGATGAGATTGACAGGATTCTCTCAATGTTCTCAACTCCGACATATGGGTTCTCAAATGGAAAGTTCGTCAAGATTCTCTCTCATTCTCGAAGCTCTACAAACTCAAATCTCACTAGTAAGAGCAACACCTAGGTGGAAGGCTTAAACAATTAAGCTCTAACCTCTATAAAGCAAACAACATACACCAAGGGAATTGATCATGTATGCACAATTAATTCATCTATAACTAGTGCGAAAAGGTAAGGGCCAAAGTCTCACCCTTAGTGATGAACCACTATATTTCTACTTAATATTGATGAAATAAATAGTATTAAGAAATACACAACCAAAAGGAAGAAAATATCTCAACTTAGGGAAATCATCTTCCAATATTACTCTTTCATGTTAAAAAAAAAGTTGAATGAAAACACGAAATAGATAAATTTTGACCCAAATGATGATTTCAAATCGAAGAAACATTCACTTTCCATCCCCATCATTGTCATCTTAACCTTTCCATGGCTTTTAAATAGTAGATTGGTGAAAGTTTTATGATCAGCTATCCACTGAACATGATAGGGACATCACGCGCACACGCACGCCCCACTACGCACGTACGAGAGGAGGGCCCCATGATCGATCTGGATCGATGACGACACCCAAGGAAGGCCTCCTAGTTAGAGGATTGTTTTGGTTCGTTGGAGTAGACCCAATAGTAATATGAATCCCACCATGGGATCTCATAATCGTGGCCTACTATTCTAATTAATCTAGTACTTTGGGTTTTGCTTATTATTGTTATTAGGAATATCATGGATGGTTTAGATTGCTTTGATTAGTTGTTATTTTTTATTACTACGTCTCCAAGTAATAGGTTGCACACATGGCGCGAGTTTTAGAGTATAAGGTTTTATTATAAATAGGCACACCTTGTAGTCTTTTTTTTTTTTTTTTTCTCATTGAAGATTAATTAAATTTATGCATTCTTGTTCTGCTTCTCTGAGTTTCTGTTTTGTGGAAATACAATTGGGTGTGAAACTCTCCCTTCTTCGAAGGGCTGACTACCGTGTTGTGAAGCCACACTCATCCCGATTTTTCCCCACCTTCTACTATCCATATTTCTCTTCTCCTAAAGTCATCCCCCTGCAAATCCATTAATATTTTGCAGACGTTTCTTTTCTACGGCAGATTTCTGGAATCTGGCCTTGCAGGAGGGCTGAAGCTTCGACGGAGCACCGCGCACAGACCGTATATCGGATCAGCCCGAAATTTGGGGGTTTTAGAGCCCACCCCTGGCCGACCAAACTCAAGGAGTCACTTTCCGGGTTCATGGTCCCCACGCACGTGCGGACAAACCCCTGTGCACGTGCGTCAGGTCTGGCCCGTTGTCCACACACATGGACTATCGTCAGGTCCACTCTTTCCCTTCTTTCATTCCTCTTTTACTTTCCCTAACCCTAACCCAATATTATTCAAATCCCCAATTTTATGCCCTTTCTTCAACCTTAGGGTTCCCCGAATTGACATTTTTGAATGCCTTGGATTGGGGGAATTATTTTTGTGCTTTTGTGGATGAATTACCTTCCTTTGATTCTTGTTTGGTCTATAATTTTGATTGATCCGGCCTTAGCATGTGTAAGCCTAGATTAGCATTAGATTCCCCTTGATTAAGTGCTTGAACTTTCGTGTGGGATGTGGAATTTTGTGTAATTGTTTCTGAATTAGTGTGATCTAAAGCCTGAAAATCTTGCACATCATACTTGAATTTCATGTTCTGCATCAAAAAATCAACCTTCCTCTTTTAGCTGCACTCTAGAATCGGACATGGCAGAGGTTCACATTTCAAAGTCATAGAAGTAGAGAAACAACAAGATTTGAAAGATCGACTTCAAATCATTCTTTAAATAAATAACCAATATCCCTACACTTGAAAGGGACTTCTAAGTTTTTCTCATTGTGATTATCAAGAGAAGTATTCCTTTATGTTTGAATATATTACATGTGTCATAGTTTACCAATCTCACCTTGTCAGTCAAGATAGTATGCTCCCGATGCATTAGACTTCCTATGGTTCTCATTTTCAAGCATGCATCATTATTTCTAATCATGTCCACGCCCACTTCAAATTAATGAGAAGCTTCTTCATATTCAGAAAAGACGAGGACATTTAAGATGGGTCAATGAGGTTGATATAAAGTTGATTCAATTTGGAGAAATGGTAAACTTCATTGGACATTTTTGAAATAATCAAGTGTCCAAGTACTATTATTAATTTATTTTTTTAAGGTAAGTGCCAAACTAAATATTTATGTAACTTTCAACATTTTTAGCTTACTGCAAAGCTAATTCACATATAGCACGATTAAAATTTATGGATGTAAATTCACATCATCTTTATCATCTTCATCATCATAACTCAAGAAACTAATATAATCAAGTGAAATTCTGAACTCACGTTGTAACAACAGCAGGAAGCCCTTCAGGAATTGCTGCCACTGCAAGAGCAACTGCAATCTATGGAATAATGCAAGATACAACGTCTTAGTGATAAACAGCTAGTAGTCAGTCCCATATTGTCAGACACAAAACCAAGTATCCAAATGAAACAAGAACGAATAATCAAAGTCAGAAATAATAGTGCTAGTTGTGGATGAAACTAAACACCAACATGAAAATAATTGCCTTAACATAATAACACAAAACAATAAAATACTGAAGTGCTTTTTTACACCCAAAGTTGAGTTGGAAAATTCAAATCATAGAAAATATATCAAGTAATCTTTCAACAGAACAGAAGCATCTCGACCTGAAGGAGGCTAGCAGCCAAGCACAAGCATCACAAGCTAGCTAAACCCTAAAACAAAGAGAACTCGATGACGAGCAGTTATAGGTTCCATAACAATACAAAATTCCACTCGCCAGCTACTCTCACATTGATCTCTATGACACCCATTGAACATATCTAACCCAGTAGCCCAGGATACAATTCTGCCACTTGCCAAGTTTCTCGTGTGAGTAGTTACACTAGAGGAAGTCCTATTATAACATTCCTTGCAAACTGCCCATAACCCAGCAAGGAACAGGAGCCACCACAATTATTTCCATTTTGGAACCTAGCCTCCCCAAACTTACACTCCTCAAAGAAGGCCCCAGGTGCCCATGGCATTGACCACGCTATACCAAAGAAACTGAAGAACTGATCCCACATACATCTGATGAGTCATCACATCACAGTGGATGAACAAATGGCTAACCTATTCCGCATAAGGGAGACAGGTACAGACATTTGTGATTATCATATTCCTATTCCTCAAATGGTCACATTATCCCGAGCAACACTCGATAAAATGATTTAAATGAGAACTTTCCTGAATCTCTAACAACCAGCTGTCAAAATATAACCATTCCATAAGATTCAAGAACTTCCCATCTTCTCATCGCTCAGTCCCCTTCCAAAAGTCGGGCCCCATATCACTTGGTCACCAAGAACATTGCAGCACTAAGAAACTAGAGCCTCTTTCTCCCTGGCCACTTGGAACTAACTAATGTAGGCACCAGAGAGAACTATCACCACACTAGACATCCTCCCAAACCACACCATGGATACATCATCTAAACCAATGACAGTCCCTTCTTAAATTTGTTGTTCCCCACTAAAGATCGCCTTCCATAGAACCAAATGTGTATTGAAACAAAGATTTGGTAAACCAAAACCTTAATGGATCCGATACTTGCGTGCAATCAGTTTTTGCCAAGGTTTAAAATGTATTTGAAGTATGCCATATCATCGTAGTATTGCCATATGAACTTGCTGTAATGCATTTGGTATACTATGAGAGACATTCCAATATTATTGTCAACCCTACCAGCCATAGGTTACCCTCAGCCACAAATCTCAACAGCCAAACAGCAAGGCAGTGTTCATACTTTAAGGATGTCATTAACTCTGCACCCGCCTGATCTTTTCCTTACAGATATCTTCCCACTCTACTAAAAGATATTCTACATCTTTAGGCTCATTTTATTAAAACAGCAAAATCCTTCACCACCAAGGTAAAGTGTTATCGTTCAGCACTCAACTACAGCATTCTATTGTTATTCAGGTGTCTCCAGGAGTGACACACTAAGCATGCAGGTTGAGGCATTTAGATGGTATTTGAATCAGTGATGAGGTGTAATAAGGTTTCCATTCTTGAGGGAAGGTCCTTCAAAAGTCATTTTGGTGGGTGATATCTATGAGGGCTCCTCTGAGCATACAAAACTTACAGGGAAAATAAAAACCTGTTATAAAACAGAGATAACAAACACATCTAGCGAGTAGCTGAAACTTTGTGGATATGTTGGTTGTTCAAGGATTCAAGACAAATCAAAACAAATACGGTCATATCCCGAAGGCAGCCTATAAGCCTTTGTATGGAGTTTCTTTTCATTTGTTTTGACAATTCAACTCTCTTAATGATAATTACATAATAATGTGCATGACATTATTTGTCAAACAACCATTTACTCCAAAAGCTTAAGCTATCAAAGTGTTGGTGTATCAATGTATATTAAGGGACTTTATCACTTCAACACCCCCCCGCACGTGCGGGGTGAGAACTCCACACAGGAACATACTAACAGGGGTGGAGGGACACTCACACCATAAATAGGCAGGGTTTGATTTCCCGGTCCCTGGGCCAGATCTGATTTTTCCTAACCCCTCGTGGGAGAATAATATATTAGCGAGGCATATTTGTTGCTCTCGAGATTCGAACATAGGACCTTCCTCTCTGATACCATGTCAAACAACCATTTACTCCAAAAGCTTAAGCTATTAGAGTGTGGTGTATCAATGTATATCAATGGACTTTATCACTTCAACATTATTAATCTATATTTGAAAGTTGAAGGACAAATTTACCTCGTCTACTTGTTTTTTTTTTTCCTTCTTCGTTCTTTTTTCATTAGACAAATTTGCCTCATTATTTTTGTTCCCTTTTTTCTATTCTGAGGTTGTGATGAGGACTAATGTAAATCAAACAAGTCATTAAGGTTTAGTCTGGTTGCATTGAAGGAATTTAGTAGTTCTCGTAACACATGGGTGAGGTGACCATGAGTGTGTCCCAAGTTGAAGTTTTGAGTTGCACATTAGTTTTTGAGTTGCATCCAACGTATTCAAAATTGGTTACGTAATAGTCGTAACGTAGCGGTAACGGTCATAACCATTACGCGTTACGAGGTTGAAACACCCTCGTAATGGTCTTGTAACAGTTTTTTCAAAAAAATAAAAAAGGGCCGTAACGGCCGGTATCATAACAGTAACGGAGGTGGCCGTTACGGCCACCGTTACCGTTTTGGAATGCCTTGGTTAAATCACATTTAGCTCACTTGCTAGACTATGTCAACTTCATATGTTAGTTTTGAATGCTTGCATTTGTTGGACCGTAGTTTCCAAATTGCAAGCATTGGAGTCTCGAATCAATTTGTTTGATGCATCTAGGTATTAGTGTTATGGCCCTTGACAATGATGACCTATGGTCTAATTGAAGCTACGGCCCTTGATGGAGTGGAATTGTGGAAAAGGATTCATGTCGACAACATTGGGTAAGGCTTAGAAGAGGATGGTGATGATCTAGGTATTAGTGTTAGCGCTTGATACAAAGTAAATTTGAAATGCAAATGAGATAAGGGTGAGTGTGTGTGTGTGTGTGTGTGTGTGTGTGTGTGTGTGTGAGAGAGAGAGAGAGAGAGAGAGAGAGAGAGAGAGAGAGACTATGTGTGTGTGAGTAGTGGAAAATAGAAAAGACGACGAATGCAGTTTTGTTTCTTTGAAGTTGGGTGTATGTATCCCTAATGTTTCTACAAGTTGGTTGAAGATTTTAGGTGCATATACTAAGTTACACCTGTGTGATCTTTTTCTATGGTTGTATGAACATACTCAACATCACCACCTAGAGACGCATAAAGTTTAGCACCTTGGCTTCTATAGTTCTCTTTCTTCTTCCTATTAAATACCTAAACCTTTGGTTAAATTTAAAAAATAAAAACATAAGATAGACATGGTCAGTACACTACCCCACTCACAGAGATTTTAGACTACCCAACCTCAAATGGTGATTCTATTAATAAATACAAAATTAAATGAAAATTAGTTGCTTTCTATATTCACCACATAGTAAAAGGTAAAACAAGGAGTGAAAGGTGTTTGCAACATAATTGGAAAGCAGAGTTCTCTTAAATACTTGGGCCTTTATGGAAGATCAAGTAATTCCCAACTCATGGATGAAGAAACTCCATGCCAAGGAGAATTCACAATAGACAAGACAATGACTCAGCAGTTGTACAACATGGAAGCATAGCTAGCAGCAGCTGACCATATTATAACCTCTTGTTGACATCATCTCCAAGGTGAAGGCCTTTCCATGACAAGTGATTGATAAGATGTTCATGGTCTTTCAGAAGTTGGATCCAGAGATAACATAATTGACATAAGGCGGTTGTTTAACTTGTACATCGCAAGGTTAAAATATTGCTTTCGAAGTGCGCCTCGTCCCAGTCCAAAATGATACATACCAATGAAACTGGCACCGCTCATTTGAAACCAGAAGAGTGGCTTGAACAAAAGCAAAAGGGCACTATTTACAAGGGTGTTCTTGTAATTTACTTATCTTTTTTTTTTCATTTTTTTTGAGAGAGAGAACGGCAATTTTATTAAAGAGAATCAACCAAAAGATAGGGAAAAAGATACTACCCAGAGCTAGGCCAAAAACCAAGCTAAAAGATTAGCAAACGCAGCTGCTTTAACATAAGGAGCCCATTTTGTAACAGCAAATTTCACAAAGTATATGATCACTTTCAATTGAGGGATCCATATCTTCAAAACATCAGATGTTTCGGCCTTTCCAGATAAACCGGAAAATCCCTATAGCAACAAGCCTCCAAATGGCTTTCCAAGAATTAAGCACTGCAGCTCCATCCCAAGCCCATAGAAGATGGTCAACAGGGAACCGCATCACCCAAACACATGAAAAAGAGAGATGAATTTACACTAAAAAAGACATTAAAAGCAAAGGCCGATCTTGTCATTTTAATCTCATTATGCATTGAAAGGAAATGCCTCAACTCTCTTGCTCTATCCCTCCCACCCCTAACAAAAAAAAAAAAAAAAAAGGAAAGAAAAAAGCCATAACCCCAACAATCCCTCTCCTGCCTCTCAATCTACCTATCAATCTATCTTCTTTTTTTCCAAGGGTGCATCAGAACAGTGACAAGTCCATTGGCAGTGGCACAAGACGCCCTGAGTCAGACAAAACCAAGACTCAGTAGGACTCATCCTAAAATTGGAAATAAATCTGACCAATTCACAGTTATTTCTGGCAACAGAGGTTCGACCTGGATCAGTTCCAACCAAAAACAGATACAACTCTGCCAAAACCGAGTCCCATACGTGAAAGGACAATATCTTAAACCACGAGACACAACTTGGTAACTTATCATTGAATTCTGTGACCTAACAGCAATACAAAACCATACACCAAAATATCCATCATGAAAGCAATGTCAGAAATTTTTGGTTTGGAACACCCATAATTATATCATCTTTCTCAAGGGCATATCAAATCAAACAAAAAATAGGACATGTTTCAAAAATGCAGTTTATATCTATCACATAAAGGAAGAAAGTAATGACTATTCCATTTGATGGCACCAGTGTTTCAAATAGCGCCCGTATCGTAGCGGTAGCGTACGCTACATAGAGTAGCATGGCCGTAGCGCTATGTAGCGTCCCAAATAGCATAAATCCCCTGTAGCGTATGCTACAGCTACGTAGCGCGTAGTGTCCGTAGTGTAAGCTACAATGTATTTTTTTACTATTTTATTTTTTTCATGTTTTCTTTGTTTCTAATGTTGAGGAATGTGACACTTGTATTGTACTCGATACTTTTAACCTATGGGATTTTTATTTCTTTTCATAATTGTGACTTGTGGTTTCAATTAGGCATTATTAATTAAAGTGGTTTGCTTAGAAAGTTGTTGATGTGATAATTATTTGATTTGGCTTCTATATGTGAATTGGCTTTTGATAAATGATAACTAATAACTTTTTTGAACATGCTTATAATTGATAAAATGAATCATCTTTTAGGCATTTTTATATTTTTTTCCTTTATTTTCACTATTTAATTATATTTGTCCTATTTTTAAATTAAAAAATAGAAGTATCGTGTAGTTTACACTCCACGCTATAAAGGGTTGAGCGCTACGCATCACGCTACCTCTATTTAAAACACTGGATGGCACTAATACATATGATTTACTTGGAAAAATGAGCACTGTGATGGACCTAATCCATGATGGAATACCTTGAAGTAATGGATAGCACCTCTCAAGAAGCCACCGTGAGAAGGATCATGAAAATGACCAATGTTTACAACCCAAACTGAGACACAAATACCTGCAATAACCTACAAACAAAAAGGAAATCCTGTTAAACCATGAATTACCAGCCGCAGGAAGTGGGCTCCACAGTGAGAGCCCATACAGAATTTTTCTCTTCAGTATAGCATATTATGATGGTCCATGTTCAAAAAACTAGTCATGCAAATGAAAACTCACAGACGATTTAAGAAAACTAGCCAAGTTATAACCAATTCAGCTGATTTTATTTTTATTTTTCTCAAAATCATAGTTAGAACTTGGTACTTGAGCAGGCATTACCCTTCTTCTTCTTCTTCTTCTTCTTTGTGTGCGCGCGTGTGCATTAGGGAGATAATTTTATCAGCAAAGAAGCCAAATTGGCTGAAAAACTAGGCTGCTACAGAAGAGAGCAGTAAAAGAGCTAGGGAGAGGAACAACAAAAGAAGACCCACATCCCAGCTTAGGAAATGAAAAAAAGAAAAAGCAAAAAAAAAAGATGAACATTAAAAGAAATCCTACTCCATAGTTTCACTTTCATCATAACATGTTAACTCATTTTCCTGAAGAATGAGCAGACGGCAGGCAGCATGTGCCATGTGAGGCTCTTTCAGATGTGAGATTGCAACATCCTGAATTCTAATATTGATGAACCTGGAGCACAAGGAGTTACAATATTTAAGCAGCATAAGGTTCTTCCAAGGGGCATTTGAAGGATTGGTCACAGTAGTGATGGCAGAAGGAGCATTTATGCAGACATGAAGGTTCCTGCCAATGAGATTTTTGGCACTTGAATTAACAACAAACATTCCAACTTCCAAAGATTTTAATGGAAGAACCAGATTACGAGATTAGTAGATGGAGAGCATTGTAGGAAGCAACTAACCATGAAAGCAATAGGACAATGTTTTGGAAGTAAAGAGGACAGCACATAGTCACAAGCAGTGCTTAGTGTTCCTTAACTGCAGGGTGTAACCAGAACCCAAGACAGGAGTCCTAATAGGAGGTCATGCCAAACTCTAGCCTATCTATCGAAAAGAAAGAAGGAAAAGAAAACTGGACTGACAACAAACTCTAAAATATCCATCGAAAAGAAAGAAAGAAACGAAACCTGGACTGACAACAAACTCTAGAAGGCACAAGGGATTTTCCTAATCAAAAGAAGTAACAACTAGATAGCACGAGATCATTATATGGAGCCTGCTGAGATTTTATTTTATTTTATTTCCTTGAAGATTGAGAATATTATTAAAGGGAGCCAAAGCAACCCAAAACAAAAGAATGAACCATAGCAAACAAGAGAACAAAACAGAAAGAAACACAAATTATACAAGAGGAAAAGAAAAAAAGGGAAAGAAAAAGGTAAAGCAACTAGCAGAAGCCAGCTGTACAACTTGAACACCCCAGCAAGGGACATCCCACACCATCTAAACCAGAAAAAAGGAAACTACTGAATTATTCAGGTGTAGCAAAGTGAGAGCCCAATCGGAGGCTTCACAGCAGATGCCTTCAAACACCTTAGCGATAGGAGAAGAAAGATCTCTATAACAGTGAGAGTTCCTGATGGGTTCCTTAAAGTCCACAAAAGGATAACCAAGGCTAGGTTGGGGCCCACGAGTCTCTTATAGGCCCCACAGGTCAGTTGGCAGCTTTTAAAAGCCAACATAGGTGGTGTGGTTGGGCCTCCATGAGCCCAACAGGCACACATGCTTTTTCTGATTTTTGTTAAGAAAAGTCATTGCATGGGGTATTTTGTAATAAATTTTTTTAAGTCAACCTGATGGATTTATTTAGGGTTTTCCTTGGGGGAAAGAGAGATATATTGTAACTTGGCTTTGAAGAAAAGAAAAGAACTTTCCTTGGACTTGTGGAGGTAACGATTCCTCTTTGTCGGCTTGGTGTGGACGGTGCTGATTCCACATGAAACTCACCTATTTTCTTTCCTCTAATCCTCTATAATCTTCTTCTTCTCTTCTTATCTTCACATCTCCTAGTTTAGAACTATTGAATCCCACTTCTCTCTCTTATTTTTCCCTTCCCTTTAACCCTAGCCCTACTACGTTCTAGAATTTCAGATTTCTTTTATCTCTGTTATTTTGTGTTGCCCGTCCGCTATCAATTCTTTTCCCTCCAAATGCCCCAGAGTGTGGCCAGCCCAACAAGGCACTAGAGGGGTTGAATAGGATCACCAGAGCCAACTCTATGCCAAGCGAAGAGAAGGCCAGGGATGTCGGAAGGCATTACCCAAAGAGAACCAATACTGCCAAATCTACTAAGAATGGAGACACATTTAGAAGAATCATGCCACACTTCTGAAGATTATCAACCGTGAGGATCCTTCCTTTCACAAGGATTCAAGAGAAAGCAGCAATCTTCAGCGGCACTAGATAGGAACAAATGAAGAGAAGGGTTGAGCTGTTACGGGAGTTGGACCATGTAGGAATTTGAACAATGATTTGGAGGAGAAGCGTCCCGAAGGAGAAAGTGACCATTGAAGGGAGTCTTCCTCTTCTGAATTCGGTCTGATTCCCTCTAATGGCTTCAAGAGGCAAAGGAAATCTTGCAGCTCAAAATCTGACATCGATCTCCTACCCGAACCATCATTAGAGAAGCAGGCAACGACAGAGCAATAAAGATTAAAGGCAATATTACCTAGACTAGGAAGAAAGGAGCTGAAGAGGGGACTTTGAAACCCAATGACCGACTGGAAATGAATGTAGTTCCCATTTCTGAGACTAAAGGAAAAACCATTTGAAATCAGGGATCTAAGGGAAGAAATGGATTTCGAAATGGAGGAAGCCCTATACAGGGAAGAAGCCCCAATGAACCAATCACCCATTTCAACACCATATTTAGCCGCAATGGTCTCCATCCACCATCTGCCACTTTCAGAGGAAAAACTCTAGATCCACTTCCCCAGCAAGGCAAAATTGACATCTGAGAGGACCCAAATCCCTGCTCCCCCTTCTGGATAGGGTTTGTAAACATCGTTCCAATTCACAAGTTGAAATTTATGGTTATCTAAACTGCCATTCCAGAGGAAGTCTCTACGGATCTTCTCAATCTTAAGAAGAATAGATTTCAGGCAATGGAATAAAGAAAGAAAGTATGCGGGAGGATCGGAAAGAGCTACTTTTAAGAGAGTTTGATGGCCACCCAGAGAAAGCAGACGGTTTTTCCAAGGGGCTAGTTTCCGCTCCACCTGCTTGATCACCACATCCCAAAGACGGTTAGCCGGCCTACCAATGCAGAGGGGGAGCCCCAGATAGGAAGCTGGAAAGGATCCGGCCTTGCAACCAAAAGCCCTGGCAGTGGCCAAAGGAGTGTTGATATGCAACATCTCACTTTTAGACAGATTAATTTGAGCCCAAAGACTACTACAAAACAACAGAGAATTTTTCTCAGATTAATAACTGCAACTTCAGGGGCTTCACAGAATAGCAGTGTGTCAACTGCAAATTGGGTGTGGATGATCAAGGGAGAGGTGTGAGTGACAGAGAACCCACTGATTCCCCTTTCATCAGCATCTTACTGAGACCTTCCGAAGCAATGATGTAAAGCCTTCTGAGAATTGTGAAGTTGTCCCGATAAGAAGGACATTATGTAGAGCAAAAAAGAGATCATAGGTCTGTTTAGATGGAAATGTAAACAACCAGTAAAGGTCCTTTATAGTGGAAATCCATGTCATTATCTGGGACAAAACATATTCTGCTCTATTGCACATGCTTCCCCTTCAGACTATCAGTCCTTTGTGTCAACCTTTGTTCATGACCATTTATTGGTTCAACTGTCTAATTCCATAACCTGTTCATTCACTTTTATATTAAAATTATAATTCAGCTAGTGATTCTCGATATCACTGCTCTGGCTCACACCTCATGCAGCAAGATGGCAGAAATTATTTTTTCCAAGTTATTGAACCAATTGTCTAATTCCATAAATTTTTCATTCGATTCTGGATTTAATTGTACGTCGGTGTAGAAATGGAGATGTACCTCTCCTTTATAAATCAAACAGGAATGATGTATCATATTTTTGCTTAACACTGCAACAAGCAAACAACTATGCCAATTTGTAACAAAGAATGATTAATACATTGTAAACAATAAATTTCACGTATTTATTTAATGATGAAGAATTAAGTGAAGGCAGATGGTAAAGATCACCTTGGCCAAGAATGTACCGAATTCATCAAGCTTCTTCTTTAGTGGTGTCGCTTCCTGTAATTCCGAAATTTACATATATATAACAAAATATCACAAGTATCATTCAGAAAATTGGTCAAGTGACCCCTAAAAAACATAATATGAAGAAAAAAAAAATAATTAAAAATTAAGAGAATGCAAATTATCAAATCAAAATGATATCATTTAGGTACCTACAAAAAACAAAACAATAAAATATGAAGCACAAAACCTTGGTAAAATATAAATTTGCACACAAGTCATACATTACCCATAAAATAGTTGAGTGCTTACATCTCCTGTTCTTAACATTGCATCGCGTATGCTGCCCATTGCAGTGTTAGAACCAACTCCAACAACAATAGCTCTTGCTCTACCAGCCACCACAATTGTTCCCTGACAGTCAACATAAGTTAGCATTCACCCATTAAATATTATGAGCAACTGAGCAACAACTGCCAGTAATCCCTCCCGATATAAACATAGAAAACAAAGTGACCAGTAGGCAATAATTAAACATTTAATGTCAATCTTCAATTTGACAATCAAAGAAGATGACAAAATTTGTCCCATTTTCACCAAAAAAGATCCTGGGAATGCACCAACATTAAGTGAACACGGTTGAATCCAGTGTTTTAAGTATTGACGATATCAGCTGATATATCCCATGATATATCTTGTATCCCACCTGTGCGATACAAAACACACAAATAGTAGGATATATCCCACATGTTCGATCTGGTGAGCATTTTCGATTTTTTATCCTTTTTTTCCCCTGTAAATCATGTTAAATCAGTGTCAAATTGTTACAGATCCATGAATTTTCATGTTTTACAGAGCTTCGATTTTGAATGTTTGGAGATGGGCTAAGTTGCAGAAAATTGAAAAAATTCAAATTTTCCCAATTTCTTGCAAATCGGTTGCAATCTTTGTGTCAAAACATAAAATCAAATATATATGTAACCTGATCTAGTGATTCTTCTTTTGCTTTTGAATGTATTGTGTTTCCACATGTCTTCTTACATTAATAAATTATATGAATAAACTTCGAATATACTTGCATCAATGCAGTTAGACAGTGCACAGATAGGAACCCATACAAAGAAAACTTATTATATGCACTTGTTTTTTGTAATGTATTGATTTATAAGTGTGTATTGATGTCTTTTTTAACAATCATTGAAGTTCCATTGAAAAATTCGACCAATTTCCCAATGTTTCCCCATGTTTCCAACAACAGCGATACATTATGTGATACAACCAATATATCCCATGCGATAACTGATACATATCCGTATCCTAAGGGTGTGATACGTAATGCAATACCGATATTTTGAACACTGGTTGAATCAAAGAAATCAGTTGAATCAAAGATCAACCCATGATAGAACTAGACTGAAGTGATTTGATCCAACCCAACAATTTAGGGTGAGTCAATTGTGAATTTGTTCGATCAAACCAATTCACAATTCTAGATAAGTTTAATCGAACTAATTAACTATGATAACACTCACATATACCTGCCACCCATATAATATCTTTAGCCAAATCTAGCCTACCAAAAGTAATCTGTTTCACTGCCATGGATATCAAATGATTGAAATTTTACTGCCATCATGTAAAATATGACCTATCAGAAGTAATCTGTTTCTCATTGCCAACCCACTTCATACTTTGTCCGATGAAACATAATTGATGCCAAAAGCAAAGGTCATCTAGAAGTCCTAACTTCTGCATACATCGAATCAGATATCTGGAAGTATCATTCCTAGGTTAACAAAACCTTCTCAATCCACATGTAACAAAACAAAAACCCAACTGAAATTGGTATCATCACTAGGATTTTTCCATGTTTCAATACTTTATCAATATTACTCCATCTGGTTGAGAGTCTTGAGACACACTAGCTGGTCCCAAGCCTATGTGAAGGAAGGTTGATGACAGATGGGTAGTTGTTCACAAACCCTTGCAGAACAAATGTTTTATTCATTCGTAAAACGCTTATTTATAAAAAAATAAAAATTAAAAATAAAAGGTCGGGAGAAGGCTGTGATGTGATGATGATGAAGATCAGTTAAATGTTTTATTTATAAAAATTTGAAGAAGGGTCAAGTGTTCTGTCTGTAACTTATTCTTAATATTTGGCATAGTTGAGAGTATTGAGACCATGTCTCTGTGTCAATTAACCATCCTATCCTATCAACACTTCATAAAAGGCAGTGCACAGGTAATTAAGGTTTCTACAAAAGAAATTTATCTTTAAAATAAATAAATAAAAATCTATAAAGACCATAGAAAGTAGAGAAAGGAAAGATCTTCCGTAATAAGCACAGAAAATGCTTAAACTTACTGAGAAGAGGATGTTTGTCTTGTCCTGATGCACAGCATTTGTTGCTAAAGTTGATTCAAGCTCTTTTGCCACTGAACAGCTCTCCCCTACCACCAAATAACAAGTTCTTATCTAGTTGAGAAAGATAAATGCAACTTATTAAAGAAAGAGAAAATAGCACCAACGTGATGAACTTGACACGGCTAGAAAAGTATGTATGTTATATATATACACCAAATGCTCAGCTGTGCACCAGTTCGCACAAGTTTTCGTGAGAACTGAGAACTCATCATGCGTGATGTGAGTCCAAAATCTGAACCGTCCACGTGATGGAGCACCCTAGGAAACCCCCCGGGCCCAACTTTTACTTTGATCCAAAACTTCGGTGGGCCATAGAAAAGGAAAACAGTTTCCTCCCTTGATTTGCATCTCTATTTTCTATGGCCCACCAGAGTTTTAGATCAGGGTGAAAATTGATCCCTAGGGATTTCATGGGATGCCACATCACATGGACCATTCGGATTAGACGCCCATGACACGTGTGCAAAGGTGCATGCGTGAGCAGGTGAGCATGATTTTATATATATAATAGGGCTATGCAAAAGAAACATGTTCACATTGACCCAGTTATACACTTCTTAGCATGTCATGGGGCCATACAAATGTAAGTATCCAACAATTAACAAATGGATTCATGCTTTGTCATGCAAGCACAAGCCTGGGCACCCTTAAATGCAAATGCAAATGCAAATGATTGGTCAAACAAAGATGAGTTAATGGAAGACAAAGGACACACATGCAGTGGCTGCAAGTACAAAGAAACAAATAAATAAGAATGTACTTCAGTACCTAACTTACGTTCCTCGAGTTCAAAGCGACCAATAAATAAGTAACATCAAAAGTTCATATTAAAAGAAATTTCATGTTAGCAGGATAAAAATACTGATTTTTAAAGGTAACAAAGAACTGTAACATCAAAAGTCCGTATTAAAAGAAATTTCGTGTTAGCAGGATAATATATTGATATTTGATAGGGGAGCCAACAGGAATCAGCACACCACAAGCAAGGGGAATAGGCCTCCCCCAAATAAAAGTGGATGCTCGCATTCTGCAAACCCAAGCCCCCAAAAACAAGACATGGCTCCTAGCCTACCACCAGAAAGAACTCCAATGGGTAAGAAGGCCAGGATTGGATAGACCTCCAAATTGGGGTTGCAATAGGGCCTGCTCGCCACTAAAAACTGAATATTTTGAATAATTGACTCCAGTGAGGCGTACCTCTTCAAAGATTATAGAATTACTTTCTTTCCATATGCCGTACATCATGGCAAGTGGGACCAACTTCCTTAGTATTCTCGCGAGAATGGAAGGGACCATCAAACAGCCCACAATGAGATCCGGTCGGGAGCAGTTGAGAGACATGAGACCCTCTGATGAATATGCATGGGATACAGAGCTTGTCCCCTCTAAAAAGATATACATCTGTAAGGGTGAACTCAGAACTCCTTGAGGGCCGGTCACTAGACATTAACGTATAAATGATCCCAAAATCAAGACAGTTTGAGTACTCACCCTTGAGTTGCTCAAAGCCTATAACTTCAATGCTCATAGACTGTAGCATCTCAGCAACCTTATTCTCTTTTCCATGCTTGTGCTTAAGCACAAATGTGTACTCTTGAAGAAATTGTGCCCACTTGGCACCTACGGCTCAACTTCATTTGAGAGCTCAAATATTTCAAGGCCTCATGATAAAAGAACAGGATGAATTCTTGTGGTAATAAATAATGCCGCCAATGGTGCAATGATTGCACAACCGTATAAAACTCCTTGTCGTATGTGGAGTAGTGTTGTTTAGCCTCGTTCAACTTCTTACTGAAAAAGGCCACAAGATGTCCCTCTTGGCTTAACACTCTACCTATGGCAATTCTTAACATGTCACATGTTACCTCAAAGACATTGGTAAAGTCAGTTAGACCCATGATTGGTGCTTTCGTCATCTTCTTCTCAATTTCTGAGAAAGCCCACACCACGACTTTAGTCCATTGAAACTCCCATTTTCGTATGCAATCTGTGATGGCAGCCATAATCAAGCTAAATCCACGAATGAACCGCCGATAGAACGTACCTAGGCCATGAAAGCTTCGCATGTCATGCATGGTACGCGGCTCATGCCAATTGACAATGGCCTTGACTTTCTCTGGGTCTGCAGACATACCCTCTGATGACACAACAAACCCCAGGAAGATAACTTAAGAGGTTAAGAAGGAACACTTCTTGAGGTTCGCATAGAGCTTTTCTGTGCGCAAGGTGTTGCAGACCTACCTCAAGTACTTGATGTGTCGGCTAGGGGAAGTATTATAGATAAGGATATCATCGAAGTACACAACTAAAAACTTGCCCATAAAGGGTCGCAACACACCCTCATAAACGTACTTGGGGCATTAGTTAACCCGAAGGGCATAGCCAGCCACTTGTACAGCCCGTCCTTCGTCTTGAAGGCAGTCTTCCATTCATCTCTCGGGCGAACACGAATTTGGTGATAACCACTCTTGAGGTCAATTTTCGAAAAGATAGTAGAGGTGGCCATCACATCAAGCATGTCATCAAGCCTCAAGATGGGAAACCGATACTTGACAGTGATCTTGTTTATGGCTCTACTATCGACACACATGCGCCACGTGCTGTCTTTCTTGGGCATAAGAAGCGCGGGCACGATGCACGAGCTCAGACTCTCATGAATGAATCCCTTTTTAAGCAATTCATCAACCTGCCTCTTCAACTCGGCATACTTAGTGGGGTTCATTTTGTAGTGAAGGAGATTTGGTAGGGTCGCCCATGGGATGAGATCTATCGCATGCTGAATGTCTTGTATTGGTGGAAGCTCGTCTAGAAGGTTCTCAGGGAAGACATCTTGAAACTCTCCTAGGGCTGAACGAACCTCCTGGGGTATCCCCATAGCCATGTTTTAAATATCGTTATCGCATAATGTAATGCACCCTTGGGATAAGGATACATATCGGTTATAGCATGAGATATAACGGTTGTATCGGGTAATGTATCATTGTTGTTGGGAAACATGTGAACATTGGAAAATTGGTTGATTTTCTCAATGGAACTTCAGAGATTGTTGAAAAAGACATCAATACACACTTAGAAATAAAAAAAAAAACATTACAAAAAATAAAATAAAATGCACATAATAGGGGTTTCCTTTGTATAGGGTCTTAATATATGCGCTTTCCAACTAAACTAATGCAAGTATATTCGAAGTCTATTCATATAATTTATAAACGTAACAAGACATGTATGGAAACACAAGCAATACATTCAAAAGAAGAATCACTAGATCAGGTTACATGTTTAATTTTGTGTTTAGATACAAAGATTGCAACTGATTTGCAAGAAATTGACAAATTTCGATTTTTCTCAATTTTCAGCAACTTGACCCATCTCCCCTAAATCTCAAAATCGAAGTTTCAAATCGATGATTTTCATGGAAAATATGAAGAATCATAAATTTGTAACAATTTGACACTGTGATTTGCAACAAAAACATGGATCGGAAATCGAAAATGCTCACTGGATCGAATAGGTGGGATATATCGGCACTACCTGCGCGTTTCGTATCACACAGGTGGGATACAAGATATATCGTGGGATATATCGGCTGATATCGTTGATATTTAAAACACTGCCCATAGCAACCTCGGGTGTACTCTCCTTAGCCAGTAAGTTGTACAACATAGTCCCTGCCTTGGTCTCTCTCAAACTCCTTAACATCTATGATGTGGAGAGACTTTGACTGAGGTGCCTTTTGACTCTTAAGACCGCCTAGGGACGCAACATCTTTCACTCTTATGAACGATTTGGTAGGGAGCGGACTCAAGACAAGTTTTTTTTTCCTTCATGCTTAAACACACAATTATTCGTCCGCCCGAATATTTTGACATCTTTGTTATAGAGCCATGGCCTTCCCACCATCCCTAGGCAAATCAGGGTCAACAACTTGGGACTGATCGACAACCCGTGTCGGGGATCGCTTGGGCACCACCTACAATAGCGGTTAGAGTACCAACCTCTAAGTGCGTAACACTCCTTTAAACACGTGAACCTGCCATCATGATGCGCATACTGCACTCATAATGCGTCAGAAAATAGGTCCGATGGATTCGGCGTCCATCCACATCAACTCCTCCGCTCCAGTGCTCTGTTGTCGATGCCTCCTCCTCTGGTACACTCTAAAGGGTGCACCACTAATGTCCGCATCAGCTTCTCTTCTCAAATAGATCCTAGAGCATAAATACAGGCTGGTTGCAGTAATTGGGGAACCGGCCAACATCCAGGCACTGCTACCCAACCTTATATTAGGCCATCATATATAGCCTAAGAGGGCAGACCTCATTTCTGGATAGGGTATATAGATGAACCCTTGCTTAAGCAGTTTCCAGGCATATACCAGATTTCAACAAACAGGGGGGGTGGGGCTATCGAAGGGGCCGATTCTAGAGTCAAGAAGGATTCATAGAGTGGATGAGATATTATCCAATAGGTCGTACTATGAATCAAGGAGAAGATCACTATGTGGGCCCCGGAGGTATGGGATCCAAGTTGTCTGTCAAAAGTGAAGACCTACTGCTTAGTGTTTGGATAAGTTGCCGACGACTGATCATTGGTAACATAAAGGGATGTTAATCTTGAATCACTGCATTATGTGCAAAGGAGGAGAGGAAAATATGGCACATTTATTTATTCATTGCCCTTTTGAGGCTAAGATTTTGTTAGCAATTCCGAGAAAATTCAAAGTTCGTTGGGTCATGCCAGACATGGTGAAAGATTTGTGTTGGCTGGCGTTGATTTTGAAAACTACTCTATGGTGCATTTGGATAAGGAGCATCAATCACCCTAGGTTGGAGAGAACCTGACCAAAGTTATTTTCAACACAAGGGCTTCCTAATAAAGCCACTAATGGATCAATAATATCCGGTAAATACATGAAGCCTCATGAAACAAAAATCTGAACAATAGTAGTCCTTTACTTAACCGAGTAATGAAATCTTTTCAGCCTTTAGAATCTTTGAAGCGGCAAGATTGGAAAATAGTTTTAACTTCTGAATAGGGCGAAGGAAGATGTTCCACATTTGAAGATCAAATCCATCACATTAATGTGACATTGATTCTCTAATCACTCCATGATTCACCAACAACATATATATATATATATATATATATATATATATATATATATATATTGAATTTCGTTA
Organism: Magnolia kwangsiensis; assembly: GCA_037074715.1. NCBI lineage: Eukaryota > Viridiplantae > Streptophyta > Magnoliopsida > Magnoliales > Magnoliaceae > Magnolia > Magnolia kwangsiensis. The sequence continues at coordinate 95,496,404 of CM073580.1, read as the reverse complement.
CAAGAAACAATAAAAAACTAGAATAAACTCATTATTTCATTCAAAATAACCACCAACTATTCATTAAAAAGTTTTTACATGTATATACTTTTCCCGAAAACAATATAAACCCCAGTAGAATCATAACCATCCACTACTTCTAATCCTAATTATCTATCTTATAAAGTATTAAAAATGACATAAATAAATCGGCCTATACCATTTGCTTCACTCAAATGGTATCGGAATTGCATGGGCTCATTTGCTACAATTTAATAGGCTTTAAGACGAAACCAATTTCGTGTTATTTTGACATTGTTTGATGCCTGAAAAATTGCCCACAAAACAAGTGCCAAACATGCTAGAGAAAATTTGTTCAAAAAGTAATGACAAACTATCAAACTAATTAACTAATGGCTTTTGCTAACATCTTGATGTAGGACAATTAACCACTTGCTCTAAAAGCTTGAACTGATAGAGCATGGCGAATTAATCATTTTATCTCATAGCCCAGGCCAAAGTGTGCCAAAGCATTGAGCTTGAAAATACAAATTAAATCACTGGAAACCAAAAAAAAAAAAAAACAATAAACGAGAAAAGAAAGAAAGAAACACGTACCTGTAAGTATTGCTTGATCAACACGCAATTGATTACTTAGCATCTCAACCATTCTCATATCAGCAGGAACTTTGCACCCCACTATTCCATGCGGAAGCAAAAACAATAAAGCACCTTAACCACAATATCTAAAACAAAAGGAAACTTTGAGGAATAAAAGTCTTGCATGTCAAGTAAATGATTTTTCTTGTTATGTGGATACATACCTCCAACTTCAACAATATCCCCAGGTACAAGGTCTGTGGCAGGTATTATTGATAAGCAACCTGCAAAGGATTGAGCTTCCAATGTGAAAATGATTGTGAATTGAAATGGAGAAATGCTAATGGGGCTTTAGCATTTTAGAAGTTACAAGTCAGCATTTCGAATAGTGCCCGTAGCATAGTTACGACGCTATGTAACGTTAGCAAATAGCGTAAATCCCTTGTAGCGTACGCTACAAGGGTCGTAGCGTATTTATCATCGTAGTGTGCATAGCATATGTAGCATGCACATAGTGGATGTAGCATGCGCATAGCGAATGTAGCGTACACTACACCTTTTTTTTAATAAATGGTAATTATATTTTGTATTTTTTTAAGGTAATTATGTTTTGTATTTTATACTTAATACTCTCAACCTGTGGGATTTTAATTTTTTTTTGTACTTGTGACTTGTGGTTTCAATTAGACGGTCTTAATTATAGTCTGCTTAAAAAGTTGTTGATGTGAGAATAATTTGATTTGGTTTATGAATGTGAATTGGATTTTGATAAATGATGATTAATAACTTGTTTGAACATGCTTATACTTGAAAAAATGAATAATCTTTTAGGCATTTATATATTTTTTTTGTTTTTTTTCTTGCTACTTATTATATTTTTTTTTTTTTTTAAATTTAAAAATAGAAGTATCGTGTAGCTTATGCTATGCTACTTACACTACACCCAATAAAGGGTTGAACGCTATGCAACACACTACCACTATTTAAAACACTGTTACAAATAAAAAAGAAAGAAAAGAAGAGAATCCTCTAGCATGCAATTAATAAAAAATAAAAGAAGACAATCAAGAAAAAAACCAATGAAGGATTTTGAAAAAAAAAAAAAAAAACACAAAACTAGTTTCTGCAATATGCTGAATCATAAGAAGAATCACTGCAACAACAGCGTGCCACAAAGCAATCTTAAAAGTCAATGAGTCTGCCTTCCCATCACCCATTACAGATCCCACACTACCAACATGGGCCACTTCTAGAATGCAAAGAAACAGCCTCACCTTATAGCCCACACAACTGTACAAAAACCTGTTATCCTTTTGGACCAACCTCTATCAGAATGTCACTCATCCCATTAGTCCCTTGAATCCTTGATAGACATTTCCACAGTTGGCCCTTCAAGATAGACTCTCCAGCTATAACACTAGAAGAAAGATTTTTCAAAAAAAAAAAAAAAGAAACTTTGCCCCTCCTAGGTTATCCAATATCCCAGGCTTCGAATTCATCATACCTCAACAAATACAATCCATATGATTTAGCAACAATAATATCAACCTCACAATCAAACCAAAGAGGATAGAAGCCAAAACCACTCCCAAATTTGGAAACTGAGATGAACGTTCTTGCAACACTCAATATACAACACGCTCAAACTAAGGGCTTAGGTATAGACCCACCAAGTCCCATAGTAATTGCATTGTCACACCTATGCCCACTATACATGATTATGAAAGTGAGTAGAATCAATTGATTGGCGCCATTTTAACCCATTATTTAGCAAATGAAGACCTTAAACTTAGTATGAAGGAGCATAGCCTACCAACCTTAGAGATAATCCCCTCTTAAGGTTCACTCAACCCAACAGTAAAGCAGCATAACTAAGATTCAGTTCTTTCAACAAGCAAGACCATCCATATCTTTCTCCCGAGATTTTCCTCCAGCCAGAACTACAGTAACAAGCATCTACAACAACATTGGGGACCTACAAACTCAACATACAATAACTATCACCAGCTGAAACTGGAACATTACCAACCAATTCATTGCAACTAAGCCAACAGACACCCAAATATCGATGTTGACTACTAATAACTTCACAGGTGGATACCGCTACCACATCTTACACACCATCATCATTTATGCCTAAGCGCAATTAGTTGGGGTCGGCTACATGAATGTTGTTCCACCATTCCACTATCAAGTACCAGACCTTTAGTTAGACCATTGGTCATCAAGTCTTTTCTTACCGAACTCCATCCATGCCCTCTTGGGCCTTCCCCTTGCCGTTTTAAATTCTTTGTACCAATAATTCACAAGAGTGGAGAGATTGAAAGGATGTTGCCCATAGAATTCAAGCTGGGTGGAAGAAATGGAGATGTGTCTTTAGAGTTTTATTTGATCGTTGTGTACCACTCAAACCGAAAGGGAACTTTTATAGGATGGCTATAAGACCAGCCATGCTTTATGGGGCAGAATGTTGGACAGTTAAAGAACAACTGTTCATAGGGTGAGTGTAGCTGAAATGAGGATGTTGAGATGGATGAGTAGCAAGAATAGGAAGGAAAGAATTAGAAATGCATGCATTCCAGTGAACTTGGGAGTACTGCCAATATGTTATAAGATGAGGGAAAGTAAACTTAGATGGTTGGTCATGTGCAACAGAGACAGAACCATGCCATTTAGGAGTGAGTTGGTAGTCTCATGAATTATTGACCCAAGGTATAAAAAATAAAAATAAAAAAAGTGATCGTTTTGGGAAACTTCTTAGTCAGCAATCTTAAGTAATTCTTTGTTTTCACTCATATTATTACCAAAATTATTCTTTGCCGGTTAGGAGTGAGTTGGTAGTCTCATGAATTATTGACCCAAGCTATCGAAAATGTGGACATTTTGGGAAACTTCTTAGTCAGCAATCTTAACTAAGTCTTCGTTTTCACTCCTATTATTACTAAAATTATTCTTTGCCAGTTAGAAGTCAGTTGGTAGTCTCATGAATTATTGACCCAAGGTATCGAAAATGTGGACGTTTTGGGAAACTTCTTAGTCAGCAATCTTAACTAAGTCTTCGGTTTCACTCCTATTATTCTAAAATTGCACTCCATATACTCTGGTTTAACCGATTATTTTTAAATCCTTTAGATTCTAAAGCATCCCTCTATAAATCTAGCTTTGTGTTTACACCCCTCCCTCGTCCTGTCAATCAAAACTATGTAATTTGCAAAAAAAAAAAAAAAAACATATACCATGGGATCTCTTCTGGGAAATGCCTCATTAACTCATCCATAACCAATGCCTTAATAACACTTCTTACACACACTTGTGTAAATTCACAGACAATGAAAAAATAAATGAAAAGAAAACCTTTGAACATCTGCTGTTTATTTATATAAATATCACTTAGCTTATAAGAAGATATGCCCAAAATGCCATGGTGGGTAAGGTTACTATCTCACGTGCTTCTAGCATGGATACAAGAATTCACACTGATTGAAATGGATGGCATTCACTAACATTTTTGAGGCCTTTTTTTTCTTTTTCTTTTTTGAAGAGTAGCGGAAAATTCATTAAAGAGACATCAAATTCAAAGACCCTTAAATTAGCCAATATACATTAATGACGATGATAGCCACATATTAATAAGTCACATATATTAGTTAACATATTAATGGCTGCCAGATACTTAATCAGCATATCTTAATGATAATCATAATATATACTAACTTATTTAACTCCATGAATGATCAGGTTGGTAGCTTGGTACAGTCTCACACAAGGGAACAATATTAACAAATTAGAATCATGCAATTGACTTGATCCTTTTTTTCACATCACGGGTTCATGAAAATAGTTGCACTTAGGATGAAAGTAGGCTTCTGAGTCCAATCCTCAAAGGGCAGTGTAAAATGTAACCCCTGAGATTTTCATCATTGTCTAGTCAGCTCATTTCTAGTCACCATTCACGATAATCATGAGATATAAAACACAAACTCAATATCAGATGGGTAGTCATTAACGGCATTGCTATAGAATTTTTTTTAAGGATGTTGCTATGGACTCTTTTAGTTGTTACAAATTTGTGCTACAGTTGTCTCCTTATATAATCATGATTTGTTAGTTCTCTCTTTCTTCTGAATGAAACTTCCTTTCAGTTCTGTCTTTTTACAAAACTTGCAAATTAGAACTATGAGGAATATTTAAGAAGAATTATATACTGTTTATAGGAGACCCATAAAGCATATAATAATCATTCCAGAAAACATGCCAATTTATTAAACAATTTGCCCACCATTTCGTAGCACAGTTGCAACATCAGCTTGGTATGCACGCAACTCCTGCCATGGTTACATCACATAACAGAATGAGCCATTGTAACATGCCAAAAATAAAAGATTCAAGTACATGGATAAGTAAGAAAATCAATATGAATAGATATGCTATACACTTAAAGATACTAGTGAAAAAGGAATAACAAAGGACAAATAGTTAGGGAAACTAGACATTGATCTCTTGCACTTAGTTAATGCACAATCAAAAGGAGCAAGTAATCATAAATGATGGGAGGACACACGACAAACAAAATTTGAGCCACAAGATGGTACCATCTAAACAGGTACTTCCCAGCCACAGCCAACCTCAAATACGCTACCATCCAACACAATACAATGCCCTTATGAACTCCCTACAAAGCCTTACAATACCTAAATATCCGTCTTACCAACCATAGAGAGGCAGTTTCTCTTCCATGCATCTTCAAGGAATCTTTTGTTACTAGAATTTTCTCTCTATTATTTGGACAGGTCTGGGACAAGTGATAAGTGCCAAAGTATCATCAATCATATGGCACAACAGCTTCGTAACATGCTAGAGACATGGAGATTTGTGTACACAAATCATCATCATATTCTTTGGTTCCATGTTAGAAGTTTTGGCATGAAGTTTAATGCCGGCTGCCAACCTGACGCAACCCTCCTCCTTTATCCAAGCTGAGGCCAAGCAATGAGACCATAAAACTCTCACAGGTGCAATCAAGGTGTCCCATATCGGTATCGGTTGGCGTAACGGTGCCATCCGAAACCGATACAGATATGGGGGCGTAACGGCACAAATTTATTTTTTTTGCCAAAAAATATGGATTAAATCCAGAATATTATAAGCATTCCAAATACGCATTCATTTATAAATTGGAACATGTTTATAGTGGTGTAACAGTCCACTCTTTGGTGAGAAGTTGTATCGGACTGTTTGATTAATTTTTGAACTAGGTAACCTAAATTTGACTACAAAATTCATATATTTAAATTTCTAAATATAATTTATATACTTAACAACTTGATATCATTTCTTCCAATAGTTCTTTAAAAAAATGAAATTAAATTCAAGTAGATGGCGTTGCCAATTTGGGGCTGACTTGGAGGACCAATCTATGCTCCAAATCAGCCTGAAATTCATGCAATTTATTGCCATTATCCTACTTATGAATTGGTGGACATTTATTGGATAGTGAATCATGAAAAAAATCAAAAGGCCCTATTTTAAAAAATAAAAGTCCACAAATTAACAATTAAAACTATTCAAATAATTTGATTTTGGCATTGTGAGTTAGCAATTGCAGTCCATAATTTACTTGCTAAATTTTAAGTTAATATAAGTCTCTTGTACAATTTGTTAAGGCCCGAATTAGGCGGGACTCGAATTATGAAGTGTAGCACACGTGTCAAAGTTTTTTGGGCCCCCACCTGTGATGTGTTATATCCACACCGTCCATCCATTTTGCCAAATAATTTTAGGGCATGAGCCCAAAAATGAGGCACATCCAAAGCTCAGGTGGACTGCACCATAAGAAACAATAATAATTAAACGTTCACCTTTAAAATTTTATTGGGGGGCTACAGAAGTTTTTAGAACAAGTTGACATGTGTGTTTTCCCTTCATCCACGTCAGTGTGACCCAATTAATAGCTTAGATTGAAAATAAACATTACAGTGGACTTTAAGAAATTTTTAATGGTGAGCATTCTATAACCACTGTTTCCTATTGTGTGGTCCACCTGAGATTTGGATATTACTAATTTTTTGGATCCTGACCTAAAATGACGTGGCAAAATGGATGGATGACATGGATAAAATATATACATCAAGGTGGGGCCCACTCAGGTTTGATCAGATTGGATGGAAAATAAACGTTACGATGGGCCCTACGAATTGTTTAACAATGAAAATCATTATCTCCGCTACTATTTTTGGTGTGGTCCAAATGATCTTTGGATATAATTCAATTTTTTGGTAGTGCACTAAAATGATATCTGAAAATAGATGAACGGTGTAGATATAATAAATACATCACTGTGGAGCCCATGAAACTTTGATCTCCTTTGAACCGTTCGTACAACTCGAAGCTCGAGGAGTGTCATCGCTCGTCTTAGCGTGACATGTACCTACAGCAGCTAGCTGCTACGTGGTACACCTGCAAATTTAAAAAAAAAAAGGGGGCGAGAGGGAAACCGAAAAGAAAAAAGAAAAGAAAAAAGAGGGAAAGAGGGAAAGGAGAGAGAGAGAGAGAGAGAGAGAGAGAGAGAGAGGAGGAGGAGGAGGCCGCAGCCGCAGCTGCCCGAGAAGGAGGAGGAAGAAGAAGAAGAAAAAGAAAAGAAAGAAAATAGGTAAGTTTTTTTTTTTTTTTTTAGAGGCCCGTAACAGCCGTTATGGGTCCGTAACGGCCGTTACGATCACAGAATTCCGTAACAACCATTTCGACCCCGTATCGCGTAACGGTGTCAACCGTTACCGTTACATTTCGGCCGATACGGCTGTATCATAACGGATACGGGACACCTTGGGTGCAATGTAACAAACTATTATATAGGTAATAGGTTGACCGCAATCAAGCAATATCTAATAGTCTATTTCATAGGTTAATTACAATCAACAACTTGTGTACAAAATTAACTAATTAACTAAATTGAAAGAGGAGAGAATTATTCAACTTATGAATATTTTAATAGTTTCCAATAGAATTAGAGTTGCGCGCATTGGGGGGGGGGGGGGGGGGGGGGGGGGGGGGGTGGCAACTGCTATAGTACATAGGGATGTCCCTAGGTTGGCTCTTAGTTGTAGAATCCCTCCAAGTAAAAGTCCCTCCCACTTTGATTCAAGCTCCTGCTCCCATGATCTAGCTGTTTATACCATAGTTGCACGAAGCGTGAAGTGAGATGTCAACAAATTCGGGTGCAAGATCGGGGAAGCGTCTCTTTCAAAATGAAAACAAGTATAAATGTGTAGGAAGTGGGAGCAGGAGCGAGAGTCTGAACTCCAAAGCAGGTATTCAAAGTGGGAGCGGCACCTAGTTAGAAGGATCCTGCAACTAAGGTTCATATAACAAATGCTTCCCTACTCCCACACCCAAATCTTTTGCAGCTTCACTTCATGCTTTTTGCACCTATAAGTTGGCTTCAGCTAGAGCACTAACATACATGTATCTGGACCTGGCTAAGGCAGTCGAGTTCGGGTCCAGGAACCATATTTGAGAAACCTGACCCGAATCCAATTAGGTTCGGCACCTCATTGGAGACAGAGAGAGAGTGAGAGAGAGAGAGAGAGAGAGAGAGAGAGGGAGAGAGGGCATGGGTGTGCTTACTAAGTAGAGGACTAGTGTAGTCCATGCAAATGTAAGCAGGCTTTGGCATAATATCTATTGAAAGTGTGAGTTAAATAGGTAGAGGATTGGTGTAGTCCTTAAAAGACCTCTCATGTCTTAAAGTTTGCCAACAACAGGCCTAGTTTGTTGTTTGGACCAGGATTGCTTTGTTTGTGGCGCAGTTCGTCGTCAAGCCCAGGGCACATGTTCTTGTTTGTTCTAGCTCACTGTTTTTTGGCCTGCTTGTTTATGCCTATTAGGCCTGTTTTGACACTATTGGGCCTATTTGGCCTGCTTGATTTTGTGATTTTTGGGCCCGACTCACTTGTGACCCGACTTTCTGTGGGCCTAATTCACATGTCCAGTTGGTCCACCTTGTTGTGGGTCTGCTATCATTTTTTTTCTACAATGATAATGGAACATTATGGTTGTTGCTGGACATTTTGGATTAGGCAATTGTGGCCCTCCTCGTTACCTCGCTGACTAGATCGTATGTTGATGTGCAACCCAGGCTAGCCTCTTCTCCACCACCTCCTTTGGTGGCTCAGTAGCTTCTTCATATCAGGCGCTCTTTTATTGGCATGTGTGATGTGACTAGTTTTTATACAAGGCAATTGGTCCATCTCATTGTTATACACGGCAGTTGGCCCATTCTCATTTTTGCACCGAACAATTGGTATGAACTTGATGGCTATTTTTTTAGATGTAATGAACTTGATGGTTATCCCAGACTTCTTTAATACAATAGTTGGCTCGGACTTGTTTATATTGGACGGTCCGGTTCCTAACATACTCAAGTTGTAGAAGTGCCTACTTGCTAGAAGATATTCGTCATCTCATTGCTTCCACTGCTCGTCACAACTTATACTACTCAACCGCATTATATCTTATTTCCGGTTTTTTTTAATAAATATTGCATGTGCCTCTCCAAACTCAACTCTACCTTTTTAGAGCACCTTAAGTTTGAAGGGGGAAAGAGTTCACGCCATGCGAACAGAACGAAGGGAATAGCTCTCCTGCTCCTACCAATCTGGCTTGAGAAGATGATGGACCGGATCTTGGGGGGAGATGTTAGAGAAGAATTTCTTTTCTTTTTTAGTTTTTTTTTTTTTTTTTTAACACACGCACACACCACCACACACTCATGCCGTAGTGGGATTTCACCACCTAGGGGTACTCGAACCCTCAACCAGGTGTTGAAATTCCTGAGAGTCTACCATCGGATTAAGAGCAAGGACCCTTCTTTCTTAGGTTTGATTATGTTAGCCCTTGTTCCAAGCTGGGCCTCATTAGGATGCTTCAGCTTGAAGGGGAGCGTTGAAAGTATGAGTCAAATACATAGTATGGAGAGTTGAATAAGCATGTCCATTGAGTTGAATAGGGGTAATATTGTAAACAAAGGAGTGTTGGGCCCACCCCATGCAATGGGCCCATACACGATTCTCACACAACATTTTTAAATATAAATGATAGAGAGGGTGCTAGGGTTTCACACCCTAAGCAACCCACATTTTCCTCTCTCTCTCTCTCTCTCTCTCTCTCTCTCTCTCTCTCTCTACACCATCTTCCTCTCTCTCCTAGCATCTCCTCCATTTCCATTGCTCATCGTCGCTCTTAAGAATGACACAATGTAGCCATTAACAGTATCAATGGGTGGAATTTGAATTGTATTTTTGGCCTATTGCTGGAAGGAACTCTTAAACAACTTGCGGATTGGAATATGTTCTTGTTGATCACAAGATTTGGTGTAACACTCAATCTAGGTTGTTTACTACTAAGTCAACTTGGGATCTCCTTTGCCAAAATCCAGGAAAAAATCATGGTGGAGAAGGATTTGGAATAAGTTCCCTCCCCATAATTTTTCATTTTCATGTGGAGAGTTGCAAACAGTGCAATTGCAGTGGATTCCAAGATTCATAGCATGGGCATTCACGTGGCATCTTTGTGTGAATATCGTCGAATGGATATGTCCAGTGGTAACTCCTAGGTGCTTGAAGCAAAGAATGCTTCCAGAGAGGAGGGCCAAGTCAATCCATGAACCCAGTCCCAAGCTCTAACAATCAATCAGATGTAGTGACTGGTGAGGCAGCAACAATCTCACCTCTAATAGTCTGGCCATCAATTATAGACATGGTTGCAGTGATAGTAGCTATTCAGGTGACTAGGGCCACATGATGCTTCCACGACAAGGTATCAATATGAACCCAGGTGGTCCAGCAAGGTAGGTGTGGTGAAATTTTACTTTAGCAAGTTCTTTGATGTTCTTTTACTCACGGAACAGACAGGTTGCCAATGATTACAGCAATGGCACAACCTTGCAAATACCTTTCATCATTTAGAAGGAATTGTTCCCCTCTCTCATCAATGGGAAATTTGGCTCAAACGAACTAACATGCAGTTTTGATGGGAAAAGGGCCCAGGCCTCCCAAGTTATCACTATGGTGAACAAATGGTTGAGTGAGATTATGGATTACGAAAACCTGCAAAGTGAATCTATGTTGGATCAGCTTGCCCTTCCATCCCTAGGGATAACCGCTTTCCAGGATAGGGTGCGTTCAATCAAGATCACCAAATGGGATAAGCCTAATGTTGGTTGGGTTAAGTTAAATGTAGATGGCTCTTCGAGCCCGGGCCCTTGTGTGTGTGTGTGTGTGTGGATGTGGAGATCATGAGGGTAGGATGTTATTTCCATTCCATCAACACTACGGCATTGTCTCCAATATGGAAGCAGAGATGACGGTAGTGCTTCGAGTTTCAAAAGTTTTAGAAGCCTTTGTCTGAATATGTGCGGGTGGAAAGCAATTCAGAGGTAGTAGTGGGAAGCTTAGTCAAGGACTCCCTCACACCGTGGACCTTGCGGTACAAATAGGTTGAAAGTAAAGAAGCATCATTCTTAGATCCACCATGACATATCTCGTACGTTCTGAAAGAACAACTGGATAAGGAATAGGCGAATGAAGATTTGAGGGTGGGGATTGGGGATCGAATTTTCCGTTCTAGATCCGATCTCCCCAGAAATATTGCAGGTTGTACGGTAATGAATAAGACGGAAGTTAGCAATATTAGAGAAAGATGATAGTAGTCTCTCCTTGATTTTGTGATTGTGAAGGGTTAGTTGCCTTGCCCTGACCAGGTGTACATCTTTACTTCACAAGAACAAAGATGGAGAGATGGAGAGAGAGAGAAAGGTAGAGAAAGTGAGAAATGTGGAGAGAGGGAGAGAAGATGCTTAAATAAAAGAAAAATTCACAAGAACAAAGATGGAAGAAAGAAGTCACTTTATTAATAACCACCCATCACAGAGGATCATTACAATAGAGCTTTCACACACTTGTTCAAACTTAGAATTGGATTGATCAAATTCGTTTTGATCGTTGCCCCTCATATAGACCTTCCCAAAAAGACTCATTTACATCACTCTAGTCCCCAAGAAGCATGTTCATTTAATAGTTACCTTGGAAGTTGGAACCACATGAAATTATTTCAAAACCATACAAAAAATCAAAATGGACCTAGAGCCCCAAAGTCTCCCACTAAAAAGTTCCTAAGCAAACACTATTTTTCCCATGAATCTTTTCCTATGGATTCCTAGGAAATGCAATGAGACTTATTCTCTACAATTTTCCAGTTGAAGAATGGCATGACTCTCCCTGGTATATTTAATTTTCCAACCACTTGTAACAAAGGTGTGTCCCACTATGCACGCTACATCAGAGAGAGAGAGAGGGTGTTTTTACTTTTTCCATGTGTATCCTCCTTCAATACCAAAACTATATCTTTACGTTTCAAAAAGTTACAAAAAAAAAAGAAGTAAAAACAAAAACAAAAACAAAAACAAAACAAAACAAAACAAAACAAAAATAAAATAAAATAAAAAATAAATAAAATTCCAGAACTATATCTTTCATTTTGGAATGAAATGCATAATTTTTCCATGCATATCCTCCTTCAGTACCAGGACTATATCTTTAATTTTAGAATGAAATATATTCTCGTAATTAAGCCAACTTCGATTGCTCTACTCAAGTTACACTAATTAGTAATTTGGCTGGAGTTTTGAATTCGATTGCATACTATGAATTATCCCACAAGTTTGTACCGATAAATTAAAAAAGAAAAAGAAACAGCATCCTACAAATTTGTGTCTTCTTTAACGAGTTCTTTTCAATTCAATTGCAGTAAATCTTTTGTTATTTTTTTATAGTAAAAAAACATTGTTATTTTCTTTGAAATCCCAATCTAGGAGGATTTTGAACTTTTGAGTTATTAGTTGCTTTCAATATATATAGTGCATCATCCCAACTTGGCAACAAATTCGGCTCATGATACTGTCAAGGAAGTAATTTGGCATGAGCATACTTATGAGCAGTAACCATTTTTGTCATGCCCATATCAATTTGATTTGAGCACCTTGCGAGCTCAACCCTCGTTGTACTCTATACTTGTACAACTCGGCAACAAATTCAGCTCATGATACTGTTAAAGGAAGTAATTTGGCATGAACATACTTATGAGCAGTAACCATTTTTCCCATGCCCATATCAATTTGATTTGAGCACGCGAGCTCAACCCTCGTTGTACTCTATACTTGTACATGTGCTTAGGTAATGTAGCTTCTTGCACTTGTCATGCAGCCCATGCATCCATAAGAAATGCGTCCTCATGCCACAGCTCAACCCCTGTACTCCGGGAGATGTTCACATTTACAATTTTATGGGGCATTTGGAAAGAAATGGAATAAGCTTCGATGATTAGTACTGTTGCACATATTTCTACAATGACAGGAGGATGGGCTATGGCTCAACAGTTCTCAAAGGATGTCATTATTCCATGTTGCAAAGGAAACGAGATGGTATAGTGAGATTGTCCTTCTCTTTTCCTTTGATGCGATTTTTTTTATCATTTCGTGTTGATACTTGCTCTTTCAATTGTAGCCTTGGTGGGCCGTTAGTGGAGTGTAGTGTTCAGAGTATTGGTATAGTTACATGTATCAATGATCGGGGATACAAAAACATGTATTAGTATTGTTATCACCAAAATCTAGGTGAACAGATGTGATCCGTTGCAGAAGCGGGTCCACAAATGAACCTGCAAAGACAATATGAAGATGATAACGAGGGTGCCAATAACGGTGGTGGACCCTCCGATGCTTAAGTTAGACAGGTGGACTCGAGTTGAAAAAGGCTTGAGCTAGGGTTTTTATCACTCACCCCCATTCAATTGCAGCGGGAGTACTTCTAGGGTCCATTGGGCAATGTCGATATTGTGTATCTTGTGGGATTCATCGGATGCGTTGGCAGATCTTATCTGGATATGGATCTCCCTCCAAATCTACGGTCAAGCCCGCCTCAATCTACGTGATCTTCAGAGATTGTGTGATCTTTGGATATGTCAGATCTAATCTCCTGATTTGAGGCGGAATATTCTCTGAGATCCTCACGCCGCCCTAACGATGGTCGACCTGCTTAGCTCAGGAAATGGCTCTTGCAACCAAGCTTAGACTTTAAGGATCATTGATTCCTGCTCGGTTCGGGGCCGATCTCTCCGTCGAGAGGATCATTAACAGTGTCTTCCGAGCTCTCCGAGCCTTATGCCTTGGAAGTTTGGGAAGCTCGCCCTAGCGTTCCTCCTATGGTCGGTTACACATTCACGAGATAGAGCAGTTTGATTTTCCCCACAACAGTTACCCCCCCCCCCCCCCCCCCCCCCCCAACTTCCAAGCTTGTCCTGCAAGTGTTTGGAAAGTAAGAATCCAAACTAGCTAGAAGCACGGGAGTCGAAATTTGAATTTCAAGTAGCACGGTCTTCTCAAAATTATAAATCGAGCCCAGGTTGTTGTTTGTTGGCGAAGGCGAGAGTTGAAAAGGCTACACTGACACGAAATCTAAAAAAGGTATGATAATCGGTCGCGAGATACGAGGGGACGTACATTAATGGCTAGACGTCATTTAGACTTTAAACAAATCAGGGATTGACAGTTGTTACTTAAGTCGTCGTGCGTTCACTCAGGCCAACCTTGCACAACCACACTGAAGAGCACGGCAACCTAAGTGTTACCTCATGCCCAAGTAGCGCCACGCAGGAATGAATGTGTTGCCAATGGGGATTCTATAAATTTTGCGAAATCTGAGCTCTGTCAACCTGCGTCTAACCTCCTCTTCAATACAAGTCCTCTTCATCGGCGTCTGCCTGATCATGGTCCTCGTGCCGAAGCTTTTCTTCGGAATGCTTAAAGTCTATCTCTTCCTTTCTTTCCCTCTATTTGTTGTCTTCCGAGGGGGGTTCCGGAGCTGCCACGGTCTTCGGTGCTTTTCATGAGTCAATGGGCAGTAGCTCGGATTCCCGGTATGCACCGTCTTCGGGATTTGGGTCTTAGGAGCCCACCCCTTCTCTTAGGGCAGAACCACCATCAGAGGCGGAGCCACAAATAGGGGAGGCCTCCTCACGATAAGCAGAGTCGACCTCCTCATAATCTAGGGATATGACCCATACGGCCAACATTTTTATATATAGACTGAGGGCAATGTCGATCAACCCGATGTGCGCTTGTGCTAGTCGAGCTCGTCAAGTAATCCGATTGATCCGATGCATGTTCACTATGCTTGGATATCACTGCTTGAATCTAAGGTACCAAACTCACCAGTGAAAGCCCGTTAAACCATGGTACCTCAATCCGTTAAGACTCATGAGCCGAACATGGTGGTATGGGACACCGTGGTCGAGCTGTCGGCCTAAGCTGGGGCAACGAGCCTCCCCGTAGTGACCAGTGAGCAATATCGTCTCGTGAGCCGAATACAGTGGTATGGGACACTGTATTCGAGCTGTCGGCCTACACTATCAAGTGACGAGCCCTTTGTAGTGACCTCGAGTGTACTCTGAGTCTATGTTGAGGTAATGAGCCTTCCGTAGCAACTAGGGTATAAACTAGGCCTACACTGATCAGGTGACAAGCCCTTATAGCGACTTAGAACCGTAACATCGTATGAGATTTACTAGGACTGACGACCCTAGAATGAATCATTGTGTGAGAATTGATATAAGGGAGGCACCTTAGCTTCCCAATCCTGCTGTATGAATGAACTTAAGAACTTGACTAATCACGTGCATGCACCGCATTACGTGTGCCTTTGGCATAGCAAGTCAAGCACTGAGGAAGGGTTGCATGCCACAATCGTAAGATGAAGTCGCTGAGGGAGAGTAGGCGAGGGCATGCATCATTATTTCATATCATTCTTGCATTAACCAGAGAGAGTACTTAGGATTTGTTTGTTTTACTGCTTTATCATTACTGCTTGACTAAATTGATAACATGTTAACCTTTGCTGTATAGCTCCACTGAGTTGATCACTCACTCCCACATTCTGGGACGGTGTTTTAAACACCAACCAGACTGTCTTAGTTGCAAATGACGAGGCGACCCACATGGCGGAGCTTGACTTTTGTCACGATGAGGAGGCATTCTCATATATGCAATATTCAGACGGGTTTCTATAGACCGTTTTTATCGACGGGGCTTTAGGGCTTATACTTGCAGTGGACCTTGTCATTTTGTATTTTGAAACAATACTTGTAAGTATTAACCTGGCAATGCATACATACTTCGGGAACCTACTTTGGTTTATATGTTATATATTTTCATTACAGTCTTCCGCTTGCATATCTCAACTGTCCCTGGATTATGTTTTGTTGTTTTAGCTTAAATCTCATTCATGTTTTATGCACTAATACGGACAACATACAATCATCATAAATTGTGTTGCATAAGTGATGTGTTGGAACTCGGGAGTTGGGTTTCTACTCTACCCCCAAATTTCAGGGCATTACAATCGCTAATATTTGGAACACTAGTGGAGTGACAATGGTTTGTTTGTCTTTCAATATGAGCCATAGTTTTTCTTCTGTTTTTTCTTTTTTAGAGAGAGGGAGGGAGGGAAAGAGTGCCCCAAGTTCTCAACCATTTGAGCCTTCAATTCCAGTATATCCCTGATTACTACCTACTATCTGCTCTACTATGAGAAATTGAGTACCCTTAGTCCGATTAGCACTATATTCCCTCACAGAGTCTCTACGCAGCCCTCACGCCATGTTGCAGACTTCATATTCCAAAGTGCTTGAAGTTTTGTCCACACAATCGTTTTCAGAATAATATTCTTTTTTTATACAACATTGCTGAAGTACTGTATCAAAATAAGAGCATATGATGAACTCGGGAGTTGGGTTTCTACTCTACCCCCAAATTTCAGGGCATTACAATCGCTAATATTTGGAACACTAGTGGAGTGACAATGGTTTGTTTGTCTTTCAATATGAGCCATAGTTTTTCTTCTGTTTTTTCTTTTTTAGAGAGAGGGAGGGAGGGAAAGAGTGCCCCAAGTTCTCAACCATTTGAGCCTTCAATTCCAGTATATCCCTGATTACTACCTACTATCTGCTCTACTATGAGAAATTGAGTACCCTTAGTCCGATTAGCACTATATTCCCTCACAGAGTCTCTACGCAGCCCTCACGCCATGTTGCAGACTTCATATTCCAAAGTGCTTGAAGTTTTGTCCACACAATCGTTTTCAGAATAATATTCTTTTTTTATACAACATTGCTGAAGTACTGTATCAAAATAAGAGCATATGATGAATGAGACTGGAAATATTGTGTTTCACCATATACACCTGCTCTATTGCCCCTATCTGCATTCAATATTAGAGAATGAAAATTTCTGAACTAAAAAAGTGCTATTAGTGTGAATAAGCTTATTGCAACTAGATGCATAAAGGAAAAGATAATGAGTAAAAGCAAACAAAGAAAAATAACTATACAACGAGCACATGCACTAAACCTTGTAATGAGAATCTTTACATAAGCATCAACATTGGACAATTGAACTTACCTCAAGAGCCTTCTCAGCATTTGTTTCCGTAATTACACCTACAGCTGCATTTGCCGCCAATATCATAAGGATGACCTGTACATGTATCAAAACCAAGTATATGAGAACGAGACCCCTTAAACAAAGTGTAAGCAGAATTCTTGACACCTGCCCTCCTCTTTCTTTAATGGCAAAGAAACTGTGCAAAGACATCACATTTAGTAGCCAACAAAAAAAAAAAAAAAAATTGGCTTGTGTGCTTCTGGACATCAGTCATATGAGAGTTCTAGATTCTCCTCCTAGTCAGTGATTTAAATATCAATAGCATTGGCCGATGCTATCCATATCGCATGTGGGTGATAAAAAACCCACTTGTAGTTAACAGACTTCCAAATCTATCACGATATTTCGCAAAATATCGCAATGTAATATCGTAGTTAAAAAATGATTTGTATCATCAAAACTTTCAATACATATCAACAAAACCCAACATCGTGAACCCCCTTTGCAAAATTTTTGGAAAAAAATCACCAAAACTCCCAAAAAATCCATATTTTTCTCAATTTTTTTCTTTAGTTACCCTTCTAATCTGATTTTTACCACACCTTTTCCATTGTTTGGAGAGGAAATTTGGGTGCGGAAACAAGATCGAAGAGTGGGTGGGCTGAAAACAAGTGGTGAGTTTTTGCAAAATTAAACAGTTTTTTTTCTTTAAATCACTTAGAATCAATGGGATGAAATTCGTAATCCATGATTTTGCATGTTTTGCGTGCTTAATCATGGATTTTGACCTTGGATTTGTGAATTTGGAGAAAATTAGGGAAATTGGGCAAAATCCAAGATTTCCCCCATTTCACCCATTTAACATACAATTAGAGTGTGGAAAAAATCACATTAGAGTGTTTGGAGCCTAATTTGCAATTGGTGAAAGAATTTATTTTTAATTAAAAATATCAAAATTTAATAAAAAAGAATAATTTAAAAGGAAAAAAAGATCGATCATGTAAGTGTTGACTGATCTTAACATCAACCTCACTCCATTTCTCAAATTTTGGGGAAATGGGGAAATCCAAAACTTCCCACACTTCATCCAATTAACTTGCAATTAGAGTATGGAAAGATCACATCAGAGTGGCCCTAGGGTGATCTACAGTTTGTCTTCTATGCTTAGTTTAGGACCTTATACAAAGGAAACTTACAATGACACAGTTTTTGTAATCTTTTGAGTTCTAAGTGTGTAATAATGTCTTTTCCAGCATCCCCTCGAGTTCCATTGAAAAATTCAACCAATTTCTCAATGTTTCCTAATATTTCCCAGAAACAGCAATACGTTACGCAACACGTGATATTTCCTTTGCTTTACCTGATATATTTGTGTCCAGATGGTGAGATACATGTGTCAATACCGATACTTAAATCACTGGTCCTAGTTTCATCAAACTTATCTCTCATGTATGTTATTAGCTTACCGACTTGCTGGAAATTATTAGAAAAGGATACAAAAGAAGGCCCCAAAGGTAGAAATGTGGATTTGCAAAAAAGGTATTCCTAGCAGAATAGGGCTTTAAGCTTTAGAAACACTAAGTGGTACTTCTTTTGTTCGACAACAAATAGTACAATGTGGGTTAAGCTAAAGATAGATTGATGAAATCATGGTAGCAATAGCTTGTGTGATGAGCATGAGAAGGCCAAAAAAGGGAGAGCTGAAACAGGAAGGAAGAGCCAGCACCCTGGTTAGACAGTTACCGCAGCTTAGATCTAAACTGACAAAGCCCAATAAAACACAGTTACAACTCGAGGATTAAAAGCATTGCACAGTATATGTTGGCAAGGGCCTCAGCCACTCACTCAAAATTAGGACTTGTCGAAGCTGTACCAGGCCACTTATAGACCAACTTTGCACGTTACTCAGCCCATGCATTTGTCCTGTGTTGCAGCAAAAACGGGAATACATCCCTGTTTTTTTTATTTTCTTCCATGCTTTTGGATTTTGAGCTGGGGAAAAAACTAATACAAAGGCTTTGCATTTCTGAACATGTTGACTCCAAATTGAGAGAAGAAAACACTAACCAACACCCATTACGAAAATCAAGCATATATGATTAAATTAGGCCCACTCTTTTTGTATAGATATGTATGTGTTCCTTAGTTTTCCAGTTATTTCTGATGTATTTTTTCTTTTTTCTTCAATATACTTTGTTGTTTATTTCACAAGTATGCAAGTATTAAGCATGTTTTGAATTGTAATGGTCACATATAACACAAATATGCAAGTATTAAGCATATTTAGAATTGTAATAGTTGCATATTATTGCCGACCCCAATTTATTGGGACAAGGCTTATATGATGATGACTATGATGAATAGTCACATACAATTATGTATATAGAAGAAATGTGATTTTCTTTTGCTTTTCATCATTTTACACTATTCACGCTTTTCATTGTTGTCAAAATCCTACGATTTAAGTCGAATCTTTTTTTTTTTTTCAACTTTGAATTCCTTTTCAGATGAATCCTAGGATTTACAATTCAAATTATATTTAGTATGTAATTTTTTAAAGTGCATTTTGCTTCCATTTCATGTTTTTAAATTTGTGGGGGCTTTAAGAATCTTTTGAAACATGTACATTGTTTTATTTTATTCTTTATAAGAGATAAAATGACTGATTTAAATTTGTGGGGGCTTTAAGAATCTTTTGAAACATGTACATTGTTTTATTTTATTCTTTATAAGAGATAAAATGACTGATCTTTTCTTTAACCTTAAATTGTAAGCTTTTTTTATGATATCTTACCTCTTAAATGGTCAAAACACCAAATTGATCAATGACTTATAGGGAATCTTTTATGAATGATTTCGATCATATTTACCTATATTTATTGTAGTAATGGTGTTTAGGATTTGATCTCAAATTAAAGATGTATGCTTATTTTATTTATTTTTTCTGCATACCCTAAATTCAAATTGTTTTTCCAAAGTTCCATTATGTGATTTTAAACTCAAAGCATTATTCATTCTTTATATAATAACGAATACTAATAAAAGATTTTTTTTAAAGGACTCACTAGGAACTTGCACTTGATTTGATTTTAAAACATACAACGTTTATGCTTTGAGGACAACAATCACGATATGTTGCTTTCTTGGTGCATATTGATGGAAAATGAACAATTGATTTGTTTTCTTAGTTTTTTTCCTGATTTATTTACAATTTGTTCATTTTTTTTCTAATTTTCAAGAAAATTGGGAAAAAAAATCTTACAATTTGCAATACAATTTGATTCAAGCCCTACTTCAATTTGCACTACAATAAAGATTATGATAACTTTGGCTTTACTTGAGTTTGAGTAAATGCTTAGGACTCATTGATTGCAAATAAAGATCGATCGTAATCAACCAATGCAATAGGCTATTACATTGTGCACATGGGAGTTTTGTGCTCTAATTGCCACTCCAAAGCCCAAATAAAGGAGGGTTGCATCAGGTTGGCAGCCGATGTCAAAACTTATGCTAATAGCTTCCATCATCATGGAATGGTGGGATTAGAGTTATGTATTCAACCCAATTAGTTTGGATGAGGCTTGGATGATGATGACTATATTGTCAACGCATGGTATATAAATTTATGATTTTCTTTCTGTGCTAATCGAGATGTTCCTAAATGTTTATTATTTCATTATATTTCTATTATTACTCTCTTGTGCCACTTTAAAAAAGAAAAACAACGTATATGTGTTCCTTTGAGTTTTCCCAAATATGTATTGGTGTTTCTGTTTTCTTTTGTATACTTAATTGTTTATTTTACAAATATGCAGGTATTAGCATGTTTATAACTAAAGTAGTAATTTATATAGGCGTACATTAGAGAAATGGGATTTTTTGTGGTTTTTCATCATTCTTCCACTCTTTAGTGTCAATGATTTAAATATCAACAATATCGGCTGATATATCCCACGATATATCTTGTATCCCACCTGTGCGATACGAGTGGGATACGAAATGCAAAGGTAGGGCCAATATATCCCACATGTTCAATCCAGTAAGCATTCTCAATTTCTTATCCCATTTTTGTTGAAATTATGCTAAATCAGTGTCAAATGGTTACAAATCCATTGGTTCTTCATGCTTTGCAAGAAGAATCATGGAGTTGGAGCTTTGATTTCGATATCCATAGGTTCTTCATGTTCTCTATGCTTTTTCAAAAAATTTCTTCAACCAGTTATCAACTGAGACTAATTTCAAAGTATTTAGGAGTATTTGATGAAATGATCATCTCATACACTCTAATTTCGAAATTTGAGTGTGGGTGGTCCGATTTGGGGAAATTTGAGAAAAATTCGAAATTTCCCCAACTTCTCCCAAATTGCTTGCAATGTTGCACTCCAAACATGAAATCAAGCATGTATGATTGATCTACTGATTTGTTAAGTCCTTGTCAATTTTTAAAAAATAAAAATCATTTTTTAATAAAATATTATTTTTTTCAAAATTTCCCTTTAACCAGCTGTCAATCGAGACTAATTTTGAAGTATTTAAGAGTGTTTGATGAAATGATCATCACATACACTCTAAATGTTATCCATTCAATTTGAATATGGATGCATTAGTTCAGTTAGACAGCGCATAGCTGAGGACCATACACAAAGGAAACCAACTATGTGCACTTCTTTTAAACCAACTATGATTTAAAAATGTGTATTAAGGTCTGTTTTAACAATCCATGAAGTTTCATTGAAAAATTCATCCATTTTCACAAAGCCTCCCCATGTTCCCAAAAAGTGCGATAAATTACCCGAAACAAACGATATATCACGTACGATAACCGATACATATCTGTATCCCAAGGGTGCGATACGTAACACGATATCGATATTTCGAACATTTTTCAATGTCTATTTTTGGAGTGTGAGATTTATCCTTCTGACTAATGTTTTAAATATCGACGATATCGGCCGATATATCCCACGATATATCTTGTATACCACCTGTGTAACACAAAACACAGAAGTAGTGGGATATATCCCACATGTTTGATCCGGTGAGCATTTTTATTTCCGATCATTTTTTTCCTGTAAATAATGTTAAATCAGTGTCAAATTGTTACAAATCAATGATTTTTCACGTATTGCATGAAAAATCATGGATTGGGAGCTTCGATTTCGAGATTTGGAAGAGAATGACCAAGTTGTGGAAAATAGAAAAAAATCAAAATTTTTCCAATTTCTTGCAAATCGGTTGCAATCTTTATGTCCAAACATAAAATCAAACATGTATGTAACCTGATCTAGTAATTTTTCTTTTGCTTTTGAATGTATTGCTTGTGCTTCCACATGTCTTCTTACATTTATAAATTATATGAGTAAACTTTGAATATAGTTGCATGAATTAGGTTAGATAGCGCATAGATTAAGACCCCATACAAAGAAAACCTATTATGTACACTTATTTTTTTTTGTAATGTTTTGATTTGTAAGTGTATATTGATGTCTTTTTTAACAATCATTGAAATTTCATTGAAAAATTCGACCAATTTCCAATGTTTCCCCATGTTTTCAACAACAGCGATACATTTTTTTAATTTTTAAGGCAACAAACTGAAAATGCATTAATCTAAAAAGAGAGGGAAACAAGGAAAGAAAAGAAAAGAAACAGCAGAGAAAAGGGGGGGTCAAATCTGCTGAGATAGCAGAAAAGCCCCTAACTGCCTGAAAAACTAAGATCTAAGTTATTCGATTCCTTAACAACAGCGATACATTACGTGATACAACTGATATATCCCATGCGATAACCGATACGTATCTGTTTCTCAAGGGTGTGATACATAACACGATACCGATATTTCGAACACTACTTCTGACTAGATTTATGAGTGCTATCACTCTAAAGAAAAATTATATTACGAATGCATAATATATAATTTTTTGTTTTTTTCTTTGATGAATGGAACTACAGTTTTTAAAGACGAGAAACGAAACAGAGAAGGACAGGCTAACTAGCCCCAAACAGCTGGGAAACTCAGATTTGGATTTGATTTATTCATTTAATTGACTTATTCCTAGCTGTTTATTATTTTATTATATATCTTATTATTTCCTGTCTCTTGTGCTGCTTTAATTACTTGCATTAATATGTATTATTACAGCTCTATGCGTGTTTGTCACATGACTCACATCGTAATGCTTTTTTTCTTACAATCACTTATTTCATATTTTACTTCTGTTCTTCTATTGTATTAAATACACGCGAGGATGTATTCTTGGATTCTGAGGTACATAGAGGGGCAGCATTGCATAATGATGAGATTAGGCAGACATCATGTCAGGTGAAGATTTTGTCAAAAGGTCATGCACAGGACAATAACAGATGCAAGATCATCTTCCAAAAGAGGAGGTGATGAATATAAGACCACTGGTAAAGCAAGAAAACATAAAAAGAAAAGGGGAGATTTTTTTAATCTGCAATGAACTCCTAAGATGAACACTCAAGCTTAGATCAGGAATGGAGACTACTACATGGAAACATCACAGATAGACTTTGCATGAGGATTGAGAAGCCCAGAGGCTTCATCATAGTCAACGAGCTGTCACAGGCAGCCATAACAGTACATGGCATGGTGATAGAACTGGGAGCATAGTGCATGATAGGGAAAGTGTGTGTTCACTTTGACCCCTTGAAAGAACGAGAATGCACCAAGGATATGAAAAAACTTATAATGATAATCTGTTCTTTCTTACATTTAAAAAGAAACATTACATCTGGCATGGCTGCATAACATGAATGTCGAACCACGGTACATATGAAAAACAAAAGCATATAATGGTGTATGTATAAGCACCAATTTCCTGTTAATACAGCCACAATCGATATCAAGAATTTCTAAGCATCTGAAAAACTGTTGTAGGAAAAAGCAAGCGTATTAAATAGAGTCAGAATTAATGCATCATCAACCAAGCAAAACAAGGCACAAACGAAACAGAGAAGATCAAATCATTTCCACATTTTCATGCTCACCTCTGTTGAAAAGGTTTAACTTTATCCCTGGCATTCACAAAAGTGCACCCATGCAGAAAATATAGGAAAATGGATATGGGAATTAAGCACTTAAACAATTCACAAATAATATAATCGTGCAAAGCAGTGAAGAGTCATCAACTTCTTACAGAAGGTTCTAAGAATGCAACCAGGCCTGTCTCGCCATCAATCAACGCCAAAACAAATGATACAATCGCAGCCACAATTAATATCTTAACAAGCAAATCATCGAATTGCTTCAAGATTAGTTTCCAAAAGGGAGTGCCTGCAGCGAAAAAGAAAGATTAAGATTATATTTAAATAAAGTGGGTGAACATAAACATCAACAGCATCAGTTCACAAAACTAGCATAGATCCAAATCAGTGTTTTAAATAGCTACACTATGTAGCATAGCTTAGCCTTAACGCTATGTAGCTCATGAAAATAGCTCAAGTCACATGTAGCCTGCGCTACATGATAATTTGCATACACTATACGTTACATAAACTAGGCTACACGCTACGTACCCCATATTACAAGCTTTTTTTTTCTTCTTTTTTTTTTTGAAAGGCAACGAAAAGGAAGGATACAGACCGCTGAGATAGCGAACTGAGAGCTCCCTGAACAAAAAAAAAAAAAAGGCCCAGCCAAGACAGACAAAAGGAACTAAACAATCCACAAAAACATCTACACCCTGCCAATCTGAGTGCTGCCGAGAAGAGGGATATGGCTGATGTTTGTAGAGTGACAAGCCCATTCCGATAGGAGATGCTGAATTCTGTTTATCACATGAATGACGGAATGGGACTCATCTCTGAAGTAGCACCAGTTTCTTTCTTCCCAGATGGCCCACCAAGCAGCCAGGAGAGAGATTCACCACACCACAGCTCTGTTCTTATCCCGGGGGACTCCATGCCAAGCCGTGAAGATAGAATCAGTGGATTTAGGAAAGGACCAGGAAATGTCGAAGTTTGAGAGTATAGTTGACCAAACTGAATTGAAATAAGGACAATGAACGAACAGATGGTCTGTTGTTACTTCGTTAGATAGGCAGCAAATGTAAACTTTCGATAAAATCATCCCTCTTTTCCTCATATTATCAATAGTGAGCACTTTTCTTTTTCCAACCAACCATCCAAGGACAGCAATTTTTGGAGGGACCTTGTATTTCCAGATCTTTGCGGTGAGCGTCACTTTTGAAGATTCAATCTTTTGATCCAGAAATCGGTATAAAGATTTAACCGAGAACATGCCCTTACTGTCAAGGGGCCACACAAGCTTATCATGCTGATCCGAATGAGGGTGGCAGTTTCCTATCCGCTGAAGAAGCTTCGCATAAGACTCTACTTCCCAATCATGAAGATTTCTTCTGCAAGGGGGAACCCAGACCACGGCATTTCCTTGAATAGAATAACAATCTGCCACTGTTATAGACAGATTTGGCGCTAACCTGTACAAATCTGGGAATTCCTCTTTTAGCGCCTGGGATCCCGCCCAAATGTCATCCTAAAACCAAATTCTGTCTCCTTTCCCCATGGAGAAACGACATTGAGTTTGAACCTCTCTATGATAAGATATGATTCTTCTCCAAACAGCAGAAATGCTACTCTTAGACACCCCCTTTGTCCACCAACCTTGAGCCGATTTATTTGCACTTGATCAACCTATTCCATAAGGTTCCTTCTTCTACTCCAAGTCTCCACCACCATTTTATATTACAAGCTATTTTTAATTACAACATTAAAATCAAATAATATTTTCAATGATTTGTTACATTTTTCTATTTTCAATATTTAATGCTTTTAGTAAAAATAATATAAGCAACAGTATTAAATTAGTTTTGTTGCTCTTCCTTTAGCTTTATATTTAATGATTACCCTTTTCTATTACATTAAGTCGTGTTTGGTTGCACCAAATCATGAAAAACTGTTAAATTTCATAATTAATCAGTCTGATTTCGTGAATATCATGGAATTAGTGCAACCAAGTACAACCTTAATTAAAAATCTAGAAGTAACGTGAAGCTTACGTTACACGTTATGTAGCTTATGCCTCGCACTTCGAAGGGGTGAACGCTATGCTACACGCTATTCGCTATTTAAACACTAATCCAAATGAAGTAAATTCCAAAACCATACTCACAAGCAGAAGACTATAGAAGACTTTTTTCTTACCAATAACTGAATATCATAGCAGATCAAAAGAACATAAAATACGCTTCATGATGGTGGATAATAACTAACACAGAAAATCTCCCACATGCTGATGCAGAAATTCAAGAGAAAAACCGAGGTGGTAAAGAGCATAACAATGAAGAGGTATTGTAATGATAAAATACCCATAAAAATAGTGCATAAGAACTACTCTAGAATACCTCACATACTCATGCAGGAATTTGAGACAGGGATAGATGGATGTGGTAAAAAGGAGAACATTGCAAAGGAATTGTTATGATAACACACTAAAGAAAGATCCCATGCACCCTATACGGTGAAGGTATAGGGAAGACACTCAACCTGCACTAAAAGAACATGCATGAAGTTTACTATCTCCAATACTTCGTGTCTCTTTTATCCATGTATACAAAATGTAGAAGATTCACATCCAAAAAAGGAACTAAAACAAAGATCTTGGTAGACGAGAGTCATGACAGGGTAGGGAATAAGACAGTGCAAAGAATAGATACCAAATTTGATCAAATCCCTTTGAACTGCAAACCAGTTCGATTCACCTTTAATTCGAGAATCTGGATTGAACTGGTTCAGTCAAGTTTGAGGGATTCAAGGCTGAATTCATCTAGTTCACAGATCGAATAGGCCTAGTTAGTTTAAAGAAGAGGGAGGAGGAGGAGGAGCCCTGTCAAAGCCACTATCAAAGTTGCTTACATTTAGACTTTGAAATGAGAGTCATGGGAAGAAGATGAGATAAAAGCTCTAAATCATCTTGGTATGTGAGAAAAGCTTTGCTACTCTGGCACAGAGTGATGGTTCATACACATGAGCTGAGGAATTGCACACATTGATGGCATGTGTAACTCAGGTTAAACCATCCAAATCATCAGCCCACTTTATATCGGATGTAAACCAAAATTCCACCAAGCTGATGACTTCATTAAAATCGTCATGGACATCTAATGAATGACGCCTTGTCTTTTTCTTTTCTTTTCTTTTTCAGAGTTGCATCTAACGGACAGTTGCAACAAAAAATAGCAAACAGTCCAAGACAGCTAACAAACGTCCTTTAACCAAAGGTTAAGAGTCATTTAATCAATTTATTTTTTGGGTTCTAAAGTGGGGCAATTGCCAGGGTATCAAAGAGGGGGGAAAGTGCATGCCATGTGGTTTTTTTTTTTTTTTTGGTCTAATTTTGATGGAAGCTGGATTAAAAACATAGGGTAGATTAATCTTAAACTTAGCTTAGGGTGTTCATCATTGGACTTAGCATGGTTTGCATCTTGCTGATTTTTTTTATTATTATTTTTTTGAACTAGTTATTTGACTATGTGTACAGCTGAAATTTGTGGTACTAGTTAATTCACATGCCGCATTGCGGGAATTTTCTAGTGCTAATTATATATTGTGGTAGATTGCTGAATTTTAGTGCTAGTGTTTCTTTTGACCAATTGCTGAAAAACTAGCACTATTATTTCCTTTATCCCATTGCTGAATTCTCCTGACACTCATTAATTCTTCTTGCTACTTTGCTAAATTTTAGCACTAGGATATTTCATTAGTTACATTGCTGGATTTTTAGGATTAGTTGTCTCCTTGGTTATATAGAGTCACATAGGTTCATCTAGCATACTCTAGGGTCGTATAGGGTCATGTGGGGTCTTCACATTAGGTTTCCTTGTGACGTGTGGACTCACGTGATCGACAAACAAGATGCACAAATCTTGTTTTTTTTGAACTAGTTATTTGACTATGTGTACAGCTGAAATTTGTGGTACTAGTTAATTCACATGCCGCATTGCGGGAATTTTCTAGTGCTAATTATATATTGTGGTAGATTGCTGAATTTTAGTGCTAGTGTTTCTTTTGACCAATTGCTGAAAAACTAGCACTATTATTTCCTTTATCCCATTGCTGAATTCTCCTGACACTCATTAATTCTTCTTGCTACTTTGCTAAATTTTAGCACTAGGATATTTCATTAGTTACATTGCTGGATTTTTAGGATTAGTTGTCTCCTTGGTTATATAGAGTCACATAGGTTCATCTAGCATACTCTAGGGTCGTATAGGGTCATGTGGGGTCTTCACATTAGGTTTCCTTGTGCATGCCCATGCGAACTGGGCTGTTAGTGCACCGATTTGTGCATCTTGTTTGTCGATCACGTGAGTCCACACGTCATGTAGTCGGTTGAGCCCTTGGAAGCTGAAGACCGAAGATACAAGTGAACATGAGCATCAAGGAGCAAGAACAAGTAAATGCAGTGCCTTGGTAACCCTAACACTTGACCCAAAACAACCCATTGAACCTCTAGATGATTTTAAACATAATAGGTAAACCTTTTATTGATTGTCCCTTAAACCATAAGAGCCTAAATTGGTCATCCTTAGATTGGCTTTAGAGGTCCCATGTTGCTAGAAAAACTGTACAACTTCAAGAAACCTTTGGTCCCACCAAACCCACCTTCGGTCCGACTAAGAATGGCTAAAACAGGATAGCAGGCTGGGACAGAATTCCAGGTAATTCAGTTGTAACCAAGTGCTACCTTCAGTCTCACAGAAGACCACTTTCAGTGTGACCCAAGATCACTTTTAGTGTGATTGAAAGTGCCCAAGTCAATTCAGTGGCTTTCCTGTCAAATTCGGTGTGACCGAAGACTAACCATTTCTACCCATTTTATGATAGTTGGAACACAATTTCTTTATAAAGGAGATCCAGTATTTAGGCATTTTAGAGAGTTTTTGGTGCAAATGAAGCTTAGGTGAATTCTCAATCATATCTCACATCCTAAGCCTCATATTCCATAAGATTTTATTCATCTTCTTAAACTTTACCACCCTAATGAGGATTTCAACATCAATGTTAAAGATGAACACAATCTACACCATTCTCTAGAGTTTAGACCCAACCTCTATAGGTATATCCTTGTCTAAATCCTCTAAAAGACCCTTCTTGATGAATCACCTAGGCTTTACAACTTCCCATTAGTTGTCAGAGATTCTACCCAACCTCACATGACATTGGCCACAGCATCGGAGCATTGCATGCAAGGTGTTTGATCCTAGAGCTGAAGTATTGGCACCGCTTCGGCATCAGGATTGGGGGAGCAATTAAGGAGCGGATTCAAATACGGGAGAGCTTTGATAAGCGACTCAAGAACAGCGCATCAACGGGGCTCAATTCGACAAGTGTCATTGAGTTAGTCCATACTCTCTTTCCTTGTGTAGGATTGAGGGTAAGAGTTTGTGACTAAAACTCGAATAAGTTCTTGTGTAGAACCTAGGCTCTTGTGTAAGGTTTATCATCGGACACGAGCGTGTACGTGTTAGTCTCTATGGGAGCCTCCGACGGGAGTAAACGTAGGTCATTGGATTAGGACAGAAGTTGTCCGTTAGCCTATAGAAAACCAACTCAAGTCTCTTAAGGGAGCC
Organism: Magnolia kwangsiensis; assembly: GCA_037074715.1. Taxonomy (NCBI): domain Eukaryota; kingdom Viridiplantae; phylum Streptophyta; class Magnoliopsida; order Magnoliales; family Magnoliaceae; genus Magnolia; species Magnolia kwangsiensis. The sequence continues at coordinate 95,466,722 of CM073580.1, read as the reverse complement.
TCCAACAGGAGTGTACGTCAGTAGGTTCTTGTGTAGGACCGAGGTACATGGTGAGCTTATAGAAAATCACGTAATCTCTTGTGGGAGTCAATCCTTGTGTAGGATTGTAAAGGTTAGAGGTGAACCTGAATTAAAACCTCCGATAGTGAAATCCGGTATACTCATGAATTGAGTGCATCCGCCAAGAGTGGAGTAGGAAAACTGAAACACTATACATGCTTGTGTTTAAGATTGTATTTGAGAACTTGTTTAACTATTCTTATGTGATTGAATGCTTAATTATATGTATGCATGATTAGATGAATGCTGGGAGTTGATAGGTAGCACATCCCACACACACATGTACACTATCATGTTTATAGACTATTTGCTTCATTAGCATATCATTTGTAGTTTATGTGATTGGACCCTTTAATGGCTTGGAAGACTTAGAATTAATTTCCTTGCTTAGTTTAATTTGAATGTTAGTTTAAGTAGGCGATTGTGTTTAAAAATGTGAAATTTTTATTTGGTCCTAATCTACCCCCCCCCCCCCCCCCCCCCCCCCCCCTCTCTCTCTCTCTCTCTCTCCCCTTCTAGGACATAGTCATCATTTCATAGCTCCGTCAAGCTTCCGTGCATGGGCCCACCATGTGCAATTTCAATGTGGTTTTGGTCAGTGTTTGAAATATCAGTATCATGTTACATATCGCACCCTTGGGATACAAATACGTATCGGTTATCGCATGGGATATATCGGTTGTATCGCGTAATGTATTGCTGTTGTTTGAAACATGGGGAAACATTGGAAATTGGTCGAATTTTTCAATGAAATTTCAGTGATTGTTAAAAAAAACATCAATACACACTTACAAATCAAAACATTGCATAAAAAAAAAATAATAATAAAAATAAAAAATTAAACAAGTGTACATAATAGGTTTTCTTTGTATGGGGTCTTAATCTATGCACTGTCTAACTGAATTGATGCAAGTATATTCAAAGTTTACTCATATAATTTATAAATGTATGAAGACATGTGCAAACACAGGCAATACATTCAAAAGCAAAAGAAAAATCACTAGATCAGGTTACATACATGTTTGATTTTATGTTTGGACATAAAGATTGCAACCGATTTGCGAGAAATTGGGAAATTTTTTATTTTTTTAAATTTTTCGCAACTCAGTCTTTGTCCTCCAAATCTCGAAATCGAAGCTCCCAATCCATGATTTTTCATGTTTTGCATGAAAAATCATTGATTTGTAACAATTTGACACTGATTTAACATAATTTACAAGGAAAAAAAAAAATGCTCACCAAATCAAACATGTGTGATACATCCCACTGCTTTTGCGTTTCGTATCGCACAGGTGGGATACAAGATATATCGTGGGATATATTGGCCGATATCATCGATACTTGAAACACTAGTTTTGGTCTTGACCCCACAATGAGTCTGGAACAACTCACCAAGCTCATGCAAGCTATGAACACCCGTCTGGCAACCATAGAGGCGCAAGGTCGAGCCAACAATAACCAATTGGCAACTTAGAATAACCACATTGATCAGTTAGAGACATCCCTACAAGCTAAACCCAACACCATGGAGGATGGCCAATCCCATGTGGGAGGCCTTATACATAACAATGTAGGTGGTCATATAGGAGGACATGGAGGAATCCAATCCCGAGGTGGTGGCCATGATGGGGCGCACTATCAAGCACCCCAAAGAGAGTTCCATGACCGCTATGATCTAGATAAGTAGGTCGTTAAGAATGAGAAGGTAGATGCGCCGAGTTTTTATAGTTGCTTGGATCCCAAGGCGTTCCTTAATTGGGTAGCAGACATGGATCACCACTCAATCACCACTTTGAGTGGTATGAAATTTTTTATCCCCTTCAAATGAGATTCGCCAAGATGAAATTGGTGAGCCAAGCGAAACTGTTTTGGACAAACATCAAGCGCAAGATAGCGAGGACGGGGAATAACCTATCACCCTTTGGGTTCAGATGAAAGAGGTTCTGAAGGAGAAGTATCTTCCCCTCTCACCGCAACAAGCTCTTGGATTAGTGGAAATCCCTTCACCAAGGACCCATGTTTCTGACAGATTACATAGCCAATTTTGACGAGTATATGATGCGATGCAACATCCAAGAGGACCAATTAGTCACCCACTCCAGATTTAGGATGGGCCTCAAATCTGAGCTTTAGTGGGAGTTCATTCCTCGTGTCATCGATACCCTTGAGCACACCTATCAGGTGGTGCAAGAGCAGTACGTGAAACCGCAGTTCATGAGGCAATTTGACTCCTACAAGTCCAATGTTAAGGCTAATCCCCAGGGGACCAGGCCTAACTTTGGGAGTCAGTCCTAGCCCCAGCTAGTGCGCAACCTAACCCTAGGGATACTAAGGGCCAAGGTGTGGCTAGTACTAGTGCAAGAGGTGGGCCCATGCAGTGTTACAACTACCAAAGGTTTAGTCATTATACATTCCAATGCCCCAAAAAAGAGCAAACCAAGGCACTTTTCATTGATGACTCTTGTGAGGATGCAGATGGCTAGGGTGAATACGAAGAAGTGTATGAGCCTGAAGAAGGTGCTAGTGATGGAAGAATTGAGACGTGCCACTTGCAGTAGTTGGGTGCACCTTCGCTCAAGCTAAGGTTAGAGATGATTGGCGTCGAAACACTATCTTATATACTTACACCAAGTGTAGAGAAAAGAACTAAAAGGTGATAGTTGACACTGGCAATTGCACCAACGTGGTCTCAATTAGCACCATTAGCCGGTTGGGTTTGACACCCATCCCTCACCCTCAGCCCTATAGAGTGTCATGGGTTGATGCGTCTTCTATTCCAGCTTCGCAGCAGTGTTGTGTCATTCCTATTTAGTTTGCATCTTACAAAGATACATTGTTGTGTGATGTTTGTGCCTATGGATGTGAGCCACATCATTTTGGGTAGGCCTTGGTTATACGATAGAGATGTGACACTGTTCGATCGCTCGATACATGTTCTTTTATGCATGAAGGTAAGAGGATAAAGTTAAATCCTCTCCCACCTAAAAGTACTCCGAAGGAGGACATTAGAAATGGTGATCCCAAAGAAGTGAGGAAATCCTAGCCCAAGTCTCTCCACATTATAAATGTGAAGGAGTTTGAAAAAGAGACCCGAGTCGGATTCGACGATGGATGCCCTTGTGGCTAGAGAAGTTACGCCCGAGGCTAGAGTAGAGTTTCCATCTTAGGCGATTCTGATGGTAGATGAGTTTAGTGATGTTTTTTCCAATGATCTACCAGATGAGCTTCCACCCATGAGGACATCCAACATGTCATTGACCTAATCCATGGGTCAACTCTAACCAACCTTCCTCGCAACCGAATGAACCCCACAGAGCATGATGAATTAAAAAAGTAAGTTGATGAGCTTCTAAGAAAATGGTTCATTTAGGAGAGTATGTGTCCATGCGTCATGCCTGCGCTTCTCAAGCCTAAGAAAGATGGCACTAGGCGCATGTGTGTGGACAATTGGGCCATCAATAAAATCACGGTTAAGTACCGATTTCCTATACCACGTCCTGATGATATGCTAGACATGATGGCCAGTGCCACAATATTTTCGAAGATAGACATCAAGAGTGGGTATCACCAAATACATATATGCCCAAGAGATTACTAGAAGACAGCCTTCAAGATGAATAACGAGCTATATGAATGGCTAGTCAGGCCCTTTGGCTTGACCAATGCCTTGAGCACATTTATGAGAATAATGACCTAGGTGTTGAGACACTTTATGGGTAAGTTCCTGGTTATGTACTTTGATGACATTCTTATCTATAGTACCTCCAAGGAACAACATCTCCACCATTTGAGGCAAGTTTGTCAAGTCCTTAAAACCGAAAAGCTTTGTGCTAACCTGAAGAAGTGCAAATTCATGTCAGATATCGTTATCTTCTTAGGGTTTATAGTTTAATCTAAGGGCATGAGAGCAGACCCCGAGAAGGGAGTAGCCTAAACCGCGCAATATTCACAAGGTACGAAGCTTTCACGGCTTAGCTACCTTCTATAGGCGGTTCATTAGAGGATTTAATTCCATCATGGCTCCCATCACCAATTACATAAAGAAATGGGAGCTTGCATGGACTAAAGCAGCCTCTAGAGCATTTAAAGAGATAAAGGGAAAAATGAGTGAGGCTCCCATCATGCACCTTCTAGACTTTTCCAAAGTCTTTGAAGTTACATGTGATGCTTCATGTGTGGGTATTGGTGGAGTATTTAGTCAAGAAGAGCATCTTGTTGCTTACTTCAATGAGAAGTTGAATGACACAAAGCAACGATACTCTACCTATGACAAGAAGTTTTATGCAGTAGTCAAGTCTTTGAGACATTGGCAACATTATCTGCTACTGTGGGAATTCGTCTTATTTTTGGATCACGAGGCCTTACGTTATGTTAACTCCCAAAATAAGCTAAACCCAAGGCATGCTAAGTGGGTTGAGTTTCTCCAGGAGTATTCGTTCGTATTGAAACATAAGGCCGGGGTCGAGGACAAACATGTTGACATCCTTAGTCATAGAGTAACGCCTTTACAGTCCATGAGTGTAGAGGTTAATGGGTTTGAGCAACTTAGAGATGAATACCTTGCTTGCCCAGATTTTGGGAAGGCATATACGTCGCTCTTGGATGACCAGTCGAGAAATGGCAGTAGTTTTGTCCTAAACAATAATTTCATATTTAAAGGTGACAAACTCTGTATTCCACGTACCTCTCTCCGGGATTTTCTCGTTTGGAAGCTTCATGCCAGAGGAGTTGCAGATCACTTTGGTCGCAACAAGACAATTGCCCTCGTGGAAGATAGATTCTATTGGCCTAGTCTCAAGCAAGACGTAGCCAAAAGTATTGGACGGTGTTGTACTTGTTAGCTGGCAAAACAGAAGAGGAAAAATATATGATTGTATATGCCTTACTAGTGCCACACGCATCATGGTGAGACATTAGCATACACTTCGTGCTTGGGCTTCCCAAGATGATTAAGAAGCACAATTTCATCTTTGTCATGGTAGATCATTTTTCTAAAATGGCCCACTTCCTTCCATTTTTTAAGACTTCGGATGCCTCAAATATCGTGAAGTTATTCTTTGGGAGGTAGTTCGTTTGCACAGTTTGGCCAAAACCATTGTGTCTAACCGGGACGTTAAGTTCATGAGTTACTTTTGGAAAACACTTTGGCACATGATGGGCACGAGGTTCCAGTTTTCGATGACTTACCACCCTCGAACTGATGGCTAGACAAAGGTGGTTAATAGGAGTCTCGGCAATTTGTTGAGATGTCCCGTGGGTGATCACACTAGGACATGGAATGCAGTATTACCTGTTATGAAGTTGGCCTATAATAGTTCGGTTAATAGGTCCATGGGCATGAATCTATTTGAAGTCGTACATGTTTATAAGCCTAAAAAACCTATCGACCTCATTCCCATGTCATTATCACATAGGCCATCAGAGTCTGCAGTCTTTTGCATAGCACATTCATGCATTACATAATGAAATCAAACAAAGGATTAATATGAGCAACAAACGTTATAAAATCTATGTTGACTCTCATCATATATTCAAAGAGTATCAAGTAGGAAACTATGTGATGGTCTGCGTTAGGCCAGACCAATTTCCTCATGGAACCGTTAAGAAACTACAAGCTCGTGGTACGGAACCTTATAAGATACTAAAATGAATTCGTTCTAATGAGTACATTATAGATCTTCAACCTTCCATGGGGATTAGTTCTACATTTAATGTGGAAGATCTTGTGTCTTCCACCTTTACCTGACCTGTCTTCCTAGCCTTTGCCTCCCTTGCCATTCATACCTACTAGACAAGAGGAGATTGAGAGTATCTTAGATGAGCAAGTAGTTTCTACACGCCGAGGGTTTCAGAAGTTCCTCGTGAAGTGGAAGAACAAGCTTATTTCAAACAATACTTAGATCACAAAGACAGAGTTTCGGACCATCAATCCGGACTTACTTGAGCAGTACAAGAGCTTTATTTCGCCAGAGGCGAATTCTTCTCAACCGGGGAGAGTTGATGGGAACATCATATTATGGACACCATTATGCACATATCAAAGGGTCCAAGCCCTAGTGTCCTTGTGTCTAGGTGACTACCCATTCGAGTCCCGAGGAGGAGCCGAAGACCCCACATAGCATGTGGGTTGCGCGGAGGATGTTTTCAGTCCGTTATATAGCGAGGACTTCACGATCAAACTGTTGGATGCGACTTGATCGTGGCCCGCCGTGATTGTCGATGTCTTCAAAGTTCATTGGATAGTCTTAGTTTCTTAGGATTATAGTGATTTTTGTTTTGAGCACTTAGTTTACTTTTTTAGATTTTATTTACATATTTTATTAGTTTTATGCTTTTACATGGGGAGGGTATTTGTAATTGCAAAGTAAGAGGTTAAAAGCAAACATGTTTTTAATTAATGGTCGTTTTTGTAAAAGACCAACTTTTAGACTATAAAGGCTTGGAGGTCCAACCCTAGCCTTTTTTTATGTGATGTTAATGAAAAAGCTTGAAGTTCTCTTCTCTTTCTCTTGTGTTTATGGAGAATGTGATGTGAAACCCCATTCGGTGTGAATTCGAATGAAAACTACCTTGTGGTGAAGCATTGTTTATCCATCTCCTCTTCTCAAGCTCCAAATGTATTTTCTCTCATCTCCTCTCTTTTCCTTTCAAATCTTCTTCTCCTTTATCTTTTTTCCTTTTCTTCTTAAACCCAAAGCATCCCAACCTAAACCCGATCAAAAAGTCCAGTTGTATGTATGAATCAGTACATTCGTATGATTGTATGGACAGTCCGTACTGGCTGTTTATGGACCTCACTTCAATCATTTTCTTACATCCTTCCTTAATTCTTCTATCTTCAAACAAACCCTAACCTAAAACCCTAATTTCATATTTCCCCAATTTCCAAACCCTAACCCTAACCCTAATTTCCTTGAGCCTAGAATCCTTTAAAATCCCTTCAGGATTTAGGTGATTCCCTTTAAAATAGTTATGCACTCATGTTTTGGATGGAATTTCTTAATTCCATAGGAAAATTTCAAATTAACATCTCACTAGTTCCTTCGTACGAGCATGTGGTAGCCTAGGATTACATGTAATTGCTTATTTGATTAATTGTTTGGCTTATGATGAGGTTTCTGAAACTTCATACTTTTGTTGCTCATGTTTTAACTGAAAATCTGATTTCATCTATCATCCTAGGTCACAATCCATGGGATTCGTCCAACTAATGCATATAAGTAACCATTTAACACCATTTACTCGAGAAGATTTATATTCCATTTGGCGATGTTTGGATAATTATTCCTTTTTTATATTTTTACTGATTTTTTTCCTTTTCAGCAATTTTTAGTTTTTTTTATTATTCCGTAAAATGTCTAGAGTTCATATTGTTCAACTACATGCATAGAGTTTAGATCTACACACGGATGCATTAAATCATTGCTTTTCAGCTCTTTTTTTATATTTTTCATATTTTTCAAATTTTCATCCAGTTTTTTGGATGAATAGGTGACAAAAAAATTTATTTTTATATTTTTCCTTAATTTCTTGAGGGGAATGGTGTCAAATGGTTAGAGATACGCATTAGTGTGATGAATCTCATGGATTGCATGAGTATAGGACTTTTTGTGGTCATTTAAGTGTGTACCCAAATTGACCCAAACTATTCATCTGAATATAATTTTAATTTTTTTCGAAAATTTCTTGAGAGATGGCGTCAAATAGTTAGAGATATACATTAGTAGAATGAATCCCACGGACTACATGAATTTTGGGCCACTTTGGAGCCATTCAAGTGTACCCAAATCAGTATAACTCTATTCATCCGAATTGAATTTTAATTTTTCTGCAAAAAATTTTAGGGAAATATTGTCAAATGGATAGAGATATACACTATGAATCCCATGGCTTGCATGATTTTGAACCATTTTGGGGCAATTCAAGTGGACTGAAATAGACTCGACACTAATCCGAATTTAATTTTAAATGTTTTCCTCAATTTTCTTAAGGGAAATGGTGTGAAATGGTTAGGGATATGCAGTGGTAGGATGAATTCCTGGATTGCATAAATTTCAGACCGTTTTGGGGGCATTCACTTGTACCAAAATCGGCCCGACACTATTCATCCGAATTTAATTTCCAACTTCTAATTTGTATTTTTGTTTGACATCACTTTACCATTTATGAGTTAATACATTAATATTATAGTTATGGACCTATGCCATGGTTGACTATCATTAACTGGTTATATAAATATAAATATATAATTATCTCATCATTCGATCCATTACTCATATAATCTTATTAATATTGATATTAGATATTAGAATATTAAGTATAGAAGTTTTAGAGTTAGTTTCAACCTTTTAGGTTAATAATATCATCAAGCAGCCAAAGATAGCATTCTTATTAAACAGTGGCATGTTATACCATCATATACATGTTCAAAACTAGAAAAGAATACATATTTGGAATACTATCATTTTTTTTAATTTTTCAACTATTTTTTTCTTTATAAATTTTTTTTTTTTAAAGCAACCGTTACGCCCCATATCTTAATAGTTCAATGGCGGGCCATTATGTCGGCCATTATTGATATCGAATACCTTGACATTAAAAGAAGCACCATACCCCACAATTAACCCATTAAGATACATTAAATAACCATGATAAGTTTCAGCATATGGCCTTGTATATCTAGGCCTTGCACACCCTAGTTTCTAGTTTAAGTAAAACACATCTAGTTGCATGCTACACAAGTTAGACAGATAAAGGAAACTACCTAGCAAAAATTTACATGTGCTTAACCATATGACCAAAAGGGGAAGTGTGTCTAGCAGGACCCCTCAGTTGGTAAGGCTGTCCACTTGGTCAGATGGGCGCCCAGGTTCAAATGGACCACTAAAAGCTCTGCCAGAGTAGAATTGTGGACCCCATAGCCAACCCAAAACCCGCGTGTGGTGGACAGGGTCCAGATGCATCAGTTAGAAGAATACCACCAGCTGAGGGAGTGAGGGTCCCAAGGCGGCACAAGTTCAAAGGCCCCTGACTTAAATTTTTTAATGGGTATTTTCGTGATAGAAAACATGTAACCTGTTTTGGGTAGGATTTAAGCATTACGTAAACCTCATCTAAAGGTGTTCTCCCATAGACATAGTCACACATTGTGACAAATAACAAAAAATGCATGCTCTATTGCATGTTTTATTTTAATGCTTCTCCGTGAGCCATCATACTCTGTCAAACTTAAATCTCATCATGGAAGGGGACTTCAAAAGTGCTTTCTATTGGTCTCCTAGATCCATTCAGTCTCCTTGGAAGAGGTTCTTTTTAGTGCAAATGAAATTAAAGCTTAATTGTACAACTGTCTATTTCTACTAGCTTAGTTCTTCCTAGGGTAATTCTGTGGAGGATTACCTGGCAAAAATGGTGAGGCTAAGCATTCCCTTCTCTATGGATAGCTCAGAATTTTATTTAAAATACCAGACTTCGATACAATAGCCTTGCACCGCAGGCTACAAGAAAAACATCAAACAAAACAACGCATGAAACACACAAGAAACTAAAACTCTCCTGTTAATCAAATGGTAGGATTCCCTAGCAGCTCCCTCCTTGCCAAGGCAATCCATCTTTTCATTTGCTTCACGATGAACATAAGAGGGCATCCCAATGAGACTCTAAAGATCCAAGGCTTCGTTGATCAGGTTGCATCTTCCCTGGACATCTCCCTGATTTATTTATTTATTTATTTTTGAAAGGTGACATCTCCCTGATTTAGCACATCTAATCACATTTTTGGAGCCCCCTGACCAGAGAACTCCAAAGATTCAAGAACCACTTCTCAAATTCCACTAATAGTAGCCTGACTATGATTCCCAAAAGAACACCCATCAAAGTTAAGATTAAAAAACTCAGGAAGCAAACTCCACCTTTCCTTAACCTTCCATACTCCCCAACCACTTATGGTAAAATCAGCCCAGTTGGAGCAGAAAAACTGAGTCGGAAAACCTTTCAATTTTATGCCTGTTTTACCCATTCAAGGATCACCAGAAAGATCTTCTTACAGTTATGATGGCCGAGCTAGCTTTACCCCTAAAATAATGTTATTTCAGTCCATATAAAGAGACCACAATCCGCCTGGATAGTGAGCTTCCACAAGAACCGACCAACAGAAGCCCAAGAATCAGACCACCAACTCATAATGAGATCTTTCACAGAACCAAGAAGCACTCACCTAATCCCATTTGGCAAAGATAGACAACCAAACTGACCAATCATACCGGCAGTGAAGTAACAGATGGTGCACTGTCTGAGTTGGCATCTGTCAGGGATACCCGCCCATCTAGATGATCTAGTGTCAAGATCTTCTCCATCCATGCAGCCCAGCAGAATGTGTTTACCTAACCAGATATTCAAAACCACTTCCGTGGCAATTCTGGATCTATCTGCGAGAGCTAGAATGAACGACCAAACTAAGAAACATCCATCAGTTCCGAGGTCCCAAATTTGCCAATTGGCTCCTGAACAAGGAATATAGACAGACTCCCTCTAACATAGCCATCAGTTGCACTGTCGTCTCTAAGATTACGTCTGAAGGTCGGTCCCCACATTGTTAATTGTTGCTCCTTTATTTGCTATCACTGAATATAGAAGACCGAACCTTCTACATATCAAAGAATCCGAAAACCAAGGACCTTCCCAAAAGTTGACTTTATCTCTTGCACCAACCCTATATCTGATATAACTTGAAAAGCTACCGTGGAAAACAGATATAGCTCTCTAAGTTGCTCAACCCAGTCACCAATTAGCACAACTAACATCCTACCATTCCCTGCTAAACCATACCTAACAATCAAAATATCTCTGAGAATAGTCTTCAGCATATCCAATTCTCCACCGTCATTTTCCTAGTAAACTTGAATTTACTTAGCTAATATTTCCAATGCCAAGAATAGCTTACTTTGTGGTCTTACAAACTTCTTTACACACTACCAAATGATATTTTTCAGCCTCCTCCCCATCGTTCCAAAGAAAACATTTCTGAAAATACTCAAACCTGGCTTCAACTTTGGAGGGACATTTCATGATAGTCAAGCAATGTTCATAATATCAGCAATACTGTCAACAATATTGCCGATCTTATCAGTGTCGCAAGCCAGGGATACCAAAAACGTGAGCTATTCACTGGAAAATCGAGGAAAAAAAAATAGAAATTGGGTTTTTTGGGAGATTTTCTTCAATTTTTTTCGACCATACCCATCAAATTTTTGGAGGAAGGAGGTTTGATTTGCAGGAGATTTTAGCAAGGACTGTGACAATGGGCCAGATCTTTGAATGTGAGTTGTTTGCAGAGAAAAATAGTTTTCTTTAATTGAGCTTCAATTTCAACTGAAATGAATGTCTATACATGATTCTCATTTTGTATGATATGAACTCCTTTTGGTTACTTTGCACTGATTGTTTACGATAAAACATGCTTTAAGCCAGTATTAAACAGAGACTTATTATGTATATTTCTTTTTTGCAATTTTGTTTATTCCTAAATATGTAAACATGTGTATTTTAGCTCTCCTAAAGTTTCACTGAAAAGTTCCACCTTTTCCCCATGCTTCCCCAATGTTTCCCTCAGTCAGATACATTTCCTGGTATCGGTGACATTGATTCATGTTTCTGTATCCCCGGTCAAGGACACATGTAACGATACCAATATTACGCACATAAGGCAAAGAGGCACATTAGCTAGGACAGCCTTGATCAAGGTTATCCTACCCAGTGTTCGAAATATCAGTATCATGTTACATATCACACCCTTGGGATACAGATACGTATCAGTTATCGCATGGGATATATCAGTTGTATCGCGTAATGTATCGTTGTTGTTGGAAACATGGGGAAACATTGGAAATTGGTCGAATTTTTCAATGAAATTTCAATGATTGTTAAAAAAGACGTCAATACACACTTACAAATCAAAACATTACAGGAAAAAAAAAAACGTGTACATAATAGGTTTTCTTTGTATGGGGTCTTAATCTATGCGCTGTCTAACTGAATTGATGCAAGTATATTCAAAGTTTACTCATATAATTTATAAATGTAAGAAGACATGTGGAAACACAAGCAATACATTCAAAAGCAAAAGAAAAATCACTAGATCGGGTTACATGCATATTTGATTTTATGTTTAGACATAAAGATTGCAAACGATTTGTGAGAAATTGGGAAATTTTATTTTTTTTTTTCTATTTTCCACAACTCGGTCTTTGTCCTCCAAATCTCGAAATCGAAGCTCCCAATCCATGATTTTTCATGTTTTGCATGAAAAATCATTGATTTGTAACAATTTGACACTGATTTAACATAATTTACAAGAAAAAAAAATGATCGAAAAAAAAAAAAAAGCTCACCAGATCAAACATGTTGGATACATCCCACTGCTTTTGCGTTTCGTATCACACAGGTGGGATAAAAGATATATCATGGGATATATCGGCCGATATCGTCGATATTTAAAACACTGATCCTACCATAACAGCATGGTCTTCCATAAGGCTTAGTTCCTACTGAAAGTTTCAATAATGGAGTCTCATCTCTCGACTCCTAGACTTCTCATCTAAAAGAATCCCTAGATGTTTCGGCGAAAACACCGTGAATGCACAACCCCCACAATTAGTTTTCCTAGGACAAAGAACTCTAAATATTCAAAGGATATGAGAAAACATTCTAAATGAAGTTAAGAGTATTTGGGGAACTTGAGACTGTAGCCATGTCTCACGTACAGTTTAGATTTAACCTGCAAAAGCCAGGAAATGGCTTAGATCTCACCCCTGAGCAGCATTTGGCCCATTTCACCATTGCAATTAGTGCAATGAAGAGGTAAGATTTGGTTTTTACAATGGTGTTTTTGTCATTTCACTTCCTTCTTGCGAATAACCTATCCTCCTCTTTGCCTATAGCCCACACAAAAGATGGATTATTAGGAAGCCTATGCAAAAAAGGCTTTGTGGGGCCCACCTTGATGTGTATGAAAACCACTCTATATGTATGTTGCTCTCCCTCCCTCCACTAAGCATCCGTCTCTGTCCTTTCCTCTCTCCACGTGTGTCGCGCATGCCATACCCCCTTAGTTGGGCAATAATACTTGTTCTCAATTGTCAAGGTTGATTCCAATAATATTGTTTTTCAATAAATTTACCTTAGCCCATAAACAACTTCAAAAGAGTGGAGCATATTCCTATAGTTATGGGCTTCATGAAATGAACCATCACCAAATAGGAGTGACTTTTGTGTATTGAACATTAGTAACAAGGATATTCCCATTTTCAATTTTCATCCCCCAAATGGGGCCAGCTTCTAACACTTTCTTCATGGTCCAACTAAAGGGATTTAGCAACAATCGCAAACAAAAGAGAGGGAAGGGAATGCTTGATTCTGCTACTGATTTTGGGAAAAATAAAAAACTTTCGGAGTTCCATTGATTAAGATCTAGAACCATGACAATGATATGCACACACTGATCCATATGCCTGACCTATTGCCAAACCCATCCTTTCTAACAAATGCTTGAGGAAGTTCCAGATCATATGCTTTTTTTCTAGCAAGCTAACCTCTATGAAGGCTTCTTCCGAATTTACGAAGATCAGGAACCTATCCAACCAGCTCATTAAAAAGATCATCTTGATATTTTGTGCATGTGAACATAGCACATTTCAAGGGGAGGTAAATTAGCTCCCATTTATCAACAAACTCCATGAAAACTCTCGTATTCGAAGTGATCCTTCAATCGCCATGCTTCTCATCAGCAAACCTAATTACATTACAGTCACCTCCAACGAACCAATGAACCATAGAAAATTCCAGCAATTAGGGATACCGTTCAGTTCCTCGGAAAAATCCGGTCTTCAGACAGAATCATCAGGACCATATACTATCATTAAACACCATTCCAACCCCCCAACAACCAATTTTGAATAGGATAAATAAAGTTCTCCTAGATATTAAATCCAATTTAAACATTAATGATTATTTCTAAACCCTCCAAATCTGCCAACAGCATTAATACATTCCTAATCAAAAACAATTACTATTGCCCAATATGGATTGAACATTTGAAGAAGATAAGAACTCCTTAGTATCCTGTAATATAACAATATCCGCCCCATTGCTTCGGACAAGATTTTGATGACCAACAATTTATCATCACACACATTCCACATGATTAAAATCATTTAACCACAATAGCAAGATCATTATCTTCCCTTCCAGTATCATTATCCCCTTTCAATTATCGTACTAGACATTTGACACACATTTTAGAGTTCCAACAAACCCTTGAATTTTTTGAGTGCTCCTTTTCCCGCTTCCAGACAGCATAATCTTTCCTTCGGCTTCTATCCTCTTAAGAATCCCTCTGGAATTATCTTCTTCCCTTCGATATACACCCACATCATTTTTGCAGCCTTTTCTAGATTTTTCTTCAATGAAGGACGTCCTCCTAAGCCAGAGATTACCCCAATCATAATTGTCTGTGCCAACAGAAACCAATGGGATTGTCCCCACCTAATCCACACACGTGGCCCATACTTCATTGACACAAATCTCAGAAGTCTGGTAAACCTCAAAGAGGGCTGTGTGTTGAGGTGCGTGTAGACCTTGCAAAATGAATCTGATTTTATAATACAGCAGCTGTATATCTTTCGCATGTAGCCCTATCTTTCCCACTGACGTGTCACTTTGTTTCAACATCCAATCCATGGAAAATATGGCCAACACCATGATGAGCACCTGGTATGAAAATCAGACCTCATATAAGGATTTCTGAGAACTAAATGCAAGCATATATGACAATGCTTCCAAGGAAATTTCGACTGTCCTTAATGGTATTTTGTTCAGCAGTTTTATCAATGATTGCATCTATAAAGATGATATATGTGAGGACACACCATGCACGCACGCATGCACATATAGTATATGTAGAAATACTTGAAAAAGCATACAATAACAAAATCTACCCATCCATTAAATGAACAAAATAAAGGTTAATTTAGAAATAACAAATTTACAATAAATAGCATAAATTCATTCATTCAAAGACAGGAAGCATTCATCTGTGAAATGACCAACTATTTGGCAGGAACTAGAAAAATATGCTTGTCAATGTACTTACTTCCCTCTTGAGGCAGCACTGCATATCATAAAAGAAACATACAGAAAAGAGAAAAAAGAATAATTAGACTTTCTTATTGAAGAGCAATCAAATAACAAATTGACTTTGATTTTCAACTTAAAAGATGAAACTTTAGCAAAAAAATCAAAATCAGCAAGTCAAAAAAATTTGCACCATCACAATTTAGGCATCACTTGGAGAAGTGCACAAATTATTTTTAATGACAAAAATTTTAAATTGTAAGCGGTGCTTGTTTGGAAAGTGCAAAACCCCATTCCACATTGAGCATAATGGAGAGAAAGTCCGCCGAACTAGCTCCAAATGGCATGTTAGCTTGCCTATCCACATAGGAGAAATAAGCACAATGGCCATTCCGCATAATACAGAACTACTATCATCCAAACAAACTTAGCTTCCTATACCATCCCCATTAGGAAGTTTCTTTTACCATCATCATATGGAGAAATACTCACTAGTGCATATCAAATACATAACATTTCCACAATCATGTTAAGAATTTCCATTGGTGCCATGGACAACAAGAGCATTGCCAAACTAATGCTAAAGCAAAATCATGTCTTTTTTTTTTTCACGAAGCAATTCCAATACTCAAAACCACAACAGGTTCAGGATTTATAACATTCTTAAAGAGGTAACTCGTAGCAAAATTAATTATACAATCACATATTTCAGGGAAACAAAGCCAATAGGTAATAACATGAGGAAAAGTAGAAAATAATGGTTTGTCTATGTGCAATGGAAACCAAGAACTACACCAGGCACAAGGAGTGAGTTGGTTCAAGTTGAAGACTCTAAAAGAGCAAGGGGAATGCCTAGAAGGGCATGGGTGGAAATAGCAAGAAAAGATTTGATGACTTGTTGTATAACCAAGGATATGGTCCTCCTGCAACTACGGTGTACACGGATCCTCATGCACCTACAGTATACCATATTTCATATTAGGCTTAGATTTCCTAATTGCTCTTATCTTTTATCTCTTAGTTTCCTATTGGAATCAGTCCTCTCTTCCTATAAATCATCTCTTCTATAAATGAAGGATTAAGGAGAGAAGAAGGGTAGGAGACCGTAGGTAAGATCTCTCCCTGCTCTCACATTCTCTTCTCTCTCTTCTCCATCTAATCTACATGGTATCAAAGCATTATTGGTCCACAATCCTTTCCCAAATATTCTTCTTCTTTCCACTTCCCATCCTCGTGCCCTTATACACTACAAAAAAGCAATGTGGTTGAACCATGGTGTGTCAAAACAGTTACGTATCAGCCGTAACGGCCGATATGTAACAGTAATGGTGAGAACCGTTACGCGTTTCGGGGTCGTATCGGCCGTTACCCGATTTTGTACCCGTATTGGGTAACGGTAACTTCCATTTTAAGCTCTGTTTTTGTTGTTGTTTTGAAACCTCTTGCTTCCAAACTGTTTCTCACTCCTTCTACTACTAATTTCGACTAACCTTGGCTGGGTATTTGAGATAAAAACACATTATATTACAGATTTTCTTGAATCAAAGCTCAGTGGGCCATTTTCATAAATTCATCAAAAATAGGTATTTATACTTTTTTTAATATGTTTTGCTATTTTAATCATACCATATGATGTGTTAATCATAGTAGAACATGTTAATGTGCATTTTACAGATTTGGGGTGCCATTTAATTTTTTTTTTTTATTTTTTTCTATTTACGCATGAATTTTGGCCCCTTTTTTAAAAATTCGAAAAATCAATTTTTAATGGTTGTTTTGTTGTTTTAATCATACCATTTGATGGACTCAGAAGGCATTGGTGGGGACTTTCATGGGCGGCTTGAAGGCAGAAATAGCGGATGGAATTCGGATGTTTAAGCCACAGTCACTCAAAGAGGCTATTAACTTAGCACGAATGAGGGACGATCAGCTCGCACAGCAAAGGAGGTTCATGCGGTTACCACCTGCAAGAGCTCTGTTAGCTCTTCCACAAGCCACCCATGTAGCTCCTACTGCACCTGCAGGACCCATTAAGCGTTTGTCTTGGGAGGAAATGCAGAGGAAGAGGGCACAAGGTCTCTGTTTCAACTGCAATGAACGTTTTTCAGCAGGCCATGGATGTCAAAAATCGCAGCTGTTACTCTTGGAAGGGCATACGGGTAATATGATATGTAAGGACATTTCTGATCAACAAATGCTAGAAGATGACCATGGGGGAGATACGGTAGAGGTACAAGAACCTGAGATTGAACCAAAGATCACATTACACGCCTTAACAGGATGGACAGCACCGAAAACCATGTGTAACAGCAAAAATGGGTCCCTACGAAGTAATGGTTTTGAGTGACAGTGGATCGACACACAACTTCATCAGCAACCGTTTAGCAAGCATGCTCAAGTTACCAGCCATACCTACGGAAACTTTCCATGTCCGAGTGGCCAACGGAGACAAACTAACGTGCCAGGGGCGTTACGATACGGTACGGGTAGAATTACAAGGCACCAAATTTTATCTCACCCTTCTCTCTACCCTTGTCAGGTCTTGATCTTGTCCTTGGTATTCGATGGCTTGAAATGCTAGGATCCGTGGTTTGTAACTGGAAGTAGTTGACCATGGATTTTATTTGGAAAAATCAAGACAGAAGGTTGCAAGGAGTGGACATGCAAACCATTCAGGCAGCTTCACTAAAAGAAATATCAAAGGAGTTCCGCCGAGGACACGCGTTATTTGCTGTGTGCTTTTAGCCGACCATGGAAACCGCACCACCTGAGGCACCAACTGAAGATAAACAGCAAAGTATGCAAGGGTTGTTGAAAGAATATGAAGATGTGTTCCAGGAGCTCTCAAGTTTACCACTTGAACGTAAAGTGGACCATTGTATTACGTTGAAAGAGGGGACTGAGCCGATTAACGTACACCCATACAGGTACGCCCACTTCCAGAAAGCTGAAATCGAGAAGCAAGTCCAATAAATGCTAGATTCGAGGCTCATACGTCCTAGCACCAGTCTCTTCTCATCGCCGGTATTACTAGTAAAAAAGAAGGATGGCAGTTGACGATTTTGTACAAATTATCGCACACTTAATCTCGCCACCGTCAAGGATCGTTTTCCCATTCCGACAATAGACGATATGCTAGAAGAATTATATGGCGCTACTTACTTCACCAAATTTAATCTGAGGGCCGGCTATCATCAAGTAAGAGTGAATCCTTCCGATGTTATTAAAACTGCTTTCCATACTCATAATGGCCATTACGAATATCTCATAATGCCTTTCGGCCTTTGTAACGCACCCTCGACATTTCAGGCCATCATGAACTCAATATTTCGACCCTTCCTTCGAAAGTTCATTTTGGTTTTTTTTTTATGATATTCTGGTATATAGTCCCACGTGGGATGAAAATATGGTGCATGTTCGGCAAACATCGAAGACCTTGCGACAACATCAATTCTTTGCCAAGGCAAGCAAATGCGTATTTGGCCAACAGGAACTGGAATACTTAGGGCACATTGTCACACATCAAGGAGTGAAGGTTGATCACAGTAAAATTGCAGCCATGGTCACATGGCCACCCCCCACTAATATTTCTAAGTTACGTGGTTTTTAGGCTTGACAGGGTATTATCGGAAGTTTGTTCAAAACTATGGCATTATAGCGCGACCCCTGACCAATTTGCTCAAGAAGGGAAAATTTGGCTAGAATGATGAACCTGACACAGCCTTTCTGGCTCTCAAACAAGCAATGACAACTACTCCAACGTTAGCTATGCCTAATTTCAATGACTCCTTTACCATTGAAACCGATGCGTCTTGGGAGGGAATTGGCGCAGTTTTATCGCAGCAAGGCAAGCCTATAGCGTTCATGAGTCGTGCATTGGGGGTTACAAAAAAATCTTGGTCAATTTACTCTAAGGAAATGCTTGCCATTGTGGAGGCCATACGCTTATGGAGACCTTATCTCCTGGGAAAAAAATTCTTCATTCTCACCGACCAATGTAGCTTGAAATATTTCTTGGAGCAGTGTGTGGCTACGCCAGAACAGCAGAAATGGGTGGTCAAGCTAATGGGCTACGACTACGAGATTATTTATCCCCCAGGCCACGAGAATTCAGCAGTGGACGCCCTCTCACGCAAGTCTGGTAGTCCAGTTCTTCACCATCTATATGTGTCGACAGTGACTATATGGGATGAAATTAAAAAAGCTTATGAAGGAGACTCTTACGTCCAATCTCTAACTCACTTGGCTAAAGCTCAACTAAATGGGCCGTACACGTGGCGTGATGGATTGCTCTTCTTTAAAGGGAGAGTAGTCATTCCTTCTCAGGCAGCATTACGGGCGAAACTACTCCATGAAATGCACGATACAAAAATAGGGGGACACTCTGGGGTCTTGCAGACGTTCAAGAAATTAGCCCAACAATTCTACTGGCCAAAATTATACCAAGCAGTGCAAGAATATATTAAAAAATGTGAAACATGCCAAAGGGTGAAGTCTGAAACATTGTCTCCAGCTGGGCTCCTGCAACCGTTACCCGTTCCATCTCAAGTATGGAACGACATCACCTTAGACTTCATTGAAGGGCTGCCAACATCCCACGGCAAGGACACGATCCTAGTAGTTGTCGACCATTTGAGTAAGTCTGCTCATTTCCTGTCCTTAACTCATCCTTTTACTGCTAAAATCGTGGCTGAAAAGTTTGTAGACGGAATTATTAAATTGCATGGCCTACCCAAGTCCATCATCAGCGATAGGGACCCCATTTTTATCAGCAAATTCTGGCAGGAGTTCTTTCAAATGTCGGGAACCAAGCTGCAAATTAGTTCCGCCTATCACCCACAGACGGGCGGACAAACAGAAGTTGTCAATCGCTATGTTGAGCAATACCTCAGGAGTATGGTTCATCAGTGGCCACGCAAGTGGAGTAGCTACCTTCCATGAGCTGAGCTATGGTACAATACAACGTATCATGTGTCCACGGGCATGACCCCTTTTCAGGCATTATATGGGCGTTTACCTCCTTCCATTCCCATTTATCATAGTGGGTTTTCTTCGGTGCATGAAGTAGACCAAAGCCTAGAGGCTCACGACGAGCTGCTGCGTCAACTCAAAAGCAACCTGGATACTTCCATTAATCGTATGAAACAGTTGGCGGATCAAAAACGTCGAGATGTGTCATTCGAAGTTGGTGATATGGTGTTTCTTAAGTTGCACCCCTACAGACAACAGACCGCCTTCAAACGAGCCCACCAAAAGCTAGCTAGTCGCTTCTACAGTCCATATCTAGTGATACAAAAAATTAGGGCAGTCGCATACAAACTTCAACTACCGGAAGGTGCCCGCATTCATCCTGTCTTCCACGTTTCGCTCTTAAAAAAATGCGTGGGTGAGCTTGCTACACCTTCAAAGGAACTACCGCCCATGAATGATGAAGGGGCCGTTATCCTCGAACCACAGAATATTTTGGACATTCGTTGAATCAAACGGGGAAATTAGTTTGAAGAAGACAATCTGGTCCAGTGGAAGCATATACCAGTCGAGGATGCCACGTGAGAGACCCACCAGTCTTTGTGTGAACACTTTCCTTCTATGGACCTTGGGGACAAGCGTCCACTTAATTTGGGGGGCGGGGGGGGGGGGGGGGGGGGGGGGGGGGGGTATTGATAGGCCACGACGATCTGAGAAGGGCCCTAAGCCAAATCCCAAATATTTGGGATAAACTAGGGACGTGCAGTACATGGAGTCCATGCAGTACTAGACTGTAGATTGAGTCATGCAGTTTATGGCAGTTTACATGCAGTTGAGTCATGACAGTTTACATGCAGTTTTTGGCAGTTTCCATGCAGTTTATGGCAGTTTACATGCAGTTGACTCATGACAGTTTACATGCAGTTTATGGCAGTTTACATGCAGTTTATGGCAGTTTCCATGCAGTTTATGGCAATTTACATGCAGTTGAGTCATGACAGTTTACAGGTTACATGGAGTGTTTTCATTTGTTAGTTGTTAACTGTTTGTACGTGGCCTTACTTATTTAAGCAGTCAATGTTTTCGTTAATGGAAGTCAAGTAATTTGCATTCAAATTGTGGTACGTTTCTCACCCGAAGAGAAAACAATTTATCGTAGCACTTGCACTCTGCGTTTGGGACCTATCAAAGCCATCCTTTACGGTATAGGATTCACAGCATCTTCCCCGATTCCATTACATTGCAATAATTAAGCAGCCATTCATATTGCACCCAACCCAATCTTCCATGAACCCACGAACGAAGCACATTAAAGTTGACAACCACTTCATTTAGGAGAATTGGCAACCAGCTTCTACATATGCCCTTTGTTTGTTCAGTAGATCGGTTGGTACATGTCTTCATCAAAGCCGCATAAACATTGTGCCTCAAGACCATCAGTATCAAGCTCAGCACGTATGATATCCATGTGGCAACTTGAGAGGGAGTGTTAGATTGTGCACACCTATAGTGTACATAGATACTCATGCACCTACGGTGTACCATATTTTGGATTAGGCTTAGATTTCCTAATTGCTTTTATTTTCTCTAGTTTCCTATTGTAATCAGTCCTCGCTTCATGTAAATCATCTCTTCTATAAATAAAGGATTAAGGAGAGAGGGAGGGTGGGAAGGGTGGCGGAGGTTTTTGGTAGGGTTAAATTGCATGTGATTTAATGGGTAAAGGCTTCAAAGCCTATTGATCATTTTTCCGATAGTTGGGCTGCGCTGTAAATGTTTTTTCTCTTGTTTTTGTAGTGTGTATCTTCATATATTGTGGCTGCAACCTTTTTTTTTTAATAAACTATTTTGCAATGTGAGAGAGAGAGAGAGAGAGAGAGAGAGAGAGAGAGGGTAGGGAAGATCTCCCTTCTCTCACATTCTCCTCTCTTTCTCATCTCTCTTCTCCATCTACAAGAATTAACACTGCAAGTCTACAATTAAGTTTGCTAGATTTGGTATTGGAATAGAATGTTTGCTAGATTTGCTAGATTAAGGAGAGAGGGAGGGTGGGAAGGGTGGCAGAGGTTTTTGGTAGAGTTAAATTGCATGTGATTTAATGGGTAAAGGCTTCAAAGCCTATTGATCATTTTTCTGATAGTTGGGTTGTGCTGTAAATGTTTTTTCCCTTGTTTTGTAGTGTGTATCTTCGTATATTGTGGCTGCAACCTTTTTTCAAAAAATAAAAAATAAACTATTTTGCAATGTTCAAAGAGAGAGAGAGAGAGAGAGAGAGAGAGGGTAGGTAAGATCTATCCCTTCTCTCACATTCTCCTCTGTTTCTCATCTCTCTTCTCCATCTACAAGAATTAACACTGTAACTCTATAATTAAGTTTGCTAGATTTGGTACTGGAATAGAAAGTTTTTGGTGTTACACTATGATTTTAACCATGCATGTATCAAAACACAAGGAGCAAATATCAATTACCACGATGAAGCTCAGCTATTCTTGCCATCTAAAATGCCATAATTAGACTTTAAATCATGTTATTTCATTATTGTCCACCCAAAAAAAAAAGTTTAAACTAGACAGGATTTTTTTTCCCAAAAATAAAAAATAAAAATCCATACCGTTCCTGCCATAGATTTTTGCATTTTCCACCGCCTGCATAAACATAACAAAGACGAGATCTATAATGAAGCTCTAGCTAAAATCATCAAGAACCCAAATTCCTCATTTAAAAATGACAAATTGAGTCACGGTAATTACAAGGTAGACTCCAACTCAAGCCAATACCTGAAAATCTGTAAGCCCCTTGGTGGGGTCTACTCCAAAGGCTTCCAAAACCTAGCCAAATGAACATGAAACGACCCTTTAAAACCCACACAAAAAAAAAAAAAATGGTAGACCATGCATGTGTGTGTGTGTGGGAGAGACAGAGAGCACCCATGTTTCTACTTATCAAAAAGGGGGGCTGTAGATATCAATTCCCATATATGTTGAAACCAATGCAATATGAAAATGCAGAGCGGAGAATTATAGGAATTGGAGAGAGATTTCAAGGCATTAGGGAGAGAGAGAGAGAGAGAGAGAGAGAGAGAGAGAGAGAGAGAGAGAAGCACCTTTTTTTCTACTTCTAGTAATGCAATAGTGCAGCTTTGTACTACTCTATCATCAGAAGTAGGAAAATAGTGTGTTTATCAAACAGGGAGGGGGCAGATATCAATTCCAGTATAGATTAAAATCTGTGCAATATGAGAAATCCAGAGTGGCAAATTTCAGGAATTGAAGACAGATATCCAGGGATTGATATGGTGCGAGAGAGAGAGAGAGAGAGAGAGAGAGAGAGCACCCTTTTCTACTTCTAGTAGTCCAAGAGTGCAACTCTGTACTTTTCAAAAAATACAGTGCAGCTCTGTACTACCTTATTATCAGAGGTTGGAAGATTGGTGTATTTATCAAAACGAATGGTGTAGAAATCAATTCTAAGACATTGAAATCAATGCAATATGAGAAAAACAGAGCGTAGGATTACAGGAATTGAAGAGAGATGTCCAGGCATTGATATGAAGAGAGAGAGAGAGAGAGAGAGAGAGAGAGAGAGCACCCTTTTCTACTTCTAGAAATACAACAGTGCAGCTTTGTACTAATTATTAGAAGCAGGAAAATCGGTGTCTTTATCAAACAGGGAGGGCGCGGATATCAATTTCAATATATACTGAAATCAATGCAATATAAGAAATGCAGAGCAGAGAATTAGAGGAATTGGAGAGAGATTTCCAGGCCTTGATCGAGGGAATATTTACTTCCGTGACGGATCTGGCGTAGGCGTCTTCCATGGAGCTGTCGCTGCTGCTGCTCCTGCTGCGGCTGGTTTTTGAGAGAGAGAGAGAGAGGTTTAAAAGGGTTGTCAGATCTGAATTTGGTGGGGTTTCATAACACGGTCGTTTTATAGGGTTTTGGAAGGTGGCGCTTCCCGGCGCACGTTTTTGTGTGCGTGCCGCTCACGCCCTGAATTTCTTGCAGGAGCGCTGCTCAGGCCTACGCGAGGAGTTCGTTTTGCCTCCGTCGCGACGGGTGCGGATTCGGTGCGGCCCTGGCCTCACCCACGGTGTGGTCCTGATCGTGGGGCGCACCTTGATTTATGCATTGTATATCTACGCCGTCCATCCGTTTTTCCAGGTCATTTCACAAGATGGTCCCAAAAGAAGAAAATCCAAATCTCAAGTAGACCACACTAAAGGAAAGTTGGCCATTAAAAACTTCTTATATGCCACAAGTTTTGAATCGAGCTGATATTTGTTTTCACCCTTCTTCAAAGTTTGTATGACCTTATCAGCAGGTCAGATTGCACGTAAACAATTGAGGCATTACGGTGGGCGTTCGATCATCATGGTTTTCTATATTGCGATTCACATGAGATTTGGAATTGAGCTGGAAAATGAATGGACAATGAGGAAATACGAATAATACATCAACGTGGCCCCAAGATTAGGGCTGCAAACTTTACTTGAGCAAGTCATATACTTATTTTTTAAACCAAAATAAATGACTCGAGAGCTTGAAACTTTAAGAAGCCTAACCATCCAACTCAAAATCCAAATCCTTATTAATCCATAATAAGGCCTAAGGTCCCATGAAGCCACTGAACTCCGTAGGCAAATTCGAAGAGCGAACTCCACGTTTACTTAATCCTATCTTTACAGTCCGGGCCCACAACGGGTCATGGTGAAATTTCGAGCTGGTGTAATCAAATGAACAAAAGTTCACATAGCCCGGCCCATTTCAGCAAGTTTGAGCATGTAGAGAGTTATTCCAGAGGTTACTAACTTCCAAAATGTGAAATTTATGTGAGAGCGCGGATAATATCATCACTCAAATCTTTGCAAATATTAAGAGATCTCCCAAACTTCTCTGATCAATTAGGGTAGAGTAGTCATTTTTAATCCTACAAATATATCTAAATCATTGATCAATTAAGCCCACCTTATAGAATTCGTACAATTACTTATTTTATTACTTATAAGAGCAAATTTATGATGTTATGTGTCCCCCAATGGATTAGATCACTCTACGTGACAAGTTTGTCCTCTCGAAGTTGCTGCTTATTATCAGAAGACCAGGCCAGCCTCTTGTGGACATTGGGATCCATAGAAGGCGGGTCGATTGCGATCACGGGTGCCTTTTCAGGGCTTTTGCTTGTGTGTTTAAGGTGTGGGGTATCTTGTATTTTGACTGGAATCATCATTAGCTGATTAGTCCGTCTCCACAGTCGGCTAAACCCTATAAATATGCTAAGAGAGAGGATCTGGGATTCTCAATCTTAAAGTGACTCATTGATCTGTGACCTAAGATTCAGGGTAAAGGACCATGGTTACAAAGGGAAAATGTATTAGGCACACTCTCTGCTCATACAAATGTACAATTTCTACTTCACTAGATCAAATGGACTATTGAGGATTATGATTAGTTTTTGTGCACTAGCGATGCAATAGTGTATGTAATGTTGTGTTAAATGCAACGCCTATGACAAGCTTCGGTCTAGGCTAGATAAATCAACCCCGACTTCTCCACTTATCGAATCAATTAACTAATTAATCCAAGTTTTTATAGCAGAATCCGATTATACTCACAAGCCACAGAGCACACGTTTTACTTGACCGGGTGTTGAATGTTACGTGTGCGATACAATGTATAGGGATTATGTATGTATGTTGTGGGTGCAATGTTGTGTTAAATCTAACGCCTATGACAAGCTTTAGTTCAGGCTGGATAAATCCACCTTAACTTCTCCACTTCTAAAGCGTAAGATAATCGACCAAAATTTCCAATGGCCAAGATCCAATTATATCGACAAGCTATGGAGCATGTGCTCAAGTCGATTAGGTGCAAATGTTATACGATGCTAACGGATGAGATAGGCACGCGGGGTTGAGAAGGGAGTTATGTTGCACAATTCTAATACTGAGATTAGACGAAGCTTATTATAAGTGGGATGGTTGGATAGACGGTAATGTCGTAAGGATTAAAGTGAGTGGCCTTGATTGGGACTTGGATGGCTCAAGAGGCTAGGACTATGGCTGGACTAGGTCAGACCAAGGTTGAACTTTATCTTTCACTCTCACTCGACTTGGTGGATGGATGGGATGACCAGGGTGGCTAAGAGATTTTTTGGATCTACTGGATTCCTGAATGTTGAATGATTCAAATGAGAAGGAGAGGCTATTTATAGTCCCCATACTCAATTTTTTGGTAATTCTCACGAAGTTTTGAGGTATAATAGGGTGGGAAGGTCTAAATCTGAGATTTTCCATGTGGCATGATCCGAACGATTAGATCGACTGGTAAGAGTGTGATTTTAGGCCAAAGAGAGGGGTACAAAGGACTTTGCACTACTCCACATGCTTACCCCTCAGAAAAGGGAGGTTTTGCATGCGTTGGAGACCCCCTTACCAAGGCAGGAAGAGTGCCACATGGAAGGCGATAACTAGGGCACTGCACCAAGCCACCTCACACCTCGTGCTTTGGCTGGAGATCTTCTATAAGTGCGTGGGAGCTTCAATTTATTTGGGGTTCTACTACCTGCGATTGCTTCAGACCTACGGTTGCCTTTGAGTTTGGGCTTTGGACTTGTTTTTTTTTGTTGGCTTAGGGCTTAATTTAGCTAAGTGAGTTTACCGGGTTTGACCTAGTGAGTCACCTCGGTATGGCTCAGTGAATTGATTTGGTAAGTCAAGTTTTAAGGATTCCTAGGGTCGAGGCTTCTAGGGCTTTTAGGGATAGGGTTTAGGATTGGAGTTTATGATTAGGGTTTGGACTAGGGTTTTGGATTCCTAGGGTTTAGGCCAATAGGATTAGGTTTTAGCCATCAAGTTTGGTTGATTTGGTCCAATCCAATAAGCTTGTTAGCCTAGGGTGGGGTATCTACACCTCTATACAAAATTATTATTATTTTTTAAAAAAGAAGCTCACTCCTCCTAGTTATCCATACTTGATTATGGAAAAATATCACTAGAAGTCATACTTTGGAGGCATTTGCAAATACTTGTAAGACTTGAGAGTGAGGGTTGGGTGAGAATAAGTATGAGGATAAGAGTAAAGAAAATAGTGAGAGTATGTCTTGCCTATCCAAACCTTTCAAAGATCCAAGCCATCTCGGTGGTTCAAGATCGACATAGTGGGGTTAGGATCCATGATCTACAATTATCTCTTCTACCGAAGAGTGTCCTAGCTCTCATTTCCTCCTCCCACGTCTCCCCGTGCATGGGGGTCATCCAACCATCCATTATATTTTGTATTTACATTTGCACATCCTCCCTCTCATACATCCTCCGCTTATAGTTTACATAACTATCGACTGTATGCTCCACACCTTTTCGAACTCTCAGATCCTATTATACTAGAGGTCAAGTGTCGCTTGATTACCCTTTTTATTTTCCCCACACATTATATTAGTTACTTGTCTCTCTTTCAACTACTAGCTCCTCAAATTCAACCGAGGTGAGACATCAAGATCCCCTTAGAGTTAGCTCAAGTGAGTAGTGATCCGACTTCTGACATCATCACCAACCGGTTCATCAGTTAGTGTAAGACCATGTAGAATCCTAAAAATTTCATAAAATTCTAAAATCTCGTATGGTGGAGAGTCCACGCAAGTGTGAGTGGAGAAGGGTGCTTAACCTTTTATCTTTTCCCTCATCAAAGTCCTTAATGTGAATCTTCAATAGCAGACCTTATCAAGATTCATCTGATTTGGGGAATCTCTGATTCCCCAACCTAAAGCGATTATGTGGATCCTGGCCATATATTTTAGGCTTATATTGACTAGTGGCGACTCCAAGTCTTATAAGTATATCCAAGTGGCCCATACATTGTACCACCACATAAGCTGCACCAACCCATAGCATGCACGCCTAGCCCCACATGGAGGGCATGAACACAGTAGTGCACAAACCAATGTCGATGCTATGTGGTATAGAAAATCTCCATGTACCCCACCATGATTCATGTGTTTATTTGTACTATCCATTCATTTTGCTAGCTCATGTTAGGACAGGGGCCCAAAAAATGAAGCATATCCAGATCTAAGGTGGACCACACAACAAGAAACAGTGGTGATTGAACCCTCCCCATTAAAAACTTCTTAAGGTCCTAAGGTAATGTTTGTTTGCCATACAACCTATTGATTAGGTTACATGGATCTAAAGGAAGAGAAAACACAAATATTAGCTTATCCAAAACTTCTGTAGCCTAAGAAGTTTTTAATGGTAGGCATTCAATTACCATTATTTCATGTGATGTGGTCCATCTGAAATTTAAATCTACCTCATTTTTTAGATTATGCCCTAAAATGAGTTAGCAAAATAGAAAGATGGTGTGGATAAAATAAAAACAGCCTAGCAGGGCCCAACATGCAGTACCAATTTGGTGTTGTGTGCAATACTATGAATCTGAGCCCTGTCCTTACTACCATAAGTTGTTAACACATTATCACCATCTTTGATTTTTAGAACTGAATGTGAGCCATTGAATTGCTTGCATAGGTGCATGAAATCCAACCCTAAGGTGCATCATCACTTTTTAGTAGGGCTAAAAGTTGGGCGGGTTCAACCCGACCAACCTGTGACCGACCCGACATTGGGTTGGGCTCGGGCAGGATATGTCAGGTCCGATCTCAAGCTTGGGTTATACAAACACCAACCCGATAAAACTTAAGTTGGGCTCGGGTTGAGGTCTCATGTTGCCCGACGCAACCCGAACCCGATCAATATATAAGTTATTTATAAATTATAATTGATTGTGGATCGTTTGTGTCAAAGATCACTAGTGATGTCGGGTCTCATTTGTCCACGTCATTTCCAAGAACTCAAGCTAACAAGATATGCTGGATTTCTCTCTCCCAAATAGATTGTGTGCTATGCTACATGACTTTTAAATGAGTAGTTGTCCTATATTTTAGCTTTTTTAAAAAAAGAAAAAAAGAAAAAATGAAGTTCTTTATGATGAATAATCACATATATAATTAATAAAATTATAGATAAAAAAAATAAGTCCTATATTAAAATATAATAAACTAATGTAATAACGAAAATATTAGCACGTATACACCCGACCAACCTGATCAAGCTGATCAAGCCTACCTGGGTTGGGCTTGGGTTGAGAATTCCCAACCCGAGATTGGGTTGGGTTGGGTTAGGGTTAAGGTATAGAAACCTTGGGTTGGGTTGGGTTAGGGTTGAGCACCAACCCGCCCGACTTTCAGCCCTAATTTTTAGTAGTGATAATTCACTACTCGGGTGAGCTACCCATAAATATATCCCCAAGCACCTTCTTTTTCTGTTAGCTTTGTTAGTACACCCCATTCTCAGTTCACACTCCTCTGTTTGCCACCCCCACTAGGGATGGATACTGTTGAGGAAAAATATGACAAGTTCGGAGGGTCGGCTATAAGATGAACTAACTCTGCTTATAAAACCAGAGGCAACTATGAAAGCCGACTGAAGATAAAGCCTAGAGGAGAGACTTAGCTTGGATTTGCAGGGTATTAATCTCGACAGAGAGTAAAAGAGTCAAGAGCCACAGGAGAAATTTGTAAGACATGAAGCTGACTCGGTTAAAGAGACAACTATGTCTAGAAGGACCAATTAAAGGCCCTAGAGCTAAAAGTCACCTGACCGACTATAAAACCGACCTATATGAGGTTAGTTGTAGTGTCGGCTATCGGATTAAGAAATGGCATTGGTCTTAAACCGATCTTGTTTCGTCCGATAGTAGGCAAACAACCCCATCTTCATAAGCCAGCCGAGACTGTATAGTCTATTGAGGCTGAGCCAAGTAAGGGAGAGACGGTGTAATCTTAAACACCGATCCGAGAATTTTGTAAAAAGATACTCGACCCCAAAAATCTCAGGATCGGGAAATATCTATAAATAAATGGCAATTAAATCGAATCTCCTAAAAATCAAGAGAGAATCTCCTCACGCCGGGACCTCTCATTTCTACAAAAAGAGGGCCCTCTAGGATCAAGGTACGCAAGAAAAAACCCAAAAAGCTCCTTTTCCTGAATCCTTACTGACTTAAGCATCGGAGGTTCCTCCGCTCTAACCAGGGTTCTCTTTATCTTTCGTTGTGGTGCAGGCGAAAGTAGAGGAAGAGGTTGATTCAGTTTTTCACATCAACAGTTGGCGCCGTCTGTGAAAAATGATATAAAAAGTCATTTTCTGCACTCTACCCAAGGAGTTGTTGATTCATATTGATGACAAGAACTCGAAGAATGAGTCTGGAAGGGTCGGACACTGCTGTCGCTGGACAACCAGGCGCAAGCGCGGCCCAAGGGGCTCAAAACCAACCCGCTAACTGCTAAGGTTCTGCACCTATTGTAAGACTCGTATTTTAGTCCGTACCATTCTGTAGACTTCCGCGGTCTTACCGGTCGAATTCCGGCAACCTTCAACCCTTAACTGATATTTATGCACGACCCTGATTTGTATACCGTCAACCCGTATCGACTCAATCCAAGACCTTTACCATAGCGACTGCATCGTCGCCGCGGTTCTGATGCCGTGACTCGCATACCAAGGCGATACCCTGGTCAGGAGATGTAGGCCAACGTTCGGTGAGAGAAAAACGTCGCACGTTACAAAATTCAAGAGAATCTCTACGATATATCACATCAATCCATCAATTCATCATCAATCAATCTCATCATATCAAGTATATGTCAAGTACACATCACCTTTCACCTTTTCCCAAGCAAGCCTCAAAAGTCAAAAATTCTCTTACACTCCAATGCATTTCTTACACAAAAGGCCACAAAAGTAAAAAAGGTGTCTTACACACCCATCACCACCACATCCATCACTCCATCACCCATCTATCTCTCTCTTTACAACTCTCTCTCTCTCATTCTCAAACTCAAATCCAAGCAAGAGAAACCTTATACGTATGAGCCTCTCCCATCTCTCCAAGAGAGCCACAAGTGTGGCCCACCTTTCCATCCCAAGATCTCCCATCCTAGCCATCCATTCCTCATCTCCTCTATTGGAATCAAAGCTAAGGTGCTAAGGAACCCATAGGAGCAAGAAGATCGAATGGTGGGTGCTTGATAATAGTAGTTTTTCATATTTTTAAGATGGGCCAAGTGAGGCCAACCGATCAATGGTCTGGATCTCACTTGGGACCTTAAGATGTGGCCGATGGCCCACTTTGATCATCATGATCATTCCATGATGGGGCCATTCTCCATGGACCCCATCATGATGTTTATTTTCTTACTTTAGCTAGGTCATGTAGACCGTCCATATTGGTGGGGAAAGGATCTCCACCGTTGATTTCGATTTTGGTGGTCCCATGTGTAGGGGGATTCTTTTGATGTATGACTTTTTCAGAGGAGGGCTAATAGTGGCGGAGCCCTCCATTGCAAGCGTGTCCCACCCTCTATCTCTCTCTCTCTCTCTCTCTCTCTCTCTCTCTCTCTCTCTCTCTCTTCTTCCTTTTTCTTTCTTTTGTGATGATGTAGTCTAGTGGCCCACTTGGATGGACCCCACTTTGATGTATGTGTTACCCATGCCATCCAACCTTCTCTTTTGGTGGTCCACATTTACAGGTGGGGCCCATCTCAAAT
Source organism: Magnolia kwangsiensis (assembly GCA_037074715.1). Lineage (NCBI taxonomy): Eukaryota > Viridiplantae > Streptophyta > Magnoliopsida > Magnoliales > Magnoliaceae > Magnolia > Magnolia kwangsiensis. The sequence continues at coordinate 95,434,961 of CM073580.1, read as the reverse complement.
GTATGTATTATGTCCAAAATGCCCAGCGTCCAGGGACGCTGGACGTTGATATAAAAACCAAAAATATTGGCCTTGGTTCAAAGCTATTTGGGTGAGCAACATGTGTAAGCCCCACCTTGATGTATGGTTCTAATCCAAGCCATCCATCCCTTTCACCAACTCATTTTAGGCTTTGAGCTAGAAAATGAGATTGAACGGAGCATCTGGTGGGCTATAACTTAGTAAATAGTGACCTCCACCATCTAAAGTTCCTCAGATTTGTTCTATACATTGAAAAATGTCCAACATTGGACTCATTGGGTTTGTTTTGAGCCATAGTATATAATGGACGGGTTAGATTTTCTTGATGAGGGCCCCACTTATGAAAAACCACAGGATTATGTTTTTTTTCAAAAAAAAAAAAAGATGTAAGGGGCAGCAGGTGCTGCCCCCCTGACAACTGCAACAGGACGCTACAACGTCTTCTGACGGGCGGGCGACCAGCGTCCCACGGCTGCTACCGTGGGCCCTACCATGATGTTCATTTGTCATCCAACCGGTTCATTAGGTGGGCCCCTGCGTGAAGTGGGCCCACTCCAAAAACTAGCCTGATCTAAGACTCAGGTGGCCCGCAACATAGGAAACAGTGGGACTGAACCTCTGCCATTGAAACCCAAATTTGGGTCCACAGAAGTTTTGAATCAATATGAAATTGTTTTTCCTCCTTATCCTGACCCCTGTGACCTTATGAACGGTCTGGATGGTAAGTAAAGATTACAGCGGGTCCCACGTGGAACCCACCACTGATGTATATGTTTGCCACACCGTCCACACAGCTGTGGATGGTGGAACCCACCAAGATATATGGGTTCTATTCGCACCGTCCGCCTGGATGGTGGAGCCCCCTGATGTATGTGTTATATTCACACTGTCAATTGACAGTGGGACCCACCATGATGCATGTGTTGCATCCAGTCCGTCCACTCATTTTGAGAGCTCACTTTATGGCTTGAGCTAATAGAATGAGTCAGATCCTTAGCTCATGAGGAACCCACCGTGATACATGTGTTGAATCTAAACCGTCTATCCATTTTAAAAACTCATAACTTGAGGTTAAGATGAACCAGATCCATAGTCCAAGTGGACCCCACCTTGGCTTGTTTTGAGGCCCATCTTAATGTAGTTGTAGTAGTTCATTGAGGCTCACTTTGATGTGGATGTAAGGCCCATGTCACGGGGCCATTTGTTGTATTCTAAGGCCCATGGGATTAGGCCATTTAATGCAATCTAAGGCCCATGGGATTAGGCCCATTTGATGTTTTAGGGGCCCATGGGGTAAGACCCATTTAGATGTACTAGGGCCTATGGGTTGAGGCCCATTTGTTATACATATGGGGCTCAATTGGTGTGGCCCATTTGTTACATATAGGACCCATGAGATTAGGGCCATTTGATGCAATCTAAGGCCCACGGGTTATGACCCATTGCAATGCACTTAAGGCCCATTGGTGCATTTAATGAATATAAGGCCCATGAGATGTGGCCCATTTGATATATTTAAGGCCCAATGGGAATTGCACTTAAGGCCCATTGGTGCGGCTCATTGATATGGCCCATTTGATGAATATAAGGCCCATAGCATGTGGCCCACTTGATATATTTAAGGCCCAATGGGATGTACCTAAGGTTTATTACAATGTCTGATCCCAACACGGATTATGTAGTGATGTTCACAATGATCGCGCCTTGGGAGCAATGTTGGTTTGACGTCCACATTGTGAGTGTAATGTTGGTTGGATGTCCACATTATGACTCTCCCTAGGGCCCATTGATAGGCAGTACTTATTGTGTGTCGGCCATATAGGTCACCTGCATTGTATGGATGTTTCATTACTTTATTACATGTTTAGTATAGTTCCATGACTCATGATCATACGCATCATATGTATGCTTGATATGAGAGGTGACTGATCATAGCATATACCTTCGGGCAGGTTGTTTATAGGCTCCCAATTAGGCGGTGTTGCCCGACATGAGCGCACGATACGCACAGGATTTGTTGCATGATTGGATAGTGTGATTCATGCATTTCGCATTGTGTAATATGGTTACTGTACGCCCTAGCGACATCGGGGCCGTAGCCTCCATAAACGCATCGTGGTTGGCAGGATTGGATACCAAAAATTTTATTCTACATGGGGTGCTATAGATATTCCTGGGTGAAAGTCCCTAAACCCTTATGGTACCAAGAGGTTGCTCCAATGTCTAGACCGAGTGGGTAGATGAGTGTCGAGTGTCGATTACCAGATGGCTGCGCTCTCCACTGTGTCATGGTCGGTTGGAAGGGGTGCTGCCTTACCCGTCTGAGAGTAGGGGGCAAAGCTAGGAATGAGTCCACTATCGACGAGTCGAGCCCGATATTGGCAGACGGATAGTGAGGTCTCTTCCACTTACTTTATTGCGTGCGATGGGGCGGCAATCTGGTTTAAAGTGTACTAGACCCTGGTGATATTCCAAATTTGAGCTGTATTGATGTGTGGACATAGATGAGGATTTGTATGCTTGAGTTGCATTTCACATCGCATGACATTGGGATGGCCGATATCATTCATGTCTTACATCGCATAGCTTTGATACGGCTAATGGTTTTCATGGATCCATCTGTATATTTCGCATTACTCTGATATTGCATGTTCATATTACTACCTTGCGTACACACTTTCACCACCCTTTAAGCTTTCTATAAGCTTATGCACGACCATTGCGTGCAGGTGACGTTAGAATGCAGCAGCGCTGAGGCAGGACGCTTTGCAGATCATCTTGGAGTTTTTGTTCATCATCATTGTATTTTCCTTTATGCTCATTTTACTTGTAAAGTTTTTGATCATAGTGGAAGTGTAATGGAGTTTTTGGTTGTTGTTTGTGGGTTATACCTTGGTTATGCTTATTACAAATCAAACTGACGTTGAAAATACTCCTCGTAGCATCCCAGGATCGGAACCTGGCGAATAGGCGCTGGGAGCTGAGAATGGGGTTCTACGGATGCTGTCGGCGCCAGATTCGGCGATCGAAAATTTTATGAGCCCGATTTCAGAGTTTGGGGCATGACACCTGTCCTCGTCGCCTCTGGTGCAACTAACAACTAGCGGAACTGAAATAATGGACGGTTGGATCGGGAGGTTAAGGAGCTTAGAGCCGACGTAAATGTTATGCGACAAATGTTGGAACAAATTCACCAACATCAATTATAACAGCTTCAGCAGAGTCAAGCGATGAACGCTTCGCCATAAGTTGTCGACCCTCAGCCAACCGTGTCGTGATCTCTTCTGCAGCCGAGTCAGCCCTATGGCCCAACCGAGCCAGCACCCGCTTATTCGGCAACCGTTGTCCTGCCTCTCATGAATCTATGGCCTGAGATAGATTGGAGGAGGCGCAGTTGGCTTCCTGATGAGGGTGTGGCAGAAAGTGTCGAGCCCTGGAAAGCTGATCTACAAGACTTTAAGAAAGAAGTGATGGAAGAGATCGTGGATATGAAACAGGGTCGGGATGTATGCCAAACTAGGCTCGAGGCTAAAGCATCCCCTTTTGTTAATAAAGTAATGTGAGCTCGGTTACCAGAAAGGTTTCATCTGCCTCAGATTACACCTTTCACTAGAAAGACCAACCCAACTGAACATCTTGAATGTTTTCGAACTTACATGAAATTGCATGAAGCATCAGATGCTGTGATGTGTCGAGCTTTTTCACTCACGTTAGCCGATTTTGCTCAGCTTTAGTTCAAATAGTTGAAGCCGAAATCAATCAGTTCATTCGCGGAACTCACCGACGCCTTCCTTACCAATTTTATTGGCGAGAAGAAGAAACTAAAGCCCCCTGCGCATCTGAACAACATAGTCCAGAAGGAGGGAGAGCTATTGAAAGACTACATCAAGCGTTTCAACTTTGAATCACTACAGGTTCGAAAACACTCAGAAGAGAGCGCTCAACTCCCTCATGCAAAGTGTTAGGGATAAGCCATTTTTGGCTTCTCTAAACAAGAATCCACCAATGACTTTGACTGAATTCATGACTTGGTCAAACAAATATGCAGATGTCAAAGAAATAAGAATCCTGCGTGAAGCTGCCCAGAACGCAAAGACCTCGGCCAAAGAATCAGCTAAAAAAGTAGTTGACTCGGCTGGAGGAAAAAAGTGTATGGACGACCGAACTCGTGATGATCGCAAGTCGAGTAAATGACCTGACTGAAAGTTTTCTACATACACTCCTCTCAATAAGCAGCAAGAGCAGGTACTGATGGAAATTAAAAGTGAAAGATTTGTCAACTGGCCAGACAGGCTTCGAACCAACCCCAATCGATGGAATAAAAATAAGTATTGCCACTATCATCGGGATCATGGGCACAATATGAGCGACTGTATTCACCTGAAGGAAGAGATTGAAAGGCTTATCCGGGAAGGTCAACTCATAGAACATGTCGAGAGGACCGGGACGGCTGAAGAATGCCCAGTGGACAACCGACCCACAGAGGAAATCCAAACTATTGTCGGTGGTCCTAGAGGTGGAGTGACTCCAACAATGCACGAAAAAATCATGCCAGAAGCCTCAGCCAACCCGAGTCCGAACTACTGGTTATAACTCGACCTTCGAAGGAGAAGAAGAGGGAGAAGTATTGCATCTCATTTACTGATGAGGATGCCCGAGGCATCTATCACCCACATGATGATGCACTAGTGATCACCCTTACCATAGCAAATTGGAAGGTATTCTGCATATTGGTCGACACAGGATCGTCGGCCGACGTACTATTCACTCAGGCATTCGACAAAATGGGAGTTGAACGATCGATATTGTGACCGATTCGTACCCCATTGATTGGATTCTCAGGAGGACTGATGCTCCCAGAGGGAATCATCTCGTTACCACTCACAGTAGGGAATCCCCCACATCAAGCTACTGTCATGGTTGACTTTTTGATAGTTGATCAATCATCCGTATACAATGCTATACTCGGCCAGCCCTCGCTAAATCTCCTCCAAGTAGTGGTATCTACATACCACCTTTCTATAAAATTTTCGACTAAGTCGGGAGTAGGGGTTGTCTAGGGAGATCAGTAAGACGCAAGGCGCTGTTATGCAACTGCTGTAAAGATCCCTGCCGTGAAAGCTCCAGCTGAGGCATTAATGATCAAGTCGTTGGACCCAAGGACCGAGACTCATGAACGAGGACAGCTAGTTGAAGACCTTATCTCGGTGCCTTTGGCCGAGACAGATGCCTCTAAGACGGTGCAAATTGGCTCGTCTTTACGATCGCCCCTGAAAGACAATCTGATAGCCTTACTCTGACGATACGCCGACGTATTCGCCTGGAGCCATAAAGAAATGCCAAGAATTGACTCGTCTGTGATTACTCACCGACTCAATATCGATCCGACCTACCGCCCGATCCGACAGAAGCGACGAGCACTCGGCCCAGAAAGGTACGCTGTCATTGAAGAAGAGGTCCACAAGCTCCTTAAGGTAAAATTCATGGAAGAGATATACTACCCGAAATGGGTAGTTAATGTCGTACTTGTGAAAAAGGTCAATGGGAAGTGGTGAGTCTGTATTGACTATACCGACTTAAATAAATCCTGCCCAAAGGATAACTTTCCTCTTCAAGGATAGATCAGTTGATAGATAGTGCAGCGGGGCATGAACTTCTTAGCTTTATGGACACATATTTAGGATATAACTAAATTGTGATGCATCAATCTGATAAATAAAAAACCACCTTGTCACTGACAAGGGTCTTCACTGTTATCGTGTGATGCCTTTTAGTTTGAAAAATGCTGAAGCAACTTGTCAAAGATTAGTGAACAAAATCTTCGCTCGGCTGATTGGTCGAACCATGGAAGTGTACATTGACGACATGCTCGTCAAAAGTGTACACGCAGTCGACCATATAGCCGACCTAGAAGAGATGTTCCTGATCTTGCGCAAGTATCAAATGAAGTTAAATCCAAGCAAATGTGCCTTTAGCGTAAGCTCGAAAAAGTTTCTTGGATTCCTGGTCAATCAGCGAGGAATCGAAGCGAACCCAAAGAAGATAAAAGCATTGATTGACATGGAGTCCCCGAAAATAATTGAAGATATACAAAGACTAGCTGGATGAGTGGCGACACTCAACCGCTTCCTATCCCGAGCCACTGACAAATGTCTCTCATTCTTCAAGCAATTGAAGAGACGACAAGTAGTGGACTGGACGGAAGAGTGTGAAGCTGCGTTCCAGCAATTAAAGTCTTATCTCGGATCTCTGCCTCTCTTATAAAAGCCTGAGCCTGAAGAAGCCCTGTTGCTGTATCTCACGGTGTCCGAGGCAGCAGTCAGCTCGGCCTTGATACGAGAATATAAAGGAAAGCAACTACTGGTTTACTATGTCAGTAAGGCACTTTTACCGACAGAAACGAGATTTCACTTCTAGAAAAGGTGGCCTTGGTTCCAGTCATCTCCTCGTGTTGACTTCAGCCATACTTCCAAGCTCACACTATTATCGTCATGACCGACCTTCCGCTACACTAAATTCTTCAGAAACCAGAAGCATCAGGTCGTCTTACCAAATGGGCAATTGAACTCAACGAATTCGACATTCAGTATAAGCCAAATGTAGCAATTAAGGGACAAGTTGTGTCTTATTTCATCGCCGAAGTCACACCACAAGCCAGCACAAATGTTCCCGAGAACATTTAAGAACCGACTACCACTTCTTCCGAGTCATCTCCCAGCCCAATCCCTTGGAAGCTGTACGTCGATGGCTCATCCAACTCTAAGGCAAGCGAGGCAGGAGTAGTACTAGAAACTCCTAATCAAACCTATATACAATATGCCTTGTAACTTGGATTTTAAGCCTCGAACAACACAACAGAATATGAAGCATTGTTACTCGGTCTTCGACTTACGGCCAGCCTAGGTGTTACGCATCTCAACGATTTCAGCGATTCTCAGCTAGTCGTCAATCAGGTCACGAGTGTTTACCAAACATGGAAAGAGCAGCTGAAAGCTTATATGAAAAAAGCTAAGGAGCTTATTAGCAAATTTCAGTGTTCTATCGTCACTCGGATCCCTCGAACGAAAAATGTTAAAGCCAACCTACTGGTGAAACTCGCCTCTGCTAACGAAGATGACATACCTAGGTCTGTTCCAATCGAGTACATTGCTAAACCGAGTATTACGAAACCAGTTGGCTCGACCGTACTTCCTATCAATTCGGGACCTACTTGGAGTGATTCAATCGTTCAATATCTCAGTAGTGGGGAATTGCCTAAAGATCATGCATAGACTCGACGATTGAAAATCCGAGCCTCTCGCTACACAATACTCAATGAGACATTGTATAAGAAGGGTTATTACACTCTGTTGCTACGATGCCTAAACCATGATGAAGCTGACTAAGTGATGCAAAAAATTTATGAAGAGATCTGTGGAAATCACTCAGGAGGCTGATCCCTTGCACATAAAGTCTTATGTCAAGGATACTACTGGCTGACTATCCAACATGACATTCATAAGCTCATCCAGAGATGTGATAAGCGTCAACGATTCGCGACTATCCCGAGACAACCTCCTAAGGAACTAACTTCTATGACCGGTCCTTGACCCTTTGCACAGTGGGGAATCGACATTATTAGGCCTCTCCCCATGGGGAAGGGACAAACCAAGTTCGCAGTTGTGGCAGCGGATTACTTCACAAAGCGGGCAGAGGTAAAACCATTGGCAAAAATAACGGAACAAAATATCACAGACTTTGTATGGATGAATATCATCTGTCGGTTTGGCATACCTCAGACTATTATAACTGACAATGAGAAGCAGTTTAACAAGAAAAGCCATCACGAGACGTGCGACAATTTTGGAATTAGGAATGTGTATTCGTCGTCTCATCATCCTCAAATGAATGCACAAGTTGAAGCAGTCAATAAGATCATCAAACAACATATTCTGACCAAACTTGACCGAGCCAAAGGAGCATAAGCCGAGAAACTTCTGAAGATACTATGGGCTTACCGAACCATTACCCAGACCGCTACTCGAGAGACCCCTTTCTCCCTTGCGTATAGCTCGGAGGCTGTCACTCCAGTTGAGATCGGACTGCCTTCTACCCGAGTCAGCTCATTTAATGAGGAAGAAAATGAAAAACTCCTATCACTCGGACTTGACCTTGTAGACGAGCAAAGGGAAAAGGCTTAGTTACGGATGATGGCTCGACAGCAACTGGTAGCTCGGTTCTATAATACCTGAGTGAAGGTTAGACATTTTCTAGTTGAAGACATGGTCCTCCGAAAAATATTTCTCAATACTAAGGAAGTTGACACAGGCACACTGGGACCTAATTGGGAAGGGCCCTATGTCATCTCAAGCACCATCTGACCAGGAAAGTACCGACTGGAAGACCTGACGGGGCAATTGCTACCTTATCTATAGAATGTCGAGCATTTGAAAATCTACTACCTCTAAAGTCAGTATAGCAAAGCAATAAAAAAGACTCAAAATGATAAACATGTAGACTGAGTTAAAAATGAAAGACATAAAATCAAGTATATTCATTGATCAGTATGTTTGTTACATTGAGTTACATCTTGCGTCAGCATAACATTGTCTGACTAAAAGGGGGTTAATAGTAAATGAAGGGTCAGTCAATACACATGAACTTTTCCCTCGATAATAATTGTTCACAGGCTTGCTTGGAGCTGATGATGGTTCCAAAATGGAGCCTATAATGCTTCCAAAATGGAGCCGATGATGGATCCAAAATGAAGCCGATGATGATACTAAAAATCGAGACCTGAGATCATCAAGGATTACTAGGGGCAACCTCAGGAGCTGGGATCACATCAGACTTGACCTCGATACCAGCCGCAACATCATCAGCCTCGAGAGGGTCATCCTTAAACCTAGAGAGATCAAGATCGAAAAAAATTGCTTCATCACTTTGATGCAAGCAGAGTACCCACTCTCATACAAGCGATCCCTATCATCTTCAAACTCCAGAGACTCGAGAAAGTCTTTGACAGCTTTCTCCCCAGCCTCTTTCTTGGCCAACTCGAGTGCCTCCTTTGTATCAGCCTTCAGCTGGGCCAGCTTCTCCTCAGAGGCGTCCTAAGCTAGGCGGAGTTGTAGGCTCTCGTCATGAGCTTCCTTCAGCAACTGAGCCAACCAAGCACATTCAGCTCTAGCATCCTCAGTCTCCTTCCGAGCCAAGCTCAGCTCACCAGTAAGTCAGCCAACACATGACAAGGTGATCTTGAGTTGAGCCTTTGCTTCTGCTGCCCACTTCCGAGGCGCTTCAGTGTCTGCCACAACTCTCTAAGCCTTCTCAGCCTCAGACAGATCTCCGCTGGCTCTCAGTAGGCAAGGAGCGAGCTATATAAGAAGCGAAGTCAAATTGACGCCGAAAGAAACAACAAGCTAAAAGATAAGTGTAATCTTACCTGAAGCAAGATCCTGGCAGCATGGGAGAGTATCCGACTCCCACGGGCTTCGAAGAGGGAAGAAAATTCTCTCTCACTCCCATGAGCGACAGCCTAAGGGACCATGTCTCCCACAGCGTGACGGAAGGACGACATCTCCCGTTGAGTCATCTCCCCCCTTGAAGTCTCCCCCCTCTGCTCCTCTCTACGTCTTGAGACCCGCTGTGCAACAGGTTCTGGCTCGGGAGTAGCCCGGGACTCGCTCACACCCTCTGCCCACTCTTCGGGGTCAGAGAGAACGACAACGGTGGGGACGGTCGGAGCAGAGGCTACTGGGGCAGGTGACTCCACAATCGAAGGAGTAGTCTTCCCTTTCTTTGGAGGTTGAGGCTCCGACAGAAGCATTGACCTAGGAGGAGCCTTCAACTTAGATAGCTTCAGTAAGGGTTGAGCTTCAGCCATTTCTATGTCGGACGAAATACAAAGTCAGAAAAATTCCAAAAGGATGTGCCAGAGTAACCCGAAGATACCTGTTACAGATGAATCCAAACCCGAGAAAAGAAGATGCTCTGGTTGCAAGAGGGACTTCTAGGAACGATCTTTCGGACTTATCATCCACAAATCTTTGATCCGAGCCAAAGAGTTGGCTCCTAATTTCAGCTTCGTCTTGGAGGTCTATGCAAAGTATGATCAGTCAGACTCAGAAAGATTGAGATAACAAAAGACAAGGGAAAAGGGCATGCCAAGTCACCTGCTTCGGAGAAGGCCCGAGGAACGCGAGGTTTGAACAACCCAGACTAAGTAGTCTCCCAGTGACCACATGCCCAGAACCACCACTCTCTCCAGTGTTTGTTAGAGGTAGGAGGGTCGGTTATTAAAGAGTCACCCTTATTCCGCCAAGCGCTCAAAAAATACCATCCGGGCTGCGAAGTGTTCAGCCGAACTTGATACAGATAGAGGAACTCGTCCATAGTTAGTGTGGGCTGTTCTACTTCAGCCCACAACACTGCACAACCAAACAAATTCCTTCACCCATTCGGGACTATTTGTCCGGGAGTAATTCTGAGTCGGAAAAGAAAATCCTAAGCAACGGGTTGCAAGGGCAAACACAAGCTGCATTGCATAGCAACTTGGAAGATTGCGACCATCCCAGGAGGGGGATGGTCGGGCAACTCACTCGGGAGTGAAAGTTGAAGGATTACTGAGTCAGGAACGTGATACCTAACTCAGATTTTATCCAAATCCACCTCACTCAAAACTGAGGGAACCGATCCCTTTGGTTCGTCTCTGTAACGTCTCAAAAAAATCTGTACAGAGACCCAAGTACCACCTCAGGTAGAAATCACTTAGGATCGATTCCTTTAGAAATTAAGCGTAAGTTAACTAGCGCTATGTTAGATTAGCTGTGAAATTAGCACTGATCGCTTTAAATACGTTCTGCAAGACCCAAAACTTGTGGAATCATTAACGCTATAACATCCTGAAACCTAGGATCAAACTCTAAACCCGTTTGCTCTCAGGAACCCTTTGAAACTTTATAATGGATTCTGACCACGTGTCGTGAGTTCGGTAGCAATGAACTTAGACCATTATGACTGTATAGTTGAACTTGACTACCACCCCGAAAATTAAGTTCAAATGATGTCCTGAGGCTATTTCATTGAGCATGGAGCAAGGAGTGTGAGAAAGAGTAGAATTCTTTATAAATTAAATGTGATTTAAATAAATCTGGCACGTGTCACTTACAGGTTAATTCTAAGCATTCAGACCGTTGGAATCTGACCAAAATACACCCTTAGATCAGGGAATATTTCCCACTCATGTTAGTGTACTTGGAATCCCTGATCGAGTCTCAGTGACCGTTGAACTGAAACTGGTCCGCCACGTGCGATCTGGGAACCCTATCGAACTAAAAACTCAATGTGATCAGGATCCAACATTTATGAGCTTAAGTCCGACCGTGTTCAGTCAGGGGACCTCCAAAAATATTCTTTTGGATCAGAAAAGACCCGATTTGGCTATAACCCAAGTATACCTTGGTTTAAAGTCTAAATAGGTGAGTTTCTAACCTATTCAAGGACCTTAAACCCTCTCACATCCCTCTCATATGAATTTACAAGAAACCCTAAGAAAGAGAAGATAGAAAAGAGAGAGATTGTGTGAGAGTTGGGAAGGAAAGTTCCTGTCACTCGATCCTGCTACTACACGTGCTTAGCCATCGTGTTCTAATCACTCTTCTGGTTATTCTGACTTCATTCTAGGTAAGAAAACCCTAACCTTAGCCTATTTTAAGAATTCTATCAATACAAGTAGCGAAGTAGCTGACTTATCTTGTGATATAGGTCATCATATTGACGTTGACGAAGCGTAGAGTTTCTATTCAATTCATTACGCTCCTACGGCATAAGGTGAGGATTTCAGATGCTTAGGTTACCTGTTTTCAAAGCTTTCAATGTCGTTTGATAGTAGATTATCGACAAGGATGCTGTTTGACATGTAGAACATGCTATCTGTTTTCTATTTCGATTACGTACGGAGAATATAAGATTTAAGGTATTTTAGGTATTTATAGAAAATACTGTACACGTCCGTATTTTAGTGATATGATTGCCATGAGTATTTGTTGTGTTATTATACTAGTTAGGCATGTATGATCTGTTTGGCGAAGAGATTTACCCTAATGCACATTATTAGTCGACATATGATATGTAGACAAATGTGTGTAGACTAAGTGTTTGTATAAGAGTATGTATTAGTAAGTATTGAGTGAATGGTGTTGTAGATTAGTTTGGAGATTGGATTCTCAACTAATATGATGATGTACATGATTTCCTCAATGTTGTTATATTGAATTGATTTCCTTATATATATGAAATGCTTGTGTTTGGTTGATTTTCTTATGTTATATGTTATAACATGTTATTAACATGCTTGGATTATTTGTACTTCATTTCTGTCACTCTCATATGATTATTGATTTAGATTATAAGTGCTTGGGGCTATATTCTAGTCCAGGCAGTCGGTAACAGATTTGAATTTGTGGTTGGCTTCTATTCACTACGAAGGACGCCTCGACGAACTCGAGTTGTGCTTTGGTTGACGGCAGTGGTTAGGCCACACGAGGTGTTTTATGTACTTCATGTCGTTCAGCTTGAGGTACGCTCGTACTAGTCGAGCTCGTCAAGCAACCCGACTGACCATTGTATGTTCACCTTATATTGGTCATAACTGATTGAACTTAGGGTACTGAACTTACCAGTGATAACCCTGATAACCATGGTACCTTGATCCATTAAGACTCATGAGCCGAGCATGGTGGTATGGGACACCGTGGTCGAGCTGTCGGCCTACGCTGGGGCCACAAACCTCCCCATAGTGACCAGTGAGCACCTTAGACTCGTGAACCGATTGTGGTGGTATGGGACACTACATTCGAGCTGTCGGCCTATTCTGATTGGTGACGAGCCCTTTGTAGTGACCTCGAGCATATTTTGAGTCAACGTAAGGCGACGACCCTTCCGTAGCAACAAGAATACAACTAGGTATGTATTGATAAGATGATGGGGAAGCGGTGCAACGAGTGCGAGCAACAGCCCTGACAGCCCTTACAGCGACCTAGAAATATATCATCGTATGAGACTACTAGGAGTGACGACCCTAGACAGGATCTGTGTTGGGAATGATATAAGGGAAGTACCTTAGTTTTCCAATCCTGCTGTTCGAAAGGACTAATAACAACTCAGTAATCATATTCATATCGCATTGCATGTGCCTGGATATGTGGAGTACTGAGGGAAGAAAGCATGCCGCGGACGTAAGATGGTGTCGCATGAGGGAGTATGTCGATGAGGGCATGCATCATTACTGCATCTCATACTTGCATTAATAACAGAATATTTGATTACTTGGTTTACTATTATCGCGTAATTGATTTGATAACATGCTAATCTTTGTTCTATGATTCCACTGAGTTGATCACTCACTCCCACGTTATGAGACGGTGTTTGCAACACCTACCAGACTCTGTCTTGGATGCAGATAGCAAGGCGATTCAGGAGTTGGAGCCAGACTACTACGAGGACCAGGACGAGTTCTCGTATATGCAGTTTTCTGACGGCTTCGCATAAGTGGCCTGGATCAGCGAGATTTTGCTAGTTAGACTATCATATGACCTTTGATTTTGGGTTGTTATATGTATTTGTGACTCAGAGATACATTCATACTTTGGAGACAGATCGAGATCATTTTGTTTTACAGATAGTGATATATATATCTTCTAGTCTTCCGCTTGCATTTTATCACTGGATCTGGAGTATGAATTACAGTTTCGGTATAATCTCACTCATGTTAATGCACTAACTCAGACAACATTTAATCATAAGCATATTTGTTGCATAAGTGACGTTTTGGAACTCGGGAGTTGGGTTTCTACACGACCCCCGATTTTCAGGGCGTTACAGTCTCCAACCTCCTCACCCTCGGCAACTTCTCCTTCTTCAGTTGCCAATTCAACGAAATGAGCCAACCTCCGTGGGGAGCGGACCCAGTCATTCTTCCAAGATCAGTCTCCGCCGGTCTCTTGGGAAGAGCCGACTCAATAGTTTCTTCTTCCTCTTCTTCCAAGTCGTCTCCAGGAAAATGAGGAGTAAGCCTCCCAGGGGCATGTCCTAAGTTAAGGGGACCTACTGGAGTGGAACATTCTGTTGAAGCCCCACTGGATAGTCTAGCACTAAGTTAGAAGGCTTCGTTGGCACTCACCTCCATCTCCGCCAGAAGAGAGGGTGATTCCGAGACATTCCAAAAATGCCTCGTTTCGTCCTCATCATTAGAAACCCCCTCCCGTGGACATGAGGGATGCATTATCGCTAGGAGAAAAATTTTAAAAAAGGAGAGGGAGAGAACTCACCGAAAAGGCAAAGAGAACATAGGTGGAGGAAGGAAAAATGGCGGACAGACTGTAAACATAGTGGAGTAAAGGAGGAGGAAGAAAAATGGGGATGACCTGACGGCTGTCCGCTCGTGAGACATCGAGTAATGAACCATCATATGTTAAGGACGATACAAGAAGCATTAAATGCTCCATCATAAAGTCAGTTCCTGATATAAACCGACCTAGCAACTCATTATTCCTTTATGTTGACATGGCTAACATAAGGAGTAGGGGGCTTACTGTTGGGAAAAAATATGACAAGTCCGGAGGGTCGGCTGTAAGATGAACTAACTCTGCTTACAAAACCAGAGGCAAATGTGAAAGTAGACCAAAGATAAAGCCTAGAGGAGAGACTTAGCTCGGATCTGCAGGGTATTAATCCCGACAGAGAGTAAAAGAGTCAAGAGCCACAAGCAAAATTTGTAAGACATGAAGTTAACTCGGTTAAAGAGATAACTATGTCTGGAAGGACATATTAAAGGCCCTAGATCTAAAAGCCACCTGACCGACGATGAAATCGACCCATATGAGGTTAGTTGTAGTGTCGGCTATCGGATTAAGAAAGGGCATCGATCTTAAACCGATCCTTTTCATCCGATAGTAGGCAAATAGCCCCATCTTCGTAAGCCAGCCGAGACTGTATCATTCATTGAGGCCAAGCCAAGTAAAGGAGAGACGGTGTAATCTTAAACATCGATCCAAAAATTTTATAAAAAGATACCCGACCTCAAAAATATCGGGATCGGGAAATATCTATAAACAAATGGCAACTAAATCGAATCTCCTAAAAATCAGGAGAGAATCCCCTCATGCCGGGATCTCTCATTCCTATAAAAAGAGGGCTCTCTAGGAATCAAGGTACACAAGAAAAAACCTAAAAAACTCATCTTCCTGAATGCTTACTGACTTAAGCATCGGAGGTTCCTCGGCTCTAACCAGGGTTCTCTTTGTCTTTCGTTGTGGTGCAGAAGAAAGTAGAGGAAGAGGCTGATTCAGTTTTTTGCATCAACAGATACCAAGACATCAGTGTTGAAACGAGGTATCTTTCACTCTGTCTACCACTTAAGCTATGGATCAGGGTGTATATCCCCAAAAAACTTCTTAAATTGACTTAGCATGGCTCATCTAAATTTTAAAATATTGTGATTTTTGGATAATTCTTTAATCCCAGCAAAGCAATTCAGATGTGAAAATTAAATGAGTGAATTGGATACTTAGCTTCAACCGAGGTTGTGTACGGATGTTGTTTGGCTAGTGACCCCCACACCAACCGGCTAACTGGTGTCAAATCTCTATGGGCCTTATCATGATGTTTCTGTTGTGTACACACCATCTAACTATTTTGCCAGCTCAAGTTAGGGTATGAGCCTAAAAATACGGCATGATCTCATGTGGACCGCACCATAGCAAACTGTAGAGATTGAATATGTAGTGTTGAAAACCTTTTGAGGCTACGTAAGTTTTAGATCAAGTTTTCACTTCATCCAGGATTGTGTGACCTTATCAGCAGGGTGAATGACAAATAAACATTCCAGTCGGCCCTGGGAAGTTTTTAACGGCGGACGTTCGGTCAACACTGTTTTCCTGTGGTGTGGTCCATGGACTCTTTTTCACCAAGCTTTGCCAAGCATACATGCCACACATGTGCAAGCGGGCACATGGATCCATCAGGTTAGTAAGACCTTGTACATGGTTTTTAAAGTATAATTCTTCTCCACTAGCACATGGCCCGTATTGGAAGTTGGTGGATCAGTTAGGAAACTTCAACCAAGTTTTCAATGTATTACTTTTTTCTAATTTTATTTGTTTATTTGAAAATTGTGGACCATCTAGCTAATGGATCATTGTTTATTTATTTATTTGTATCTTACCGTCACTCATTGCCCATTGGCCAATGTATCAACCTAATTCTTGGTCTACAATGGTTCCTTTCTGATTAGGACCATTAATGGGTTGCACTTGGGTTTCAATTGGCCCTGATTTTAGAATGCTGAGGCCAAACCTGACCAGCAGGTCTATTTAAAATTTTGATTTCGTGTGGCTCAAGTGTAGCCCATTGACAACACTATTTTTGAGGGATGGATTTTTTCTTGGACATATAGTTCCATGTAGTCGCATATGGGACTGGAGATAATTAAGCTTTAGTGCACATGTGTGTAGGCCTAGAGGTGTACACGAACCGAGCTAGCTCGATTAGCTTGCTCGACTCAACTCGAAAAAGCTCGATTCGACTCGGTTCAAAGCCAAGTTCGAGCCGAGTCGAGCTGATTTTTTTAGCTCGAAAATGAGTTCGAGTTGGCCCCAACTCAACTCGACCTGGATCAAACCCAAATTGAATCAAACTCGGATTGAACCAGTTTGGTGACTCAGTTGCTTTGATATTGATGTTGCTCACTAAGTGTTTGATGAAATGACTCAAAGAAGTGTGGCTGCTGGCAAGGAAGGTATGCATATGAAACCAACACCCTTTTTTTTCTTAATTTTTATGTTACTTAGAAGGTGTTTGATAAAATACTTATAAAACCATTGCTGCTATGTCAAATACAGAGATATTTTAAAGGTGCAGTCTAGGTGTTTGTGAAAATGCTACAATGGCAAACTTGGCTCGAACTCGACTCGAATCGGCCCGAGCTGCTTACCGAACCGAGCCGAGCTGGCCAGTCAAGCTTGAGGACAAAGCCTGTGAAGCCCGTATCCTAGACTGTACTGTTCTATAGGCTTCCACGGTCCTCTCGTTCAAATTTCGACAACCCACGACTTGTAGATGTCAAGTACACATCACTCACCTTTTCACTCATCACTCACCTTTTCACCCATCACACTCATCCCTCTCTCCTTACATCTCTTTTCTCTCTCATTTCCCTTCTCCATTAGCAAGTTTGGACGTTTGTGGCTTCCATGAGAGAAGCTAGGTGTGGCCCACTCCCTACCACCCAATCCCACTCTCTAAAATCAATTTTAACCATTAAATCTTATTTTCATGGACCTCTAGAACCCGTTGGTGGAAGAAGGAAGAAGAGATCTTGAGGTGGGTGTTTTTTATTTATTTATGTGGATTTGATCATTTAAGGGCCCACATGTGGTGGGACCCATCTCGATGTATGCATTGTTTAGGGAGGGCCCATAGTGGCGGGGTCCCTCCCCTTCTCTCTCTCTCTCTCTCTCTCTCTCTCTCTCTCCCTTTTGATGTATGGCCCACCATGATTAATGTATTTTATCCACACCGTGGGACGTGGCCCACATGATGCATATTTTGGATCTACAACGTCCAACACCTTGGATGGGTGGGACCCACTGCTGAAATCCCTACCGACCATCTGCTTTGATGGTGGGCCAGTAACCGCTGCCTGTAACTGTTGCACGTGCAGCAGCAGCAGCTCCGTGTGCCACCAAGATGTATGGTTTCATCCAGCCATCCATTGGCCAAGATGGTGGACTCCACCCTGATGCATTGTTTTATCCAAACCGTTCATCCATTTTCCTGTGGGGCGCACCTTATACTTTGTATTCATGCCAACCATCCATCTTTGCACCCTACCATGTGGTATGTGTTAAATCCACATCGTCCAACACCTTGGACAGGTGGAACCCACCCCTATGTATTGCTGGATGCTGGTCAATGTAAAAAGAAAAATAAATAAATATAATAATATAATAATAATATTATTAATATAATATTATATATATACTCAAGTATATATGATGGGCCCCACGTGGGACCCACCTGCTTGGAAAGGGGATTGGCTGGTGTACATTTACGGCAGCTATTTAGTTGCTGTATTGGCATCACCCAACAATGTGGGACTGTAACGCCTTGAAAATCTGGGGTCGAGAAGGAGCCCAATTCCCGAGTTTCAATAGATCACTTATGCAACATAGATAATGATGATTAAATGTTGTCTATATTAGTGCCTTAAACATGAGTGGGATTATACCAAAACAGCAAATCATACATCAGAGACAATTAAATTTCGTAAGCGGAAGACGGTGATAGATATATAAATATATAAACTGATGTAGGTCTCCAAAGTGTGAACATGTTTCCAGGTTAAGTATATACATGTATACTCCAAAAATGATTAAAATGAATATACATGAGTATTCTAAAAGTGCAACAAAATAACAGTGTAATGGGGTCTAATCATCATCCCTATAACCCCATCGATCAGATCACGGTCTACATAGACCCGCCTAATATCTGCATGTATGAGAACTCATCATCGTAAAAGTTTAGCTCTGCCTCGAAAGCATTGCCATCATTTGTATCTACAACAGGGTCTGGTTGGTGTTTAAAGCACTGTCCCAAAACGTGAGAATGAGTGATCAACTCAGTGGAATTATGAAGCAAAGGTTAACATGTTATCAATTCAGTTAAGCAGTAATGATAAAGAAATACGACAATCAAGTCCTAAGTACTCTTGTTAATGCGAGAATAATATGTAATAATGATGCATGCCCTTGCCTAAACTCCCTCTGTGATAACATCTTATGATAGCGGTATGCATCCCTTCCTCTGTGCTCAACTCTAATGCCAAAGGCATATGCAAATGCGGTGCATGGGCATGATTAACCAAGTTCTTAATTAGACATTGATACAGCATGATTGGGAAGCTAAAGCATCTCCCTTTATATCATATACTCAATATTGATCCATCTAGGGTTATCACTCTTAGTTGTCACATACGATAGGAAATTTTTAGGTTGCTACGGAGAGGCTCGTCACCTCGGCGCAGGCCTGGTTTATACTTTAGTTTCTATGGAAATGTTAATCACTTTAATGTAGTTTCTAGTGTATACTCGAGGTCACTACGGACTCATCACCTGATCATAGGCCGACAGCTCAAATATAGTGTCCTATACCACCGTATTTGGCTCACGAGTCTGGGTTGCTCATTGGACACTACGGGGAGGCTTGTCACCCCAGCGTAGGCTGACAGCATGACCATGGTGTCCCATACCACCATGCCTAGCTCATGAGTCTTAGCGGATCGAGGTACCAAGGTTAAACGGGATTTGCATTAGTAAGTTGGTACCTTAAATTTAAACAGGAGTGTCCATACATGGTGAACATACATTAGGCCAATCGGGTTGCTTAACAAGCTCGACTGGTACGAGCGTACGTCAAGTTGATCGACATGGAGTGCATAAGTACTCCGTGTGACCTAACCACTGTCAACTAGTAGCGTACGACTCAGATTCCTCAAACCTATTTGGTGTGGTGAAATGACCTTGACCACTAACTCGAAAATCATTACCAATCGTCTGGACTATGTCGTAGCCCCAACCACACTCCAAATAACATGATACGCATGTAGTAGCTAAAGGCAGCATGTGAGAACAGAAATTAAACATAAATCTTACTTTAAGCAATTTAACAAAACACATACTACACATGTTACCGTACATAGGCATTTCATCTTTAACTCATATAGTAGTAAGATAAGTTATACAAAGGATACTATAACCATGGATATAAGAATTGAAAATCTCATCTCAACACCCTCATTACATATATTTAAACGGGCATTTTTACATTCAGGCATTTTATCAAACACTTAAGCTACACATATCATATACATATAATTTAATAGCTATAACAGGTATTATAGTAAATCCCTTTACAAGGGGTTTACCATACGTAAAACAATCATGTATTGTTAGTCAATGAACATGGCAAGCATAAATCGTAATTCTATACTCACTCAAAAATTTCAACGAACACATGGAATGCATTAAAATCAACATACTCTACATATATATATATATATATATATATATATATATAAAATATGAAAAACGTCGCATCTACGCACATGTGACAGCAATCAAGTCAGTCATAAATTATTACTGACATTGAAAGCCTTAAAAATCATAACCTAAACATTTATAATCCGCACCTTTCACTGGTAGACTTGTAACGAACTCTGTTTAAACTATTTCACCATTTACTCTATTTGGATATCTAAAACAGATTAGGGTTAGGATTTCTTACCCAACAACAGGATCGGAATCGCCGGAATAGCGATACAGAAGCAGTGGTTAAGCACAAGAAGTGGCAGGGATCGAATCCCAGGAACAACTCCAACTCTCTCTCTCACTTTCTCTCTCTTTTCTCTCTTCTCTCTCCTAGGTTTTTGTAAATTCATATGAAATGAGAGAGAGGGTTTAAGGTCCTTATATAGGCCCAGAACTGATGGGAATGGCCCCTGGGCCATGGTATACTTAGGTTATAGCCAAAGACTGGCCGTTTCGGTCCAACGGAGCTGTTCCGGAGGCCCCTTTTCTGTATGCGATTAGACTTAAGCTTTCTGAAATTGGATCTAGGTCAGGTTAAGTTTTCGGTCCAATCCAGTTTGGGGATCGACCATGGGGGACCTGTTTCAGTTTAACGGTCATTGACACTCGATCAAGGCCATAAATACCCTGACATGTGTTGGACATTTTTCCTTATCTGAGGATGTAATTGGGTCAGAATCTGACGGTCTGAATCCTTAGAATTAACCTGCAAGCAAACGACTCAATTCACTTAATTTTCAGTTCGTTTCCTAAAGATATTCTCATTTCTCACACACTTCGGTCTGGGCTCAAGTTGTGCGCTTCTGGATACCTTAGGACTTGATTTCTGAGATGGTTATCAAGTCTAACAAGGCGGTCATAACCGTATAGTTTCGGGATAATCGGACTTTCGACGCGCTGTCCAGGTCCGATACGAAGTTTCATGACGCTCCCGAGAGCAACAGGGTTTTGAGATGGATCCTAAGTTTTTAGGTAATGTAGCGTTAATGGTTCTACCCGATTTGGGTCTTACAGATTGTATTTAAAGCGATTAGTGCTAATTTCATAGATAATCGAGTTTAATACATAGTTAATTCTCGCCTAATTTCTAAAGGATTTGGTCCTGAGTGATTTTTGCCTGAGGTGGTACACAGGTCTTTGTACAAATTTTTTCGAGACATTACAGGGACCCACCTTGATATATGTTGTATATCCCCACCGTCTGTAGGCTGGGACGGTGGGTCTGATCATGAAGTATGTGCTATATTTTAATCGTCCATCCACCATAGGGTTCACGTGGAGTATTTGTTTCCTCCACACCATCCAAACAGTGCTGGACGGCGCTGGACAATGTTTGGATGGTGTTGATTTACTTGGACAATGTTTAGACAGTGCTGATTATCATTGGTGGGCCATGTACCCCGTGAAATGATAGTGTACAGTGATACACATGTTACACCCACAACTATTGAAATGATTTTTGATGTGGTCCAAGCCCACTTGAGACCCATTGGTGCGGCCCATCCATGAGGCCCACCTACCTTGTATTTAAGGCCCATATGATGAGGCCCACCTGCTTGAACCTAAGGTCCATTATGATGTATTCAAGGCCTATGGGTACGGCCCATCATGATGTATTTTGACCCATGTGCAGGGCCCACCTGTTTATATTTTTGGCCCATGTGATGGGGCCCACCTGTTTTGTATTTGAAGCCCATATGATGAGGTTCGACTTGATGTGCTAAGGCCCGCTATGATTCATTGAGGCCCTCTATTAGGCCCATGTAATGAGGCCCATTGTGATGTATAAGAGGCCTATGAGATGCGGCCCGTTATGATGTGAAAGGCCCATGAGATGCGTCCCACTTGATGTATATGAAGGCCATGTATGAGGCCCAATATGATGTGTACCGGGCTCATGCATTGGGGCCCAATGTGATGTATTTATGGCCTATGTGTCGAGGCCCGATGTGATGTATATGTGACCCTTGTGTGAGGTCATGGGCCCACTATACGTTCAGCTCTATGTGGGCCACTCCTTGGGAGCAATGTTGGTTAAATGGCTACATTGTTGAGTAATGATGGTTTTATGTCCACATTGTGTCCTTCCCTTAGGCCTCATTTGGCCAATCATCGAGGCCGATTCCGATTGTCGAGGCCATTATCGAGGCTGATTCCAATTATTGGGGCCAATTGTTGAAGCCGATTCCGATTGTTGAGGCGAATTCTGATTATCGAGGCCAATTCCGATTGTCGAGGCCGATTCTGATTGTTGAAGCAGATTCTGATTATCGAGGGCGATTCTGATTATCAGGGCTGATTCTGATTGTCGAGGCTGATTCTGATTATCGAAGTTGATTTTGATTATCGAAGCCAATTCCGATTGTCAAGGCTGATTCCTATTATTGAAGGCGATTCCGATTGTCGAGGCGATTCTGATTGTTGAGGTCGACTGTAGAGGCGTATTCCAATTGTTGAGGCCAATTCTAACTTTTGAGGCTGATTTCGATTATCGAGACTGATTCTGATTGTCGTGGCCGATTATCGATACCGATTGTTAGTGCCAGTTGTCGATACCGATTATGAGTATGTGACAGCATAACATCATAATACATGCCCATATGCATCATATGCATGTTTGTTATGAGATGTGGTTGACCATTACATATGTAATTGGGCATGTTGTTATGAGAATCCCTGTTAGGCGAAGATTATCTCCTATGAGCACATGGTATGCGCAGGATTGATGCATGACTAGATTGTATGACTCATGCATCTTAATTTGTGTGTTGTGATTACTGTACACCCTTGTGACATCAGGGCCGTAACCTCCACAGGTATATCATGGATGGCCAGATGGGACATCAAAAATTTGTTACTAGCATCGAGCCTCTATAGATGGCCTTAGGTAAAAATTTCTAAACCCTCTTGGTACCAGAGGATACTCCAATGTTGAGACCAAGTGGATATATATGAGCGCATGAGAGCCGTATACCAGTAGGCCGTGTCTCCCACTGTATCATGGTCAGTTAGGAGGGGCTGTGGCCTTACCCACCTGAGGGTAGGGGTCATAATTAGGCTGAGTTTGACCAGCTCGTAAATGGATCCGCTATTGACGTGTCAGGTAGATATTGACTAACTACTGGCCAGGCGGATAGTGAGGTCTCTTCCACTTGCATGGTTATGCATCAGTTGGTGACAGTTATATAAGAGTATACTATACCCCGGTGATGATCCCAAAGATGTACGGTATGATATGTGGACTTATCAAGCAGGAGTTGTATACTCATTCATTCATTTATTCACTATTCACTCGGGCTGGTGGTGTACAACTATTTGTTACATGTACCTTCGCAATGGCTAGGATTTCAGTTGGGGCGCGTGACTAATCTGAGATCAGGAGTTTACCACATTGAGTCTGACTATCTAAATTTAACTATGAGACTGGTTTAGATAGAAGTTCCTTGTGGTGGACTCCATAGCCTACAATACTACGTACTATCATCCCGACTTTACACTCTAGCTTGGTCATTTCATTCACATCGCATATTGCATTACATCCGTAGTATATAATATTTAGCTCATTATGATCTGCATTGCGTACTCTGATATTACATGACTCGTGGACTTACCAGTATGTTTCCGCTTATTCTGTTATCATATGATCTCGCCAGTATTTCCGACATTGTATGAGTATAGCATTGTATTTATGTAATTGGCACTTATCTTGCACACACACTTTCACCACCCTCTAAGATTTTTATAAGCTTATTCATATAGATGTGTGCAGGTGGCGTTAGGTTTCAGCAGCGTGAAGCTTGGAGTGTGCAATGGTCTTGTGGAGCTTTGATTTTCGATATATGTATTTTCTCTTTTAGCATTGTATTCAAATGTTTATATTAGTGGATATGTGATGATGATGTTGCCTTTGTGATTTGGGTATACTTGTGGTTATGCTTCTTACGAGATAGATGTACGTTGAAAAATCCTCCTTGTAGGATCCCAGGATCGGAACCCGGTATATGGGCACAAGGAGCCGAGAATGAGATACTACGGAGGCTGTCGGCACTGGATTCGGTGATCAAAAATTTTATAAGCCCAGTTTTCGAGTTTGGGGCATGATAGAGCCGAGCCAAGTTCGAGCTGAGGTCAACTATTGGCCAAGCCGAGTCGAGTTGAGGCTAGCTCGACTCGGTTCGACTCGATGTACACCCCTATGTAGGCCTAGCAAAGTTATCTTTCAGAAATTTGTGGTGAAGCAGATTGTGTGGTGTGCGGACCTCGTTGCAACAGCCCACGCTCACATTATATGATATTGTCCGCTCTGGGCACGCATGCACGCCCGCATGGTTTTGTTCTCGGGGTCGCCCCCAAAAGGCTTCATACAGTATAGGGTGATAACTCCATATATAACCACCACAACTTCAGATAACTCTTCCGATGTGGGACAACGTTCCGCCCTTTCCTAGGTACAGTAGCCTGCCAGCCACTGGTAGCTCGCCCAGACCCTCAGGTCCCACCCACATCAGCACTCGCCCACATGTGACCACGGTGATAGGGCGTCACACTAGTGGTGTGTTGACGTCACCAAGTCCTAAGGACCTCACCATGAGGTATGTGCTATATTCACGTAGTCCATTTATTTTGCGAGATTATTTTATGGCATTATCTGTACATTCCATCCGAAATAAGATTCAAACTTGTTGATGCGAAAAACCTGATGCGCCTCTCCTTGTACTTCCCACCTGTACAATGATGAGAGACAAAGGAAGCCCTGACTAGAGCCAGGGAACCTCCGATGCCTAAGTCAGTAATGGGACCAGGAAGAAGGTTTTTTCAATGTGTTTTTCTACATACCTTTGATCTTGAAGAGCCATTCTTTTATAGGAGTGAGAGGTCCCGGTGTGCGGGGATTCTCTCTCTGATTTCTAAGAGATTTGATTTACTTGCAAACTGTTTATGGGTACTTCCCAATCTCGATATTCTAGAGATTGGGAATCCTTCTACAAGATTTTCAAGACGGTATTTATACTTACACTATCTCTCCCTTGCTTGGCTCGGCCTCAACCGATTCTGATAACAAATTAGTCTCGGCTGGCTACAAGGTTAAAGCTTTTTGCCTTCTGTCGGACTGAATAGGGTTGGTTTATGGTTGATGTCCTTCCTTTATCCGATAGCCGACACTATAACCGGCCTAACATGAGTCAGTTTTATGGTCGGTCAGGTGGCTTTTAGCTTTCGGGCCTTAATCGGTCCCTTTAGACGTTGCTGCCTCATTAGCTGTCACGTCCCACACCCGGAAAATCGAATTCACAGGAATCTCGATCACCGGATCCGGTGCCGACAGCCTCCGTAGTACCCCATTCTCGGCTCCCAACATTCATTTGCCAGATTCCGATCCTGGGATCCTACAAGGAGGATTTTTTTTTTTGTACATTTAACTAGTAATAAGCATAACCACAAGATTACCCAATTCACAAAGGCAACATCATCATCACATATCCACTAATATAATCGTTTGAGTACAACACTGAAAGGGAAATACATAAATAGAAAATCAAGCTCCAGAAGACCACTGCGCGCTCCAAGCTCAACACTGCAGCAACCTAACATCACCTGCACACATCTATCGTGCATAAGCTTATGGAAAGCTTAGAGGGTGGTGTAAGTGTGTGCATAAGGTAAGTGTCAAGTATTCAATACAATGTCACAATCATATAATACCGGAGAACCTGTAATCCATAAACCATACATTGTCTGAATAAGCAAAAACACTAATAAGATCATGAATTATCAAAGTAAGCAAAAATGCTAATAAGATTATGAATCATACAATAACAGAATAAGCTGAAGTACGGATAAGTCCATAAGTAAATCAATAGCAGAATACGCAATATAGAACAGCTATGTAACAAGGAGTCATGAAGAGCCAAATATCAGATGCCAAGGATACAATGCAATATGCAAATCGAATGAAAGGACCATGCTGGGTGTGAAGTCGGGATGATAGTACGTAGTATCGCAGGCTACGGGGTCCACCACAAGGGGCTTCTATCCAAACTAGTCTCATACTTAAATTTGGATAGTCAGACTCAACGTGGTAAACTCCTGATCTCAGGTTAGTCGCGCGCCCAACCGAAATCTTTGCCATAACGAAGGTACACAATAATTAGTTGCGCACCACCAGCCCAAGTGGATAATGAATGAATGAATGAATGAGCATGCAACTCCTACTCAATAAGTCCACATATCAGTACAGTTCTTCTTTGGGAAATCACCGGGGTCTATTACACTCCATACCAGATTATCGCCCCATCGCGCGCAACAAGGTGAGTGGAAGAGACCTCACTATCCGCCTGCCAATATCGGGCCCGACTCGTCAATAGCGGACCCATTCCTCGAGCTGGTCAGACTCAGCCTAGCATTGCCCCCTTCTCTCGGGCAGATAAGGCCACACCCCCTTCCAACCGACCACGACACAGTGGAGAGCGCAACCATCTGGTAATCGGCACTCAGCGCTCATCTACCCACTCGGTCTAGACGTTGGAGCATCTTCTGGAACCAAGAGGGTTTAGGGACTTTCACCCAGGGATATCTATAGCACCCCATGTAGAATAGATTTCCGGTGTCCCATCTGGCCATCCACGACCCTGATGTCGCTAGGGCGTACAGTAATCACAGCACATAATGCAAGATGCATGAATCATACAATCCAGTCATGCATCAATCCTACGCATACCGTGCGCTCTTGTGAGACGATCACCACCTATCATGGAGTCTCATAATAACCAACACTGACATATGCAATGGTCAATCATATCTCATAACAGACATGCAGATGATGCGTATGGGCATGTATCATGATGCTATAAAGTCACATACTCATAATTAGTATCAATAACTGACATCAACAATTGACCTCTACAATGTGGACATTTAACCAACATTGCTCCCAAGGAATGACCCACATAGGGCCAAACATATAATGGACTCATGACCTCACACAAGGGCCAAATGTACAACACGATGGGCCTTACTCAAGGGTTACATGTACACAACAGGTGGGCCCTGCTCATGGGCCTAACATACATCATAATGGGCTCTTTCGCCTGACCCTCAAATGCATCACAATGGGCCTCATCAACTAGGCCTCAATATACATCACATTAGGCCTTAGACACGGGATAAATATACATCATGCCAGGCCTCAAATGTGAGTTGCATGTACATCACATTGGGCCCCGGCAATCGGAATCAGCAATCGGCCACAACAAATCAAAATCAGTAATCGGCCTCGATCGATAATTGTCAATTAGCCATGACAAATCAGAATCGGTAATCGGCCATTAGAATCGGTAATCGACCTCGATCGATAATCAGCAATCGACCATCATAATCGGTCACGTCACTCAGAATCGACAATCGGTCAGGATAATCGGCCTCGATCGCTAATCGGCAATCGGTCACGATAATCGGCCTCAATCGTTAATCGGCAATCGGTCATGATAATCGGCCTCAATCGTTAATCGACAATCGGTCATGATAATCGGCCCCGATCGCTAATCGGCAATCGGTCATGATAATCGGCCAATCAAGGCCTAAGGGAAGGTCATAATGAGGACATCTAACCATCATTGCCATCAATGTGGATATCTAGCCAACATTGCTCCCAAGGAGTGACCGATACAAGGGATTCATGCACAACTTAATGGGCCATACACACATCGCACTGGGCCTCAACCGTGGGCCTTGAATACATAAGGTGGGCCTCAACAACGGGCCTCATACACATCAAGGTGGGCCTCAACAACGGGCCTCATACACATCAAGATGGGCCTCAACAACGGGCCTCATGCACATCAAGGTGGGCCTCAACAACGGGCCTCATGCACATCAAGGTGGGCCTCAACAATGGGCCTCATACACATCAAGATGGGCCTCAACAACGGGCCTCATGCACATCAAGATGGGCCTCAACAACGGGCCTCATACACATCAAGATGGGCCTCAACAACGGGCCTCATGCACATCAAGGTGGGCCTCAACAACGGGCCTCATACACATCAAGATGGGCCTCAACAACGGGCCTCATGCACATCAAGATGGGCCTTAACAATGGTCCACAAAATACATCAAGGTGGGCCTCAAATATATCACGATGGGCTTCTACTCGTGAGCTCCAAATACATCACAATGGGCCTCAACCTATGGGCCCTAACACGTCACAATGGGCCTTACCAAATGGGTCGGAAATATATCACAATGGGCTTCACCCACGAGCCCTAATACATCACTTTGGACTTCTCAAATACAACAAGTGAGCCGAACTACTTGGGCGGCACCATTTATCCAACTATAAAGATCATTTTAGTGCATTATCCTACCAATGAATCAAATCAAAAGATCATCTGGACCATACTGCAAATAACAGTGGTGATAATGTTTTCCGCCGCTTAAAATTTCTAGGGCCCACCATGATGTTTATTTTCTATCCAATCTGTCCATAAGGTCACAATGGCCTGAACTACCAAGAAAACAAATTTCATATAAATCTAAAACTTTGCATTCCCAAAAAGGGTTTCAATGGTAAGCGTCCAATTTCCTACTGTTTGCAGCGTGATCCACCTAATAGACAGCGTGGATATAGAATAAATACACCAATGGTAGTGGTGGTGTCCACATACGTGGCCCACAAGCCTAAGACGAGCCTGTCAAATGAACGGATGGTTCCGATATAACACTGGCGTCATAGTGCAGCCAGCACCGTCCCAATGCATGGACGGTGTGAATGTACAAAACATCAAGGTAGGCCACACATCCAACCTGATGGACAGTGTGAAAGCCACACGATCAGGGCCCACCGTTCCAATGCATGGACTTGGGGTTACAACACTACATCATGGTGGGCCCCACCTGCCAAGTGGATGGACATTTTGAATAGGTCAGACCACTACTGACGTCAATACAACGGCTATTTAGCTGGTCGTAAGGTACATCAGCCCATCTGCTTCCATCTCCCATTCAGATGGACGGCTGGATATACAAGGCATATCTCAAGGTGGGCCCCACCCCCACACGTGCAACACATGTGGGGTGGGTCCCACACCCAAAAAGGGACGGCCGGCGTGGAGAAAAGCACATACATCATGATGGCGTTCCACACAGACGGTGCAAATATAAAATAGATACATCAAGGTGGGTCTCACATAGACCGGACGGCCAGGATGAAACACACAATCAAGGTGGGTCCCATGTACTGTAATGGACAGAGATAACACATACATTGAGGTGGTCACACAAGACCTGCTGCGTCAGTGCAACAGCTGTGTCAAAACAGCAGCTATTGTTGTTGGGCAACAACAAATGGAAGGTGTGGTTGTCACACGTGTGGCATGTGGGTCCCAAATAGACGGACGGTTTGGGTTTCACACTTCCAGGTCCCACCGTCCAGAGTACATGGACGATGAGGAAATGGGTTGCATACAGCAAGGTGGGCTCCCACAAGATATGGACGGTGCAACACATACATCATGTAAAGGGACCCACACATGGGCGGTGAATATAAGGTGCATACATCTGGTGGGTCCCACCGCCTTATCCATCTGGATGGTGAGGATCCCACACACATCACATGCCGGCCCCACCTTCCACGTGGACGGTGGGTGTAGTACACACAGAAAAAGGGGACCCACATGCTGACGTCTCCAGCAACTACATAGCGGTGTTGATATACACCAGCCAATCTGCTATCATCAGGTGGGTCTCACATGGGTGGGCCACCATCATATAACACATATAAATATATTATATTATTATAATATATTTATTATTTTATTTATATAAATAAATAAATATATATATATATATATATATATATATATATATTCTTTCAAGGAAACAAGGTCCAGCAACCACCGTCTAGTGGACTGGACGGTGTGGACAGTACATCACAGTGCAACCCACCTGAACGGTTGGTTGGATAAATTACATACACGTGTGGGTCCCACATGTCGCGTGGCAGGTGGGTTCACACATGTGGTACCCACCAACAAAATGGATGAACAGCCGTGGATAAAACATGTATATCAAGGTGGTTTTCCACCGGGGATTTGAATCTGTTCGTTGGATGGACGGTGTGGATACACACGTCCATCAAGTGGGTCCACGTCCAGCACTGTTTGGAAATGGTGGACGGTCTGGATTTCAGGCATATTCAGCATGATAGGGCCCACGACATTTGCTGACGTCAATTACAGTCAGCTACGTGCTGCCGGGACCACAAATGGACGGTGTTGATAAAACGCCATCACCATGATGCAGCCCACCGTCCTGTAATCTGGACGGTGGTGATAGATAAATAAATCATGGTGGGTCCACGTCAGTGTGGCCCGCCAGTCCACCCGTTTTGAATCAAGATGATATTTGTGCTTTCCCTTCATCAAGATCTGTCCCAAAACAGTCCAGGCAGCAATACTGCTGGACGTCAACAAGATAGGTCCCATAATGGGACAGCATGGATACAACGCATTCATCAAAGTGGGGGTCCACGTAGGTGGCCCACCCAGCTTAAAATCAAGCTGTTATTTGTGGCTTCCCCTTTAACCAGGGCTTGCCCAAAAAGGGGCAACAATGGTGTTACCGAACGGTTAGCAGGGTGGGCCCTGCTTGATGGATGGCAAGGCTATCCCACTTCCAAGCAGCATGGGTAAACTCGCACATCAGGTGGGCCATAAACAGGGAAGAGAGAGAGAGAGAGAGAGAGAGAGAGAGAGAGAGAGAGAGAGAGAGAGAAGCACCCACCTTTGATCTTCTATTCATTCTTCCACCAACATGTTGTAGAGCTTCAAGGGAACAAGATTTGACGGTTGAGATCGACTTTAGAGGTTAGGATTGGGTGATAAGAAGTTGGACCACACATGGTTTTCTCCATGGAAGCCATGGATGATTCATCTCTTGGAGTTGCTTGGGAGAATGAGAGAGAGAATGAGAGAGATGATGGGAGAGGAGTGATAGGAGAGAGGGAGGAGTGGTGTGTAAGAGATAAGGCATGGGAAGCATGGGTCTCTTTGACTTTTGGGATAAGGGGAATAGGCTAAGCATGGGTTGCTTTAATTAGTTGGTGGGAGAGGTATGGGTGACTGATTTGATTGGTGTGATTGATGTGATGTTGGGTAGAGATTCTTTTCTTCGGGATTTGTAATGCGCGGCGTCTTTCCTCGCACCGAACGCTGGCCCACATCTCCTGACCAGGGTATCGCCTTGACGCGCGAGTCGCGGCATCGGAACCGCGGCGACGACCCGGTCGCTATAGTAAAGGTCTTGGGTTGAGTCGACTCAGGTTAACGACGTGTGACTCAAGGTCACGCGCAAATATCGGTTAAGGGTCGAAGGTTGCCGAAATTTGACTAGTAAGACCGCGGAAGTCTATGGAACAGTACGGTCTAAAATACGGGGCTTACATTAGCCAAGTCAACTTTATGCGTTTTACACATTTTGCCTATGACTCTTGACTCTTCAAGTCTCATTCGGGAGTCATTTCCTGTAATTCTAGCTGAGTCTCTCATTTAGGCTTTGCCTTGTCTTATTCCGACCTGTTGCCTTGAGTAGTGTTAGTAGAGTTGGTCCATTCTATAATCGAGTCTCCGAACTTGTCATATTTTTTTCCCCAACAGTGAGCCCTCTTACTCCTTGTGTCAACTGTGCTAACACTAAGGAGTAATGAGTTTATAAGTCGGTTTTCATAAAAAGTCGAATTCGCGGAGTTCAATCGCTCACTTCATAAGTTGGCCAAATACTTCTGATTTCTGTAGAATCTGACGCAATGGGAGATTGGTCATAACGACAATGATATGAGCTTGAAAATATGGACCATGTGATGCGAGATGCAACTCAAGCATGTCAATCCTCATCATATGTCAGTGCAGCTCCTCATTAGAGCATCAAATCAGTACGGTTCTCAGTCTGGATAATCACCGGGGTCAAGTACACTCTACACCAGCTTGCCGCCCCTATCCGGACGCACAACTGGGAGAGCGAAAGAGACCTCACTATCTGCTTGCCAATGTCGGGCTCGGCTCGCCAATAGCGGACCGATTCCTCAAGCTGGTCAAACTCAACTTAGAAGTTGCCCCCTCACTCAGGCGGGTAAGGCCACCCCCCTTTCCAACCGACCACGACACAGTGGGAGACACTTCCTACTGGTATACGGCCAGCGTGCCCTCGTGTATCCACTCGGTCCCGACATTGGAGTCATCCTCTGATACCATCGGGTTTAGGAATTTTCACCCAGGGACATCTATGGCGCCCATATGCTAGAACCAAACACTTTCGGTATCCAATCCAGCCATCCACGATGTATCTGTGGAGGCTATGGACCTGATGTAGCTAAGGCATACAGTAACTACAATCACACAATGTAAGCGCATGAGTCACACTACCAGTCATGCAACAGTCCTACGTGTACCATGCGCTCATGCAGGCAACTCTGCCTATCTGAGGCTTATAAACAATCTGCCCGAAGGCGTATATAATGATCAGTCACTACTCATATCAGGCATACATATGATGCGTATGATCATGAATCATGGATCTATACAAAGTAATTATGTGGTGATAGGCTTAATCATAATGAAGGTGGGTCTAGACGGCCTACGGGCTACCAGTATGGCCTATCGATGGGCCTTAGGGAGAGTGACAATGCGGACATGTAACCGACATCATCCTTACAATGTGGGCATCTAACCATCATTGTTCCCAAGGCATTACTTGTTATAATCATCATTATATACCACGGAGGGATCGCGCATTGCAATGGACTTGATGACGCCCCATTGGACTTCAAGTATATCAATTGGGCCATATCATATGGGCCTTATATTCATCAAGTAGGCCACCTCAATGAGCCTTATCAATGGGCCTTAGGTACTTTGTGATGGGCCATCACCCATGGGCCTCACATGTGGCCTTATATATACAACAAATGGGCCATACTACTTGGTCTAATAATACCATAAGGAAAACCGAGCTGATCGGACAATACTATCAGTGGGCCGAGCCGAGCTGACTGAACAATATCACCAAATGGGCCGAGCCGAGCCGACCTAACTGAACAATACCATTAGATGGGCTAAGCGGAGCCGACCTAACTGAACAATACCATCAAATGGGCCGAGCCGAGCCGACCTGACTTAACAATAACATCAGGTGGGCTGAGCCGAGCCGACCTGACTTAATAATAACATCAGGTGGGCTAAGCCGAGCCGACCTGACTTAACAATAACATCAGGTGAGCTGAGCCGAGCCGACCTGACTTAACAATAACATCAGGTGGGCTGAACTGAGCCGACCTGACTAAATAATACCATCAGGTGGGCTGAGTCGAGCCGACCTGACTGAACAATACCTTCAGATGGGCCGAGCCGATCCGACCTGACTGAATAATACCATCAGATGGGCCGAGCCGAGTCGACCTGACTTAACAATAACATCAGGTAGGCTAAGCCGAGCCGACCTAACTTAACAATAACATCAGGTGGGCTGAGCCGAGCCGACCTGACTTAACAATAACATCCGGTGGGCTGAGCCGAGCCGACCTGACTTAACAATAACATCAGGTGGGCTGAACCGAGCCGACCTGACTTAACAATAATATCAGGTGGGCTGAGCCGAGCCGACCCGACCTGACTTAACAATAACATCAGGTGGGTTGAGTCGAGCCGACCTGACTTAACAATATCATCAGATGGCCGAGCCGACCTGACCTCTTCTCTTTAGTCAGGCCATTCATGCCCATAACAGGTATCCTCATACACTATAAATCCATGGGGCTCATGGCACATCAGAGAGGACTAGCACTGCTCAGACATTGTCCTCATAACCCTGCACCTTTCAAACTCGTCCAGGTACACTAGTACTACCTAAAGTGGATGGAAGACATGGGTGGGTTCCATAGTCCCCATGCCAGTTTACATACCACTGCTACTAGGAATAGATGCCAAGACGACAGTTGTAATGAGATAACTCCGCTCATCCTACCAATTGAGCTATGGATCTGAGTGTCTATGATAGCCACCCCCACTAGGGATGGATGCCAAGACCTCAGTGTTGAAATGAGGCGTCTCCACTCAGCCTACCAGTTGAGCTATGGATCTAGGTGTCCATGTTAGCCACCCCCACTAGGGATGGATGGCAAGACCTCAGTGTTGAAATGAGGCATCTTTCACTCCGTCTACTACATAAGCTGTGGAGCTGGGTGGGTCCAGCGTTGAAACAATGTATCTTTCACTCAGTCCACCACGTGAGCTATGGAGCTGGGCCCACGTCAGATCACACTTCACTGGTAGCCACACCCACTACCATCATGGTGTGTCCCACATAGATGGGGTCCACCGGTAGATGGCATGGATGAAATACACACATCACAAGTGGGCCATAATCATAGAAAGAGAGAGAGAGACATCGGTGAAGATGGAGGGGCCCCGCCACTATGGGCCCCTCTTGCATACAAACATACATCAAGGTGGGTCCCACATAGATGGACCCTTCAAATCAAAATCTAACGGTGGAGATCCCTTCTCCACTAAAATAGAGGGTCTAGATGACATTTTTAATGCAAGAAAATAAACATCATGATGGGGTCCATGGAGATTGGTCCCAACATGGAATGATTATGATGATCAAAGTGGGCCATCGGCCACATCTTAGGGTCCCAAGTGAGATCCAAACCATTGATCTGTTGGCCTCACTTGGCCCATCTTAAAAATATGAAAAACTAATAGTATTAAGCACCCACCGTCTAATCTTCTTGATCCAATGGGTTCCTCAGCTCCTTAGCTTCAATTCTAACGGAGGAGATAAGAAATGGATGGCTAGGATGGGAGGTCTTGGGATGGAAAGGTGGGTCACACTTGGAGTTTTGGAAGAGAGGGAGAGGCTCATACGTATGGAGCTTTTCTTGCTTGGGAGAGGAAATTTTGAGAAATGGAATGAGAGAGAGGGTTGTAAAGAGAGAGGAGTGATGGGTGATGGATGTGGTGGTGATGGGTGTGTAAGAAATTATTGACTTTTGTGGCTTTTTTGTAAGAAAGGCATGACTTGTGCAAGAACTTTTTGACTTTTGAGGCTTGCTTGGGATGGGTGAAAGTTGATGTGTACTTGACATGTACTTGACTTGTTAAGATTGATGGATTGATGGGATTGATTTGACAAGTCGTAGAGATTCTCTTGGGTTTCGCAACGTGCGGCGTTTTCCTCGCACCGTACGTTGGCTCACATCTCCTGGTCAGGGTATCGCCTCGGCACGTGAGTCGCGGCATCGGAACCGCAGCGACGGTGCGGTCGTTATGGTAAAGGTCTTGGGTTGAGTCGACTCGGGTTGATGGCGTACGAATCAGGGTCGAGCATAAATATCGATTAAGGGTTGAAGGTTGCCGAAATTTGACTGGTTAAGACTGCGGAAGTCTATGGAATGGTACGGTCTAGGATACGGGCCTTACAGCTCTCTCTTCCTAATAAAAATTTTATCCTCGAAATTTTACACAATCATCGCAACTGGTCATAACTCATGAGGGAGAGGAAACATAAGATCACTATATAAAATCAGAGATAACATACATAGTACAACACAATCAATCATCAAAAAGGTGGGGATAACGCTCTCGAATCTCGGTCTCACGCTCTCAAGAAGCCTCCTCTACGGAATGGTGACCCCACTGAACCTTCACCAAAGGAATGACCTTGGTCCGGAGGACCTGCTCTTTCCGATCAAGGATACAAACTGGCTGTTCGATGTAAGAAGCATCCTCATGAACCTCCAGCGGCTGCCAATCAATAATGGAAACTATGTCTGACCCACACTTCCTCAACATAGAGACGTGAAAAATGTCGTGGACGCCAGACAACTCAGATGGTAAGGCAAGCCGATAGGCCAAGGCGCTAACGCATCCAGTGATCTCAAAAGGTCCTATGAATCTCGGGACAAGCTTGCCCTTCGCTCAAAATCGAACTACGGCCTTCATGGGCGAGACCTTGAGATACACATGGTCCCTTACATCAAACTCAAAGGGACGACGTCGACGATCAGCAAAACTCTTCTGTCGACTCTGAGTTGTGTGCATCCTCTGCCTGATGATATCAATAGCCTCTAACGTCTCATGCATAAGCTCAGGACCTAGGAGACGACGCTCTCTAACCCCGGTCCAACAACTCGGTGATCTGCATGGTCTGCCATATAGTGCCTCAAAAGGAGCCATGTCGATGGTCGATTGATAGCTGTTATTATACGCGAACTCAGCCAATTGCATATGCTCATCCCAGCTATCCCCGAAATGAATCGCGTAGGCCCGAAGCATATCCTCAAGGATCTGGTTGACTGTAACACCCTGAAAATCGGGGGTCGCGTATAAACTCAACTCCCGAGTTCCAGACCGTCACTTATGCAACAAAAATGGTTATGATTCGATGTTGTCTGATTTAAAGCATTCACATGAGTAAAAGTATACCAAAACTGCAATTCATACTTCAGATCCAGTGATAAAAGCAAGCGGAAGACTAAACAAGATATATATCACTGTATGGAAAAACAAAGTAATCTCAACTGTCTCCAAAGTATGACTACATCTCTGAGTCTCATATACATGTACATAACAAAAGAATAATGTTCAAAAAGAAAAGTCCCACTGATGTCCCCTCGATCCAAGTCGCCTACGGGAAGCCGTCATGATATTGCATATACGAGAACTCATCCTGGTCCTCGTCATCATCTAGCTCCACCTCCTGGATCTCATCGTCACCTGCAACTACAACAGGGTCTGGTGGGTGTTGCAAACACCATCCCGTAACGTGGGAATGAGTGATCAACTCAGTGGAATCATAGAGCAAAGATTAGCATGTTCACAATTCAGTCACGCGATAATAGTAAAGCAGTAAATCAGACAAGTCCTAATACTGTTGTTAATGCAAGATGATATGACGTGATGTATGCCCTCACCGACGATCACCCTCATACGGCAACATCTTACGACCGCGGCATGCCACACTCCCTAGAGTGCTCCACATCTTCCAGGCACATGCAATGCTATGGTGATATGATTACCAAGTTGTTATTAGTCCATTCAAACAGCAGGATTGGGAAACTAAGGTACCTCCCTTGTATCAATCCCAACACGGATCCTGTCTAGGGTCGTCACTCCTAGTAATCTTATACGATGTACATTTCGTAGGTCACTGCAAGGGCTGCCAGGGCTGTTGCTCGCACTCGTTGCACCGCTCCCCCATCACCTTATCAATACAGGCCTACTGTACTCTACTGCACGGAAGGGTCGTCGCCTCCCGTGAACTCAGAATACGCTCGCGGTCACTACAAAGGGCTCGTCGCCTGATCAGTGTAGGCCGACAGCTAGAATATAGTGTCCCATACCACCATAATCTGCTCACGAGTCTAGGTGCTCACTGGTCACTACGGGGAGGTTTGTGGCCCCAGCGTAGGCCGACAGCTCGACCACGGTGTCCCATACCACCATGCCCGGCTCATGAGTCTTCGTGGATCAAGGTACCACGGTTAATAGGGTTTACAATGGTAAGTTCAGTACCCTAGGTTCAAGCAGTTATGATTCATACAAGGTGAACAAACATCGGCCAGTCGGGTTACTTGACGGGCTCGACTAGCGCGATCGCATCTCGAATTGAACGACATGAAGTGCGTAAAACACTTCGCGTGGCCTAACCACTGCCGCCAACTCTCAACACGAATCACATTCATCGACGCGTCGTTCGTGGCTATGACCAGTCAGCCACGAATTCGCTCGGTTACCGACTGCCTGGACTAAGTCAAGTCCCACACATCTATGGAATTACATTAACACTATAAAATGGTATTGGAATTGAAATACATCATGTGAGCATGTTAGCACATGTTATGACATTCAACTTAAGCAAATCTTCAAGGCATACTTCCCATGCATATTCAACTTAAGCAAATCCTCAAGCACATACATTCCATGCATGTAATGAAATCATGCATTTTGTCAACATGTAGAAAATCATTTAGGTCGGCATAATAATTGAAAAATCAATCACAAAGTATCAAATAACATCATTCAATTCAATACATACTAATACAAGCATTTATACAAACACATGCACTACACACTTAGGTCTACATATAGCATGTCGACCCAAAGTGTGCAACTAGGCGAATCTCTTCGCCAAACTAATTATGCACGCATTCCTAACTTCCTAATGCGACAACAAACCATGTCAATCACATCAACAAAATATGAATGCAAACAGTACTTCCTACAAATGACTAAAATGCCCTAAATCTCATATTCTTCGTTAGCTTACGAAACGGGAAACGGAGAGCATTTTGTACATGTCAAACGGCGATGCCGTCAAGAATCTACTATTAAACGACATTGAAAGCGTTGGGAACCGTCAATCAAAGCGTCTAAAATCCTCACCTAGTGTCTTGTAGACTCGGGAATTGAAGCGGAGTGTATATGCTTCGTCTACGGCGAGTAAGGAGCCTAATACATAAGATCCATAAGCTACATCGCTATGGAAACAAGAAAAACTCAAATCACCAACTATTTAGGGTTTTTACTTACCTAGGATTGCGGTGGAATCGCCGGGAAAGCGGTAGAGGAGTGTTGCTTAAGCATGTGCAACACGTAGCACAAGTGGCGGGAAGAACTCTCCCACTCTCTCACAATCTCTCACTCTTTTTCTCTCTCCCAAGCTAGGGCTTCTCTCAAATTCGGATGGGAGAGAGGAGTGAGGGTTTCAACCCCTTTTATAGCCTAAAACATTCCCAAAATAGGCTTGGGAACAATGTTTACTTGGTGCCTAACCAAATCGGGGCCGTTTCGGTCCAAAAGGGCATTTCTGGAGGTCTCCAGGCCAAATGCGGTCGGACTTAAGCTCATGCATACTAGATCTAGCATACATCCAGTTTTCAGACCGGTTGGGTTCCCAGATCGCACCTGGCGGCCCAGTTTCAGTTTAACGGTCACCGCACCAAGATCAGGCCTATAAGTCCCGTGATATATAATAGATATTTTTCCTGATCCAAGGGTGTAATTTGGCTGTATTCTGACGGTCAGAATGCTTAATACTGATGCGTCAAATTTGTGTGCCAGATTTGAATTTGAAATTCCAACTATGTCCCTATTCACACTCTCTTCGGTCCGGGCTCAATGAAATAGCCTGTGATAATCGGTTTGACTTGATTTTTGGAATGAGTGTCAAGCCCAGCTAGACGGTCCTAACGGTCTAAGATAGGAGGTATCGGACTTTCAACGTGCGGTCTAGATCCAATACAAAGATTCAAAGTGGTCCAGAGAACAAACCGGCTTAGAGTTTGATCCGAGGCTTTAGAGCATTATAGCACCCTTAGTTCCACTCGCTTCGGGCCTTGTAGAACGTATTTAAAGTGATCAGGGACCATTTCCCAGCTATTCTAACGTTGCACTAGCTAACCTAGTCAAATTTTCCAAAGGAATGAATTCTACGCAAATTCGGGTCGAGTTGGTACTCGAGCCCAAGTATGAATTTTTCACGGGCGTTACAATCTACCCCCCTTAACAAATAATTTCGTCCTCAAAATTTTGTACCTTTTCGTACTCCTCGAGAAGCTGTGGGTAGTTCTTTCTGATCTCGGCTTCTGTCTCCCAAGTAGCCTCCTCCTCAGTATGATGCGTCCATAGTACCTTCACAAGGGGAATCACCTTGCTACGTAGTACCTGCTCCTTCCGGTCTAAGATGCGTGTCGGTCGCAGGATATAAGTAACATCCTCTCCTAACTGCACCTGCTCCCATCTGATGATATGAGAAGGATCAGCAACGTACTTCTTCAGCATAGATACATGAAATACGTTGTGGACGCTCGCGAGGGGCGTGGGTAAAGCCAATCGGTAAGCCACTGCTCCCACACGATTGAGGATCTGAAATGGACCAATGTATCGCGGTGCCAGCTTCCCCTTCTTTCCGAACCGAAGGACTCCCTTCATAGGGGAAACTCGCAAAAACACATGATCCCCGACTGTGAACTCTAGTGGTCTCCGTCTCGTATCGGCGTAGCTCTTCTGTCTGCTCTGCGCTGTAAGAAGCCGACGTCGAATAATATCAATCTTCTCTGAAGTCGCCTGCACCAACTCTGGGCTGATCAAGCTGCGCTCACCGACCTCTAACCAGCAATGCGGTGCGCGACAAGGTCGCCCATACAGCGCCTCATAAGGTGCCATGCCGATACTCGCCTGGAAGCTATTGTTGTACGCAAACTCTGCATATGCAAGACAGTCATCCCAACTGTCCTTGAAGTCCAACGCGCAAGCTCGCAACATGTCCTCCAGGATCTGGTTCACTCGCTCTGTCTGTCCGTCCGTCTGTGGGTGGAAGGCAGTACTGAACTTCAACTTCACACCCATAGCCTCCTGAATGCGAGTCCAGAAAATAGAAGTGAATCGCGTGTCTCTGTCCGACACGATCTCCAACGGAACTCCATGCAGACGCACAATCTCTCGGATATACAATCTAGCCAGCTCGTCTGCAGAGTTCGTAACTCTGATCGGTAGGAAGTGCGCCGACTTCGTCAATCGGTCGACGATCACCCAAATGGAATCATGCCCCTTCCTCGTCTTCGGCAACCCAGAAATGAAGTCCATGGAAATGAAATCCCACTTCCACTCTGCAATCGGCATAGGCTGCAAAAGTCCAGGTGGTCGGCGATGCTCTGCCTTCACCTGCTGACAAGTGAGACAACGGGACACGAACTCAGCAATGTGGGTCTTCATACCTTCCCACCAGTACGTCCTCTTCACGTCACGATACATCTTCGTGCTGCCAGGATGCATCGCGAGTCTAGTAGAATGCGCAGCCTCGAGAATCTCTCGTCTCAAGTCAGGGACATCAGGAACGCATAGGCGGCCACGGTAACGTAAACCCCCATCCATGCCAACTCGCCAGTCGGCGTCATCATCATCACTGGCCTGCTCTCGAAGCTCAGTAAGATGCGCGTCGTCCCTCTGCGCCTCGATGACACGGTCATCGATCTGGGATCGCACCTGAACATGTGCGATGAACTCAAATGGCTCCTCTACGGTGAGTTTCTGCTTAAAGTCTCGCAAAAACTCAACCATATCCCACTCGGCAACCATCAGCGGAGCCGCAAACTCTATCGCCTTCTTGCGGCTCAACGCATCAGCCACAAGGTTCGCCTTCCCAGGATGGTAAGAGACTTCAAACTTGAAGTCCTTCAGCGTCTCCATCCATCGCCGCTGCCTCATATTCAAGTCCCGCTGCGTGAATATGTACTTGAGGCTCTTGTGGTCGCAAAAGAGCTCGAACTCCTCTCCGTAGAGGTAATGTCTCCAGAGTCTCAGTGCGAATATCACGGCTGCCAACTCCAGGTCGTGTGTAGGGTAATTCTCCTCGTGCTTCCTTAATTGTCTCGAGGCATACGAAATTACCCTGTCCCTCTGCATAAGGACACAACCTAAACCAACGCTAGACGCGTCAGTGTATATAGTGTATTTAACCCCTTGCTCTGGCAATACTAGCACAGGGGCGGACGTAAGTCTGTCCTTCAGCTCCTGAAAAGCTGACTCCGCCTTATCATTCCAGGCGAACTTCACGT
Source organism: Magnolia kwangsiensis (assembly GCA_037074715.1). Taxonomy (NCBI): domain Eukaryota; kingdom Viridiplantae; phylum Streptophyta; class Magnoliopsida; order Magnoliales; family Magnoliaceae; genus Magnolia; species Magnolia kwangsiensis. Next base: position 95,393,204 of record CM073580.1, on the reverse strand, counting down.
CCTTCCGTGTCAACTGAGATAAGGGTCTCGCGATCTTCGAGAAATCCTGAATGAAGCGCCGATAGTAGCCAGCGAGACCCAAGAAACTCCTCACCTCAGTGACAGAACCAGGCTGCTCCCAGTCCTGCACCGCAGCTACCTTAGACAGGTCAACTGCCATGCCATCCTTGGACACCACGTGTCCCAGAAACTTCACCTCCTGCTTCCAGAAGTCGCACTTCTTGTACTGTGCGAACAACTGATGCTGTCTGAGCGTATCAAGGACCAAACGCAAGTGCTCCTCATGCTCCTCTCGACTCCTAGAGTATACCAAAATGTCGTCGATGAAGACAACGACGAATCGATAGAGGAAGGGCCGCAATACCCTGTTCATCAGATCCATGAACACGGCCGGTGCGTTCGTGAGACCGAACGGCATCACAAGGAACTCGTAATGACCAAAACTGGTCCTGAACGCTGTCTTCTGCACGTCCTCATCTCTGACGCGCAGCTGATGATATCCTGACTGAAGGTCAATCTTCGAGAAGTACTGCGCTCCTCTCAACTGATCAAACAAGTCATCGATCCTGGGCAAAGGGTACTTGTTCTTCACTGTGAGTTGGTTCAGCCTGCGATAATCAATACACAATCGCAGCGAACCATCCTTCTTCTTCACGAACAAGACCGGTGCCCCCCAAGGAGATACGCTAGGCCGTATAAGGCCGAGCTCTAGTAGACCGTCAATCTGCATCCTCAACTCCTCCATCTCACATGGTGCCATGCGATATGTCGGCAGTGAGACGGGTGTAGAACCAGGAATCAGATCGATAGTGAAATCGATCTCACGTCTGGGCGGCAATCCAGGGATCTTCCTGAACAGATCCCCGAATTCAGAAACAACTGGCGTCTGCTCAAGTACCTGGGCACCAGCGTCGCGCAATAGAGTGACGTAGCTAAGAATGCGGAAAGGAAGATTTACCCGCACTGAAAATGAGAAAGGCGTGCCCTCAGGCTCGTACACCGTCACCACACGAGCCTCGCAGTCAATCTCGGCTCTCGCTGCAGTCAACCAGTCCATGCCAAGAATGACGTCGAGATATACGAGCGAGGGATCGACGACCAAATCAAGAGTCATCGTCCTGCCTCCCAGATCAAGTAAACAACCCTCACACATCTGGGTGACATCCGAATAATCTCCATGAGCTGCAAGGACTCGCACGCTATCCATAGTGATAGTCTGCAACCCAAGACGTCTAACTACGGCACGCGATATCAAGGAAATCGTGGAACCAGTGTCCACCATGACGAGAACGGGAGTACCTCCGATATGGCCCGTGACCTCGAAGGCTGAATGCTGGAAAGTCGGCGTCGTAGCTGCCTCAGCGGTCAGTGCATGAACTCGAGCCTGCTGTGGCCGGTTCGGCCGCTGTGTCAAGGGCCGTGGGGGCTGTCGAATCTGCGATACTGTGGGTCTGAAAGAGGACTGCGCAGGAGCTGACCGTATAGGCGGTGCTGATATCGCCTGTGGACGTACACGATCAATCTTCTGCGGCGGCGAGAACCCACTGTCCTGCATCCTCGTAAAGCAACTCGGCGCTAGGTGGCCCGTCCTCCCACAGTATGTGCATGATAGATCAGGGCGCCGAAACGGTCCTACTGGCGCCGTGGTCCTGGTAGGAGGATCAATGCGAGGCCTCTTGCCCGCGAAGGGCCTATCTGACAACTCCGGTCGCGGCCTAGAAGTAGTCGGGCCTCGTGATCGCGCAAGTCGATCCACGTCCTGCTCTGCCCGCATGGACATGTGAACCAACTCCGCATAGGAGGAGAAACTGATACAGCACATCTTCGACCGAATATCCGGTCGCAAGCCCTCCAAAAAGCGCCGTATGCGCATCTGCTCATCAGCTAAAATCGTCGGGACGTACCTGCCCAACTCTGTGAACCGATGCTCATACTCGGTGACCGTCATCGCTGCCTGCCTGAGACGGAGAAACTCATTCTCCCTCTCGTGTCTGTAGGTCTGAGGATAATACTTCTCATGGAAGCGAAACTCGAATGCTGCCCATGTCCATACGAAGTCTGTGGTAACAGTCCGCAATACACTATCCCACCACATACTGGCCTCTCTCTCAAACTGGAAGGTAGCCAGCTCTACCTGCTCTGCCTCAGTACAGTGCAACATGCGCAGAATCTTCGACACTCGGTCGAGCCAAAACTCAGCCTCCTCGGGTCTGTGAGAACCCGTGAAAGTAGGAGGCCGCAAGCGCTGAAATCGCTCCAGAAGGCCCCGAGTGTCGGCAGGGTTCCCCGCAGGGAAAGCAGGCTGCGCAGGAAGTGCTATGCCCTCATCCTGGGCGTAAGCATAGGCATCCTCAGCTGGATGCGCAGGTGGTGCAGGCGGAGTAGATGCAGTCGCACCCCCACCCTGGGCTAAAGTCCCGACTATAGTAGTCAATAGCTGCTGCTGCTGTAGCATCATAGCCATCATCTGCTCGAATCTATCAGGTGGTGGAGCAGGCTGTGGCGGATGAGGTGCGGAAGTAGATGCGCGCTGTGGCTCTCTAACTGATGGTGTAAATGGCGGTGGTCCATCTGTAGGACCAGTAGCAGGCTGAGACGATCGAACAGTCTCAGGAATCGGGCCCACAGCAGGGTCCGGACGAGTGCCAGACTGAGAAGGAGTCTGATCCATCTGCTCAGACAACGAAAGCCGAACCGTGCTCCTCGTAGTCTTAGGTGGCATTCCCTATATTCAAAATAGGGCGCAACCTTGTCAGTCTCAATTGCTCAAATACACCACAATCATTCACTAAAGAGTCAAAGGCATTCCATGCATTTCAATTAATCAAAATTGTCACAGTACAAGGGATATATCCTTACAAGCATCATGACTAGAATGACATGGAAATTAAGACAGTTAAGCAACAGCAACATAAGCAAAACACTAGCCCTAACAGGCTTTACACACATAAAACAGAAAATGGCTAACTACTCATAACAACATCGAAGATCGCGTCGCTAGTCGGAATCTGGTGACGGAGGAGGAGCACCCTTATCCTGTAAACAACACAGGATTGCCTTCAAGGTGCGAGTCACCTTGCCAAATTTCTTCTTCGTAACGGCCTTGGCATCAGCGACCTCTGCTCGAAGTTCTTGGACTTCCCTTCGCAAAGCGGTCTGACTCTCCTCCATCCGAGCAATGCGATCGTCAATAGTAGTCTGCGCAGAAGGAGGAGGGCTCTCATCAGTATCCTGAGCCTCCTCTTCTGCTTCTTCCTGAGTCTCTTCCTGAACCTCTGCACTAGGTTCTCCTTCGCTTTGATCTTCCTCTTCATCAAAGTCGTCCCCACTATCCCTTTCAAGTTGATTTTCACGGTATTGCGACCCGATCTTCATCTCAACCATTGTCGACTCATCGATGGTGTGAATCGATACCGGCAATTCGGGTCCAAGTCTATAGGTAAACTCAAGCGCAATCTTGCAAATGAGTCGGCCAAAGGGAAGGGATTCGGATGTTCTTCTCGACCTGGCTATGAGAACTATCTGCCGTAAGATGAAAGTGGCCATACATACGTTCTCTCCCTGAGCCACCAGAAATAAGAAATCGACCATAAGATGTGTACATTCAATGCGGTTCGTCGACCTAGGATAAACATTGAACGTGCAGATGTGATGCAGCAGACGCAAATCCTCAAACATGTACGTCGCCTTGAGGCTATTATTAGGCTGCCATGGAACCAACTTACCGCACAGAAACCTGGTGCGGCGATCTCGTTCACGTCTAGTCCTCAAATTTTTCTCACTTGGATGTACATCACCTAGAGGCACGTTGAGAAGTCGCACAATCAACTGGACGTCGATCGTAGCCATCCGATCTCTACCAAAAGGGATTTTGAACTGCAAGGGCTCCAAGGTAGGACTCTGGATGCTAGCATAGAAGGCACGAACAGTGCTCACATTAGCACGAGCGCGAGCTTCAAAGATCGGTCCCCAGTGCGCAGCTTCAATGCGTTCGAACAACAGATACTCGCCGAACAATCGCCCATCTACGTCCGCCTCAAATAACACTCTACGATCAGTGTATTCACCATGAGGCATCTCTGATAGGATGGTTCGTCCAAGATGTGCATGGGGATCCAAATCCCGCTTTGTACGGCACTCCAGGACTGCCGCTGGACCTGCGGCGGCGCTTGAACTTGCGGCACCACCCCGCGGTCTTCTCAATCGAGCAGGGCGGCTCGGCCCAGCCTCGTCTGTTGCAGTTTTCCTCTTACCCATCAAAGACAGGATGGATGAGAGTGACAAAAGACCCAAAATAGCTTCCACGAAAGCCATGGAAAACGCCGAAAATGCGGAGAAATGGCTGCCCAATCTGACAAAAGGAAATCTAGGCGTCGTAGAGGGATGCTTCAAGCTTCCCAAGGCTATAGTTTCAGGGAAAAATAAGAACAAAAAGATGGAATGGAGCTGCTCACGATTTCGGCACTATTTGGGGGATTTTGGAGCTCCAAATGGGAAAATCTTCAAGAAAAGGGGCTGCCAACACCCAATAATCAATAGGTGGTGGTCGGTTTTGGCCAAGGAAGGGATTAGGAGGGGTTTGGGTCACCGGGGTTTGGAATGGAGCGCTGAAAATCAAATCTAGGGCATGCAAGGGGGCTGTTTGTGAAGGAGAGGGGTGTTTTAGGGGTTTTCGTGGGATGGGAGGTAGCTAGGAGTGATGGGGGAGGCATTTAAGTGGGTGCGCCCAAAGGGCAGCACCATCGGAGGTGGCCGGCCGGCGATGGCATCGCCGGCCAACCTTCAGGTTGGCCAGCGGGACCCCATGGGTCTGGTCCCCCATGGTCCCAGGGCCCCAAAAAAGTTGGTCCCACCCCTTGGTTCATTATATTTTGGTCCCTATGGGCCCAAACATGTGTTCGGGACTTTCCGGGTCCACATCGCAATCCCGAATACCAAACCATATGATGCAGCATATGAATTTGGGGTAGAAGGATCCAGTACATCTTTCTAGCTCCTTAGTTGCTAAAGAAAGTGAAGTTAGAATGGCCTTATGGCCATTTTTCATGAAATTTTACTATTCACTGTAAAATTTGGTGAATGTACTAATTTGTGTTATTTTCACATTAGGTTTGATGCCTAACATGAAATGGATAAGAAAGAACTGAAGGTTGAAGTGTTTAGACAAGGAATTTTGAGAATTTTTGGCAAAACGGGGTTTTTAAGCCCTGGCGATTGATTACTGGAGTCGTGGTCATTCCACGGCCCAAAGGTTCACTTTTGCGGTTTAAAACCGCTCATAGGACGTCTCCACCCGACTTCCTACAGCTTAGAAGTGATTCGGGTCGCTTTACGCGACCCGAGATACGTTACAGACTCGATCTTGCGATCGATCCTTATAGACTTCGCCTATCGGCGAATCTGTGATCCTAGGAGTGTTTCTAGACCCTTCTCGCACCCACCTAAGTCAAGGGAAGCGACAGCGTACGTCGCAAGACCATAACCCAGGCCCAGTATACTCTCATTCATGCTCTGATACCAACTTGTAACACCCTGAAAATCGGGGGTCGCGTATAAACTCAACTCCCGAGTTCCAGACCGTCACTTATGCAACAAAAATGGTTATGATTCGATGTTGTCTGATTTAAAGCATTCACATGAGTAAAAGTATACCAAAACTGCAATTCATACTTCAGATCCAGTGATAAAAGCAAGCGGAAGACTAAACAAGATATATATCACTGTATGGAAAAACAAAGTAATCTCAACTGTCTCTAAAGTATGACTACATCTCTGAGTCTCATATACATGTACATAATAAAAGAATAATGTTCAAAAAGAAAAGTCCCACTGATGTCCCCTCGATCCAGGTCGCCTACGGAAAGCCGTCATGATACTGCATATACGAGAACTCATCCTGGTCCTCGTCATCATCTAGCTCCACCTCCTGGATCTCATCGTCACCTGCAACTACAACAGGGTCTGGTGGGTGTTGCAAACACCATCCCGTAACGTGGGAATGAGTGATCAACTCAGTGGAATCATAGAGCAAAGATTAGCATGTTCACAATTCAGTCACGCGATAATAGTAAAGCAGTAAATCAGACAAGTCCTAATACTGTTGTTAATGCAAGATGATATGACGTGATGTATGCCCTCACCGACGATCACCCTCATACGGCAACATCTTACGACCGCGGCATGCCACACTCCCTAGAGTGCTCCACATCTTCCAGGCACATGCAATGCTATGGTGATATGATTACCAAGTTGTTATTAGTCCATTCAAACAGCAGGATTGGGAAACTAAGGTACCTCCCTTGTATCAATCCCAACACGGATCCTGTCTAGGGTCGTCACTCCTAGTAATCTTATACGATGTACATTTCGTAGGTCACTGCAAGGGCTGCCAGGGCTGTTGCTCGCACTCGTTGCACCGCTCCCCCATCACCTTATCAATACAGGCCTACTGTACTCTACTGCACGGAAGGGTCGTCGCCTCCCGTGAACTCAGAATACGCTCGCGGTCACTACAAAGGGCTCGTCGCCTGATCAGTGTAGGCCGACAGCTAGAATATAGTGTCCCATACCACCATAATCTGCTCACGAGTCTAGGTGCTCACTGGTCACTACGGGGAGGTTTGTGGCCCCAGCGTAGGCCGACAGCTCGACCACGGTGTCCCATACCACCATGCCCGGCTCATGAGTCTTCGTGGATCAAGGTACCACGGTTAATAGGGTTTACAATGGTAAGTTCAGTACCCTAGGTTCAAGCAGTTATGATTCATACAAGGTGAACAAACATCGGCCAGTCGGGTTACTTGACGGGCTCGACTAGCGCGATCGCATCTCGAATTGAACGACATGAAGTGCGTAAAACACTTCGCGTGGCCTAACCACTGCCGCCAACTCTCAACACGAATCACATTCATCGACGCGTCGTTCGTGGCTATGACCAGTCAGCCACGAATTCGCTCGGTTACCGACTGCCTGGACTAAGTCAAGTCCCACACATCTATGGAATTACATTAACACTATAAAATGGTATTGGAATTGAAATACATCATGTGAGCATGTTAGCACATGTTATGACATTCAACTTAAGCAAATCTTCAAGGCATACTTCCCATGCATATTCAACTTAAGCAAATCCTCAAGCACATACATTCCATGCATGTAATGAAATCATGCATTTTGTCAACATGTAGAAAATCATTTAGGTCGGCATAATAATTGAAAAATCAATCACAAAGTATCAAATAACATCATTCAATTCAATACATACTAATACAAGCATTTATACAAACACATGCACTACACACTTAGGTCTACATATAGCATGTCGACCCAAAGTGTGCAACTAGGCGAATCTCTTCGCCAAAATAATTATGCACGCATTCCTAACTTCCTAATGCGACAACAAACCATGTCAATCACATCAACAAAATATGAATGCAAACAGTACTTCCTACAAATGACTAAAATGCCCTAAATCTCATATTCTTCGTTAGCTTACGAAACGGGAAACGGAGAGCATTTTGTACATGTCAAACGGCGATGCCGTCAAGAATCTACTATTAAACGACATTGAAAGCGTTGGGAACCGTCAATCAAAGCGTCTAAAATCCTCACCTAGTGTCTTGTAGACTCGGGAATTGAAGCGGAGTGTATATGCTTCGTCTACGGCGAGTAAGGAGCCTAATACATAAGATCCATAAGCTACATCGCTATGGAAACAAGAAAAACTCAAATCACCAACTATTTAGGGTTTTTACTTACCTAGGATTGCGGTGGAATCGCCGGGAAAGCGGTAGAGGAGTGTTGCTTAAGCATGTGCAACACGTAGCACAAGTGGCGGGAAGAACTCTCCCACTCTCTCACAATCTCTCACTCTTTTTCTCTCTCCCAAGCTAGGGCTTCTCTCAAATTCGGATGGGAGAGAGGAGTGAGGGTTTCAACCCCTTTTATAGCCTAAAACATTCCCAAAATAGGCTTGGGAACAATGTTTACTTGGTGCCTAACCAAATCGGGGCCGTTTCGGTCCAAAAGGGCATTTCTGGAGGTCTCCAGGCCAAATGCGGTCGGACTTAAGCTCATGCATACTAGATCTAGCATACATCCAGTTTTCAGACCGGTTGGGTTCCCAGATCGCACCTGGCGGCCCAGTTTCAGTTTAACGGTCACCGCACCAAGATCAGGCCTATAAGTCCCGTGATATATAATAGATATTTTTCCTGATCCAAGGGTGTAATTTGGCTGTATTCTGACGGTCAGAATGCTTAATACTGATGCGTCAAATTTGTGTGCCAGATTTGAATTTGAAATTCCAACTATGTCCCTATTCACACTCTCTTCGGTCCGGGCTCAATGAAATAGCCTGTGATAATCGGTTTGACTTGATTTTTGGAATGAGTGTCAAGCCCAGCTAGACGGTCCTAACGGTCTAAGATAGGAGGTATCGGACTTTCAACGTGCGGTCTAGATCCAATACAAAGATTCAAAGTGGTCCAGAGAACAAACCGGCTTAGAGTTTGATCCGAGGCTTTAGAGCATTATAGCACCCTTAGTTCCACTCGCTTCGGGCCTTGTAGAACGTATTTAAAGTGATCAGGGACCATTTCCCAGCTATTCTAACGTTGCACTAGCTAACCTAGTCAAATTTTCCAAAGGAATGAATTCTACGCAAATTCGGGTCGAGTTGGTACTCGAGCCCAAGTATGGATTTTTCACGGGCGTTACATTGACTCTCTCGGTTTGACCATCAGTCTACAGATGGTACGCAGTACTAAGCTGCAAATCAGTCCCATCGCTCCCTGGAAGCTCCCCCAAAACTGAGACGTGAACCTCGAATCTCGGTCAGAAATGATCAAGACTGGAACGCCATGCATCGCAAGGAAATGTGTCGACTTCATCAGACGATCCACAACAACCCAAATGGAGTCATGACCGCGCTGAGTCCTCGACAAGCCCTTAATGAAATCAGTCGACACCTGCTCCCACTTCCACATCGGGATGCTCAACGGCTGCAATAGACCATGGGATCTCTGATGATCGGACTTGACACGTTGACATGTGTCACACTAGGCCGCAAAACTAGCGATCTGGCGCTTCATCCCCGCCCAAAAATATTGTCGCCTCATGTCACGGTACATCTTCGTCGAACCAGGGTGGATAGAAAATCACGATCGATGTGCTTCGGTCATAAGATCTCTGCGTAACTCTGAAATATCCGGGACACATAATCGGCCTCTGAAGCGATGTCCACCATCTATACCAATCTGTCAATCTGCCTGACTCTCAGATGCCTCCTCTACCATATAACTCTGCAACGACTCATCAGCCTACTGAGCCTCGATCACCCTTGCGACAAGAGAGGGTTGAATTGACAGGCTCGATAACTGCACGATAGAAGACTGCAGGCCGAACTCAAAATCATACTCTGCTACATCCTCAAGCATCCGCCACTCCTGAATCATTATATGCGCCACCAAGCCTCGTGGCTGACGGCTGAGGGCATCAGCCACTACGTTCGCCTTACCCGGGTGGTACTGAAGATCGAAATCATAGTCCTTCAGGAGTTCTATCCAGCGCCTCTGCCTCATATTCAACTCAGACTACGAGAAGAGATACTTCAAGCTCTTGTGGTCAGAGAAGAGCTCGAACCTGACCCCATAAAGATAGTGCCTCCACACCTTCAGTGCGAAGACAACTGCTGCCAGCTCTAAATCATGCGCGGGATAGTTCAGCTCGTGGACCTTGAGCTGGCGAGACGCGAAGGCCACTGGTCTCCCATGCTGCATTAGGACAGCACCCAAACCAATATGTGAAGAATCGGTGAATACAATAAATCTGTCACTCCCAGAGGGAAGAGTGAGGATAGGAGCGGACGTCAGACGGTCCTTCAACTCCTTAAATACTCGCTCACAGGCGTCACTCCAAATAAACTCTGCGCCCTTCCGAGTTAACCTGGTCATTGGGGCCGCAATACGAGAGAAGCCCTCAATGAAACGCCGGTAGTAGCCCGTCAAACCAAGAAAACTGTGGATCTCGGACGCAGTCGTGGGCTGGTCCCACTGATGCACTGCCTCAACCTTCGAGGGGTCCACTGCGACACCCTCCCTCGTCACCATGTGACCGACAAATCTCACCTCCTCTTGCTAGAACTCGCACTTCTCCAGCTTCGCATACAGCTGGTGGGCACGGAGGGTCTACAATGCAATCTCTAAATGCTGGATATGGTCCTCACGGGTCCTCGAATATATCAGAATGTCATCGATGAAGACCACCACAAACTGATCTAGATATGTACGAAAGACCTCATTCATCAACTGCATGAAGACTACGGGTGCATTGGTCAGTCCGAAGGACATGACCTAGAACTCAAAATGACCATAAAGTGTCCTGAAAGCCGTCTTCGGGATGTCCTCCTCTTGAACCCGAATCTGATGATAACCAGAACGCAGGTCAATCTTTGAAAAGAACTGTGCACCCTGCAGCTGATCAAACAAATCATCTATCCTCGGGAGCGGGTACTTGTTCTTAATCGTGACCCGACTGAGCTCGCAGTAATCTATGCAGAGCTTCAAAGAGCCATCCTTCTTCCTAACGAAGAGTACCGGCGCTCCCCAAGGTAAACTGCTCGGACGAATAAACCCGAACTCACACAACTCGTCCAACTGACGCTGCAGCTCACGTAACTCCATCGGTGCCATACGATACAGGGCCTTTAAGATAGGCACGGTACTGGGCACAAGATCGATCTGAAACTCAATATGTCGACGAGGCGACAATCCCGGAATCTCCTGAAACACGTCAGAGAAATCACAAACAACCGAAAACTGATCAATACAAGTGACGACAGGCTCCTCAACGGCGCAGGTCATCAAGCAAGATAACGGCTCTCCTCGGGGCTCTGTCACGAACTGAAACTGTGGCAAGTGTGGTATGCAGAATGTGACTATCCTTGCGGAACAGTCCAAGATGGCGTAATACTCGGTAAGCCAATCTATGCTCAAGATAACATCGAAGTCTTCCATCGACAGCACGTACAAGTCGGCGGGCAAAAAGATATCACCGACCAGAATAGGGCAAGACAAACAGAAACGGCCCAATACTATGGTCTTCCCCAAGGGCGTCGATACAGTCAATCCCTCACTAGCAGACTCTGTCGGCAATCCAGTCGATCGGCAAAATTCCTCAGACATGAATGAGTGCGAAGCACCAGAATCAAATAGTACATGTGCAATGCATGAAGAGACTGCAAGCATACCCTCTATGACTCCTCCAAAGGTCTGCGGGTCCTGCTGAGCCGCATAAAATCTATCCTGAGCTGGTTGGGGAGGTGCATGTCCCCTCTGAGGTCCCTGGTGCTGTTGATGTCACTGATGCGCTCTAAATTGCTGTCTCTGCTGCTGTGGCCTTGGAGGCTGGTGCTGCTGCTGAGGAGGCCTCGGTGGTAGAATCTGCTGTCACTGCTGCTGTGGAGGCTACTGCGGTACTCTCAGCTGCTGTGGAGGCTACTGCGGTACTCTCAGCTGCTGCTGTGGAGGCTGTTGTGGTGCTCTCGGCTGCTGTTGCCGAGGTCGGGGACACTCCCACCTACGGTGTCCTATCCCTCCGCATCCATAGCAAGTCTCAGAAAGCTGTCTCTGAGGTGGTGCCGCTGGGGGTGCCGACGGTGCTACTGGTGCTCTGGTGGATGGATGACTCCTTTATCTCTGTGGTCGTCGATGCTGTTGTGAGCTACTGGAGGGGGCTTGCCTCTTTTGACCCCTCCTTTGATCACGGTCGGCCTGCGTGCCTGCCCACTCAGTCTCATAAATCTGAGCTCTCCGCACTACTCTGTGAAAAGTCAGGAGCTCATGCCCCATGACACCGCCTCGAAGACCGTAACGTAAGCCGTTCTCAAAACGGTAGGCTTTTCACCCCTCATCATCAACCATATACGGTGCAAATCTCGATAATGCCACAAAATGGGCCGCGACTGCGCCACAGTCATGTCTCCCTGCACTAGAGTCTCGAACTCTAAAGTCCTCTGACGACGGATATGGTCGGGGAAGTACTGCTCCTTGAATCGGTCAATGAAGTCCTTTCATGTCCAGACATACTCAGGTCCGACAACACGGGTAACAGAGGTCCACCAATGCTCTGCCTCTCCCTGAAGGAGGAATACAGCCAATCGGACTCGCTGCTCAGTCGTACATGACATAGTATCAAAAATCTTCTCCACATCAGAGCGCTACCTCTCAGCTGCTGTCGGATTTGGCTCACCGTGGAAACGTGAGGGATCAAGTCGTCTGAACTCACGAAGAAGGGCACTCGTGCTCCTACTCTCCCTGACCTGGAGAAACAAATGGGCGCCTACCCTGTCCGTGGAGTATGGTTGTCACAGCCTATAACATTTGCTGTAACTGAGAGGCACTCACAGGTACAGTCGGCTCTGCATCGGCCTCAGGTGGAGGAATGTCATCCATAGACTGGGCAGTAGGAATCTCTGGTGGTGGAACGGGCATCGTAGGTGGTAGGACGGGAGTCGCAGGTGGTGGAGCGGGATCCTCAGGTGGTGGTACTGGAGTAGATCGGGTCACTCTCCTGGGCGGCATATCCTACAGGAAAGAGCGAAGGTACCTATCAACTTGAAAGCTCTCAAAGGTACGCACGTTAAGGGTCTATAACGGAAGGTCGCTAAACTATTTAAACTTCAAGACTTAGTCATTCATAGCAGACATGTAATGTTGTTCTTAGTTATTCCCAAGTTATGCTCTGATACCAACTTCTTTCATGCCCCAAACTCAGAAACCGGGCTCACAAAATTTCTGATCGCTGAATCCAGTGCCGATAGCCTCCGTAGTACCCCATTCTCGGCTCCCGAAACCCATATATCAGGTTCCGATCCTGGGACGCTAAAAGACAGATTTCTAATATCATTTGATTTGTAATAAGCATAACAAAAGCATAACCCACGAACAATAAGCACAAGAACACCATCACAAAATCCACTATGATAAAAAACTTTTAAGTACAATGCGTCTGAAGGAAAATACAAGATAATGCAAGGAACAAAACTCCACGAGCTCGGCTGCACACTCCAACGGTGGTGAAGCTACGGCTGCGTCCTGGCGTCACCTACACGCATCAATCGTGCATAAGCTTATAGAAAGCTTAGAGGGCGGTGTAAGTGTGTGCACAATACAAGCGTGATCAGAATGCAAGATCAGAGTGATGCAGAAACATGCTGATGAGTACATGAATGCAATCACCTGTAACAAGGCTATGCGGTGCAAGACATGAATGCTATCGGCTATAACCGGACCATGTGATGCGAGATGCAACTCAAGCATGTCAATCCTCATCATATATCACTGCAGCTCCTCATTAGAGCATCAAATTAGTATGGTTCTCTGTCTAGATAATCACTGGGGTCAAGTACACTATACGCCAGCTTGTCGCCCCTATCTAGACGTACAACTAGGAGAGCGGAAGAGACCTCACTATCGGCCTGCCAATGTCGGGCTTGGCTCGCCAATAGCGGACCGATTCCTCAAGCTGGTCAAACTCAACTTAGAAGTTGCCCCCCCACTCAAGCGGGTAAGGTCACCCCCCTTTCCAACAGACCACAACACAGTGAGAGACGCGGCCTACTAGTATACGGCCATCGCGCACTCATGTATCCACTCGGTTTCGACGTTGGAGTCATCCTCTTGTACCATCGGGTTCAGAAATTTTCACCCAGGGACATCTATGGCGCCCATATGCTAGAATCAAACATTTTCGGTATCCAATCCAGCCATCCACGATGTATCTGTGGAGGCTATGACCCTGATGTATCTAGGGCATACAGTAACTACAATCACACAATGCAAGTGCATGAGTCACACTACTAGTCATGCAACAGTCCTCCGTGTACCATGCGCTCATGCAGGCAACTCTGCCTATCTGAGGCTTATAAACAATCTGCCCGAAGGTGTATGTAATGATCAGTCACTACCCATATCAGGCATACATATGATGCGTATGATCATGAATCATGGATCTATACCAAGCAACTATGTGGTGATAGGCTTAATCATAATGAAGGTGGGCCTAGACGGCCTACGGGCTACCAGTATGGCCTATCGATGGGCCTTAGGGAGAGTGACAATGCGGACATATAATCGACATTATCCTTACAATGTGGGCATCTAACCATCATTGTTCTCAAGGCATTACTTGTTATAATCATCATTATATACCACGGAGGGATCACGCATTGCAATGGACTTGATGGCGCCCCATTGGACTTCAAGTATATCAATTGGGCCATATCATATGGGCCTTATATTCATCAAGTAGGCCACCTCAATAAGCCTTACCAATGGGCCTTAGGTACTTTGCGATGGGCCATCACCCATGGGCCTCACATGTGACCTTATATATACAACAAATGGGCCATATTACTTGGTCTAATAATACCATAAGGAAAACTGAGCTGATCGGACAATACTATCAGTGGGCAGAGCCGAGCCGAGCCTTGCTGAGCTGACTAACTAATATCACCAGATTGGCCGAGCCGAAATGACCTGACTGAACAATACCATCAGATGGGCTGAGCCGAGCCGACTTGACTTAACAATGCCATCAGATAGGCCGAGTCGAGCCAACCAGACTTAACAATAACATCAGGTGGGTTGAGCCGAGCTGACCTGACTTAACAATAACATCAGGTGGGCCGAGCCGAGTCGACCTGACTTAACAATAACATCAGGTGGGCTGAGCCGAGCTGACCTGACTTAACAATAACATCAGGTGGGCTGAGCCGAGCCGACCTGACTTAACAATAACATCAGGTGGGCTGAGCCGAGCCGACCTGACTGAACAATCCATCAGATGGGCCGAGCCGAGCCGACCTGACTTAACAATAACATCAGGTGGGCTGAGCCGAGCCAACCTGACTTAACAATAACATCAGGTGGTCTGAGACGAGCCGACCTGACTTAATAATAACATCATGTGGGCTGAGTCGAGCCGACCTGACTTAACAATATCATCAGATGGCCGAGCCGAGCTGACTTCTTCTCTTTAGTCAGGCCATTCATACCCATAACAGGTATCCTCATATACTATAGATCCATGTGGCTCATGGCACATCAGAGAGGACCAGCACTACTCAGACATTGTCCTCATAACCCTACACCTTTCAAACTCGTCCAGGTACACTAGTACTACCCAAAGTGGATGGAAGACATGGGTGGGTTCCATAGTCCCCATGCCAGTTTACATACCACTGCTACTAGGAATAGATGCCAAGACCACTGTTGTAATGAGATAACTCCGCTCAGCCTACCAATTGAGCTATGGATCTGAGTGTCCATGATAGCCACCCCCACTAGGGATGGATGCCAAGACCTCAGTATTGAAATGAGGCATCTCTGCTCAGCCTACCAATTGAGCTATGAATCTGGGTGTCCATGTTAGCCACCCCCACTAGGGATGGATGTCAAGACCTCAGTGTTGAAATGAGGCATCTTTCACTTCGTCTACTACATAAGCCGTGGAGCTGGGTGGGTCCAGCGTTGAAATAATGTATCTTTCACTCAGTCCACCATGTGAGCTATGGAGCTGGGCCCACGTCAGATCACACTTCACTGGTAGCCACACCCACTACCATCATGGTGTGTCCCACATAGATGGGGTCCACGGTAGATGGCATGGATGAAATACACACATCACAAGTGGGCCATAATCATAGAAAGAGAGAGAGAGACATCGGTGAAGATAGAGGGGCCCCGCCACTATGGGCCCCTCTTACATACAAACATACATCAAGGTGGTTCCCACATAGATGGACCCTTCAAATCAAAATCTAACGATGGAGATCCCTTCTCCACTAAAATAGAGGGTTTAGATGACCTTTTTAATGCAAGGAAATAAACATCATGATGGGGTCCAGGGAGATTGGTCCCAACATAGAATGATTATGATGATCAAAGTGGGCCATCGGCCACATCTTAGGGTCCCAAGTGAGATCCAAACCATTGATCGGTTGGCCTCACTTGGCCCATCTTAAAAATAAGAAAACTACTAGTATTAAGCACCCACTGTCCGATCTTCTTGCTCCTATGGGTTCCTCAGCTCCTTAGCTTCGATTCTAACAGAGGAGATAAGAAATGAATGGCTAGGATGAGAGGT
Source organism: Magnolia kwangsiensis (assembly GCA_037074715.1). Classification (NCBI taxonomy): domain Eukaryota; kingdom Viridiplantae; phylum Streptophyta; class Magnoliopsida; order Magnoliales; family Magnoliaceae; genus Magnolia; species Magnolia kwangsiensis. The sequence goes on along the minus strand of CM073580.1, from coordinate 95,377,058 downwards.
TTTGGGATGGAAAGGTGGGCCACACTTGGAGTTTTGGAAGAGAAGGAGAGGCTCATACGTATGGAGCTTTTCTTGCTTGGGAGAGGAGATTTTGAGAAATGGAATGAGAGAGAGGGTTGTAAAGAGAGAGGAGTGATGGGTGGTGGATGTTGTGGTAATGGGTGTGTAAGAAATTCTTGACTTTTGTGGCTTTTGTGTAAGAAAGACATGACTTGTGTAAGAACTTTTTGACTTTTGAGGCTTGCTTGGGAATGAGTGAAAGTTGATGTGTACTTGACATGTTAAGATTGATGGATTGATGGATTGATAGGATTGATTTGACAAGTCGTAGAGATTCTCTTGGGTTTTACAACGCACGATATTTTTCTCGCACCGTACATTAGCCCACATCTCCTGGTCAGGGTATCGCCTCGGCGCGTGAGTCGCGGCATCAGAACTGTAGCGACGGTGCGGTCGCTATGGTAAAGGTCTTGGGTTGAGTCGACTCGGGTTGATGGCGTACGAATCAGTGTCGTGCGTAAATATCAGTTAAGGGTCGATGGTTGTCAGAATTCGACCAGTTAAGACCGTGGAAGTCTATGGATCGGTACGGTCTAAGATACGGGGCTTACACTTTTGACGAGCATGTCGTCATTATATACTTCCATAGTTCGGTCGATTTTTTAAGCGAATATTTTGTTCATTAATTTTTGATAAGTTGCTCTTACATTTTTCAAAACAAACGGCATCACATGGTAACAATAAAGATCTTTATCAGTGACAAAAGTGGTCTTAGATTTATCAATTTGATACATTACAATTTGATTATACCCTAAATAAGAATCCATAAAATTAAGAAGTTCCTGCCCCGCAGTACTATCCACCAACTGATCGATCCTCGGAAGAGGAAAGATGTCCTTTGGACAGGCTTTGTTTATCAGAATCTTCAACCTTGTAGCTAGTCGAGACTGATTTGTTATAAAAAAGATCAAACCTTGTAGCTAGCCGAGACTGATTTGTTATCAAAATCAGTTGAGGCTGAGCTAAGCAAGGGAGAGACGGTGTAAGTATAAATACCGTCCCGAAAATCTTGTAGAAGGATTCCCAATCTCGAGAATCTTGGGATCAGGAAGTATCCGTAAACAGATTGCAAGTAAATCAAATCTCCTAAAAATCTGGGAAAGAATCCCCACACGCCGGGACCTATCACTCCTATAAAAGAAGGGTTCTCCAAGATCAAAGGTATGCAGAAAAATACCTTGAAAAAACCTTCTTCCTGGTCCCATTACTAACTTAGGCATTTGAGGTTCCCCGGCTCTAGCTAGGGTTTCCTTTATCTCTCATCATTGTACAGGTGGGAAGTACAGGGAGAGGCGCATTAGGTTTTTCGCATCAACAGTTTGGCGCCGTCTGTGGGAACGACATCTTAAGTCGTTCCTGCTCTATCATAAATACTCCAAACAATCTACAATGGTGAAATGAAAGAAGAAAGCTCTTCCTGAATCATTACTGTAGCCAAGTCGAAGCTCTTCTTGAATCATCTATTTCCAGCCATCTCAGTTATTCCTGAATTAATAACCCTAAGCTCGCTGGGTGGCATAACGACTAAAAACACCTCAGCTTCAACATGCTCAGCTCGGCCTCAACAGGCTCAGCTCGACCTCAGCAGTTTAGCTTGGCCTCAATAGCTCAGCTCGGCCTCAACAGGTTCAGCTCGGCCTCAATAAGCTCAGCTCGACCTCAACAGCTTAGCTCAGCCTCAATAGGTCACCTTGGCCTCAATAGCTCACCTCGGCCTCAACAGGTCACTCCGCCTCAACAGAACAACTCAGCTTCAATAGGTTAGCTTGGCTTCAACAGGTTCGCTTAGCCTCAACAGGTTAGCTCGGCCTCGGTAGCTCAAGTCAGCCTCGAAAGGTCAGCCCGGCCTCGACAGGTCAGGTCGGTGCTCGATCTCACACCCGGAGCTGTGCTGCTCGAAGAGGAAACAACTCAGTTAAGGACATGATGCGAAAGGAAAAAGGAGAGTACTCTTCTGTTAGCACCAAAAGAAAGAAAGAACATGACCGAGACTGGGGCCAGTATACCAACCGACATCCAGAAAGTCACTTCCATCGGTACACTCTTTTGAACACTAAGCCAAAGTAAATATTGAAAGAAGCTAAGTTGAGCAAGGAAACCTGATAACCAAGCTTTGGCAAGTCATCTTGGCCTCGGAAGGTCGGCATACTACACTCAGGTTTGCTCAGCCTTAGAAAGTCAACTCAGCCTCGACAACTCGGCCTTGGAAGGTCAGCTCGATATTAAGGCTCATCGGCCAACTCCGACCTCAACATCGAATACTGAGGGACATATCAACTAGAAGGCATGAGGGGCTCTTACCTCACCCATGGAATATTGAACGCTTGAGGATCTACTACCCCTAAGTCATCCAGGCCTCGATAGGTCAACTTGGCCTCAACAGGTCAACTTGGCCACAACAGGTTAGCTCGACCTCAACAGCGCAGCTTGGCCTCAATAGGTTAGCTCGACCTCAACAGTTCAGCTTGGCCTTAACAACTTATCTCAGCCCGCAACAGGTCAACTCGGCCTCAACAGGTCAGCTCATCCTCAATAGGTTAGCTCGGCCTCAACAGCTTAGCTTAGACTCAACAGCTTAGCTCGTTCTTAATAGATTAGCTCGGCCTCAACAGTTCCTCCGACCTCAACAGGTCATCCCGGCCTTGACAGGTCAACTCGATGCTTGATCTCGCACCTGAAGCTGTGTTGTTCGAAGAGGAAACAACTCGATTGAGGATATGGAGCAAAGGAAAAAAAGGGGAGAATTCTTCTGTTAGCGACCAGAGGATTCTCAGGGATCCATCCATGTTAGAGCTCAGCACAAGGGATTCCTAGAGATCCATCCATGCCGACATATTTTATGGGTCAACCATTATTCAGACACGAGCTGACCAGATATAAGCCAACTGGGCGTAAGCTGACGTGGCATAAGCCAACTGGGCATAAGCCAACCAGGCATAAGTCAATCAGGCATAAGTCAATCAGGCATAAGCCAACTGGGCTGCGCGTAAGCCGACCAGGCATAAGCCAATTGGGCATAAGCCGATCAGGTATAAGCTAACTGGGCTAGGCGTAAGCCGATCAGGCATAAGCCAACTGACCATAAGCCGACTAGGCATAAGCCAACCATGCATAATCCGACCAACTTATTTTTCAAACCTCCACATGCCAGCCTGAGAAGTAAGGGGGGCTTACTGTTGGAGGAAAAATGGACAAGTGGATAAGGCGACTTATGGAATGGACCAACTCTACTAAACTAGCGTAGGCCCAATGAAACCCGAACCTGATAAGGCTTCTACGTCCAAAAGCATGCTAATCTTCAAGAATGGTGATGCAAATGTAAGGACACTCAAAGAATGAGACTACAAGCCATAGGTCGGCCATAGATCGGCAAGAGGTTAGCCATGGGTCGGCCATAGATCTAGATCGGCCAGAGGTCGACCATGGGTCGACCATAAATCGGTCAAAGATCGGCCATGGGTCGGCTATAGATCAACCAGAAGTCGGCCATGGGTCAGTCATGGATCGGCCATGGGTCGGCCATGGGTCAGCCATGGGTCGGTCACCCGACCTAGAACCGAGCTACGGATCCGAAGGATCTTCTTAAAAATTAAAGATCTTGCTCAAGATCTTCGAAAGATAGCGCTATATCTCGACAATCACAGAATCCTATAATCTCAGGAAAATCTAAGATCACAACAAATCTCTAAAATATTGGCAAAGAATCCCCGTACGGCGGGATCCTCCTTCTCCTATAAATAGGAGAGACTTCAAGGGTGAGAGGTATGCAAAAACTCTCTCTTATAACCCCTCAATACTATAAGACCCAGATTCCTAACCTAACTTTGGCATCATAGGGTCCCCTGCTCTAACCAGGGTCTCCTTTGTCTTCTTCCTGTGCAGGTACTCGAAGGTCTAAAGAGCGTGGACTAGATTTTTGCATCGACAAAACTAATTCTTTGATCATGGTTAAGCTTCGATAAAATTACTTTCATAGAAATTGTCACATGTCAAGAGATTATGCAAGCTAAGAATGATGTGTTTTGAGTAGGTCTTAGAAATAGCTGCCAGATTAGATCCCTAGGAAACCCAAAAATGCATATTATTAATAGAGCCATCTCTGACCGGCCCCTAATGCCTAAAAAACCTAGATGATTCGATTAGAAAAGGTCAACAACACAACCCACAGATGCTTAACAGGTTGTATCGACAGGCCTGTAGCATGTTCATCTCAGATGACAACTGATTTCTCAAGATGCTTGCACGTTTAAAAGATGTACGATGACGGTCAAGCCACATTTCCTGGACTCCTACGATATTAAAAGCCCACAAAAATTAGGCCAAGGGTCCCCGGTGCCTCCTGGAAACAGTGTTTGGACCCAATAATCCACCGGTGGCAGATTAGTAGATAGAAAACCTCATAAATCCCGGATACACAAGTTACATGGTAAAAAATAATAAAATTCCATGGAAGGAATCTGAGGTACAAATGATCAAAAGTAACACTCAACCAATATAATGACAGTCATCTCGAGAGAGCCTACTAAACCTGTAAAAAGTAAAGGTATGGATCTTCAACAGGTGAAGGTCTATTTAAACCCGCTGGAACAGACTGGTAGACGCCATGGTTGCTTAGGAGAGTCATTATGCTGACTCAGAGGAGTCTTAAGAGTTGTTGAGAGACCGTGCGCGCCTGCCAAACAACATCATTCTGCTAAACTAATAAGTGCACTTACTTAAAGCAAAATAAGGTACTGTAGTTAGAAGAGAAGTGCTAGAATTGGGACATCCTACCATCCCTTTTGTTGGAAAAGATTGTCTGATTTTTTCATTTTCTTATCACATGTTAAATCAACTTATGCTCTACTCCACACATCCTGAGACACTTATAAAGCTCACATATTCACACATTCCTTTTTTACTCTCGTCTGCACTTAAAAAGGAAAACTTTTTCGTACACAGGGTTTAGACTGCTTGCAAAGCATGATTTGATGTAGCAATACTAGAGTTCCATTGAATCTCTCCACAAAATTGAAAAATCTCGTAAAATATAAACCACACATCATGCCAGTGGAAAAATAACATTAACACTTTTCTTCTTCGTAACCGAAGCCCACACTCGAAATTTACGGTGCATCTCAACCAGAGGAGTAGTATATAAATGAGAATCCCACGACTTTTCAATCTGCGAGTAATTCTATAATGTTTAAGATTTTATTTAGCCGTGGCAACTCAAGTCTAAAAACATATTTAATAACTGAGCTAAAAGTACAACATACTTCGCTCCTGCACAAATAACAATCTGTGAAAGTGTGGGTGGTGGGTGTGCTTTTCCTGCAGTGTTCACACATTAGTCCAAAATTAGAGTAGATCCAAAGTTCAAATGGATCACACCACACAAGGTAGTTGGGATTGAACACCTAACATTGAAAACTTCTTAAGAGCTGTGGAGGTTTTGGATCAAGCTGTTGCTTGTGTTTGCCTTTCACCCAAGTCTAACCTTAAGAACAAGTTAGATGGCAAATAAATATTATGGTGGGCCTTAGAAAGTTGTAATCTACTTTTTTAGTATGGTCACTTAAGCTTGAGTTCTGTCTCATTTTCAGGCTCATGTCATAAAAATAATTTAACTAAATGATTGGACTATGTGGATATGACACATACACTATGGTTGAACCTAGATCTTAGTGAAGTCAACGCACCATGTTGTACACTATTCTATTGAGGCGACATTGGAAATAGAGAAATTTAGGACTGTGGACCCCACCTTTTAGCCAGCTGTATTTATGGAGGAATACAAACTTTATTTTGCAACTTAGACCTGCATGTGCGGATTATGAATTTCTGGATGAAAATACCCCTCCTTTTAAAATACTCTTTTCACTGCTGCTGCTTTTCAGCGTTGCTTTCACTCCCCTTAATAGAAAAAAAAATGCTTCCCCTACACTTTCTTCCAATGAAGAACTGAAGTACGAAGGATTTTTTTCTCATTTGTCTGACTGAAATCTTTGTGAAGCATCTAGATATCCATCCAGATATCTTTATTCTACATTTTCCATATTTCATCTTAGTGAGGGTTACGTGAAACCCAACGAACTGGTTGCATCTCCTTGAAAAGGTTCAAAATATTCCCTCACTCCAAAGCACCTCTCTTCAACTGCTTTTGACCGGTATTGTAGCAGTCAGAGGTATAGATCTTGAAAAAAAAAGCTACACTCGTACAATGGCATTGCATACGAAGTTTGGTCAGTTCCATGTGTTAGGCTTAGTCAATTTCATGCAGTAGGTTTAGTTAAATTTACGTGTTGATCGATTGAATCTATGTCAAACTTACTCAATTTAATTTGAAGCTCACTCAATTCTATGTTAGGGCTCACTTGATTTGATGCTATGCTTGCTGAATTCCATCTTTACCCTGCTCATTTTCATGCTAGGATCGCTCAATTTAAAGTTTGCCTAGCTTAATTTCATGGTAGATAAGGTCAATTTAATGTTTGCCTCATAAATATCATACTAGGATCGCTCAATTTAATGTTTTCCCAGCTTAATTTCATGGTAGATAAGGTCAATTTAATGTTTGCTGTGATAAATTTCATGCTAGTATTGCTCAATTTAATGTTTGCCCAACTTAATTTCATGGTAGATTAGGTCAATTTAATGTTTGTCGTGATAAATTTTATGCTAGTATTGCTCAATTTAATGTTTGCCCAGCTTAATTTCACGTTAGATAAGGTCAATTTATTGTTTTCTACGATAAATTTCATGCTAGGATCGCTCAATTTAATGTTTGCCCAGCTTAATTTCATGGTAGATAAGGTTAATTTAATGTTTGCCGCGATAAATTTCATGCTAGTATCGCTCAATTTAATGTTTTCCCAGCTTAATTTCATGGTAGATAAGGTCAATTTAATGTTTGCCGCAATAAATTCCATGCTAGTATCGTTCAATTTAATGTTTGCCCAGCTTAATTTCATGATAGATAAGGTCAATTTAATGTTTGCCTCGATAAATATAATGCTAGGATTGCTCAATCTACTGTTTGCATAGCTCGATATTATCCTATACTCACTCAATTTACAGTTTGCCTATTCAATATCCATGCAATGCTCGCTCAATTTAATGTTTGCCCCGCTTAATATCATGCTATGCTTGCTCGAAGAAATGTTTGGCCAACTTAATATCACGCAATGCTCGTTCGAAATATTGTTTGCCCACATCAATATCATGATATGCTCGCTTGATTTATTATTTGCTTAGCTCAATATCATGCTGTGCGCTCTCGATTTAATGCTTGCTTGCATAGCTGAATTTATAGTTTGTCCCGCTCAATTTTCAATCTGCACCATTCAATTTTATGCTTGCCGCGCAAATGTGTCGGATTTTTCCGCTAAATTTTTCAGTTTGTCCCGCTCAATTTCATGTTTGCTCCGCTCAATTTCATGCTTGCCCCACTCAATTCCTAATTTGCCCCGCTCAATTTCATGTTTGCCCTGCTCAATTTCATGCCTGCCCCGCTCATTTTCTAGTTTGCCCTGCTCAATTTCATGCTTGCCCCGCTCAATTTTATGCTTGCCTCGCTCAATTCCTAGTTTGACCCCCTCAATTGCATGTTTGCCCCGCTCATTTGCTAGTTTTTCCCGATCAAATTCATGCTTGCCCTGGTCATTTGCTAATTTGCCCCGCTCATTTCCTATTCTGCGGTGCTCAATTTCATGTTTGCCTCGTTTAATTTCATGCTTGGCCTAATCATTTCCTAGTTTGCCCTACTCTATTTCATGCTTACCCCGCTTGTTTCCTAGTTTGCCCCGCTCAATTTCATACTTACCTCGCTCATTTCCTAGTTTGCCCTGCTCAATTTCATCTTACTCCCACTGAATTTCTTATTTGCCCCACTGAATTTCTATTTTGGCTCGCTCAATTTTCAAGTTGTCCTACTGAATTTCATGTGTGCCCCGCTAAAACTGATAATGCTTCTCTCGCTCAATGACATGATAGATAGCATCACAAAATTAAACAAGCACCACTCATTTTTCATTCGTTAACGACGAAGGTCCTTCATTATTTAATCGAGTTTTGTCATATGGCATGGTTCCATTGATTTATGATTCACTAATAATGTGTCATTGTATTAGTTTTCAGATAATGGCTGCAAGAATCATGTGCTCTTTTGGCAGGGAGTTAGAATTTGAAAACAAGCGATACTTGTACATGGGTGGAACATCAAACCAAATGACGCTATGTCTCGAGACTACGTACGAGGAGTTTTGATCTAGAATTTACAAGATTATTAAGAGTAGACCAGAAGATTGTGATATTAGGATGAAAGTATTGAATCCTTGCACTAACGAATCAATGCCTCGAATCGAAATCGAAGACAACGATGACGTTAAAGAGTTCTTGTCTTACTAGTTTGAGCATTCAAAAAAATTCATCATGTTAGTCATCGAAACAATCCAACACATCAATACGACAACATATGTAGACAGTGTGGCTGAGGAGTATGGCGTGGAATTCAAATACAATCCTTCTCCATTATAAGTAGTAGTAAGCAATGATCAATTACCCGAGCCACCGCAAACAATAAACTTTGTGACTAGGCAAGTCAGTGGTGTAGTTGACATTAACAGTAATTATGAATACAAGACACCACCGTTAACATCAACAGCAGATCTGCCATCATCATCCACCATCCCATCTGTGCATGTAAGCGATATTCCGCTTCGAGACCTCCTCGAAACATCAAACCTCATGACTCGTCAAGTTCTTGCGCCATTTAATGGTGATGCACTCACGAATGCAAAAATGTTGGAATATACTGATTTGTTATGTGAACCGACCGATATAGTTGAAGGGCAAACATTTAAGGACAAGAGTTGGTGCCAGTATATTTTGAGTCAATTTGCAATTCGGAATAATTTTCAGTATAGAGTACTATACTCAAATTCGAGCAGATTTACTGTAGTGTGCTTTAAAGATGCATGCGAATGGAGGGTTCATGCATCTCGGGTGAATGATACAGATATATTTAAAATATGAACTTATACATCAAAACACATGTGCGGCATGACATGGATGAAGAACGATCACCGGCAAACCAGCAGTAAGCTAGCGTGTGATCTGGTTATTAGCCGCATTGAACACCGCCTAGGGTTGAGGCCACGTGACATTATCTTCATCATACAAGAGAATTATAATATTCGTATCAATTATTGGAAGGCATGGAAAGTTAGGGAGCTTGCAATTAATCACGTGATGGGGTCCTACGAAGGCTCCTACAATCAACTCCCTTTGTATTTTCATGAGTTGAGGAGGGCCAACCCAGGAACAGTTACTGCCATTTCTGTAAACCAACAGACTTGGAGGTTCGAGAGATGTTTTCTAGCTCTCAAAGAATGCATTTGAAGTTTTCAGAAATCATTGCGGAGGGTATTGGCTATTGACGGGACACACTTCAAGGGCAAATACAAGGGTGTGCTATTCATCACCACGACCTTAGATGGGGACAATCATATATTTTCACTTGCGTTTGGCATCAGGGAATCAGAGAATAACAGTAATTGAAATTGGTTCCTTACCCACCTTAACAATGTGTTAGGGTCTGTGGTGGGTCTTGTCATTATATCCGACCGACATAAAGGTCTAATGAAAGAGGTTCCCCAAGTCTTCCTGCGTGCAATCCATGGGTATTGTGTGTATCACATCTACAGAAACTTGGTGGACACTTTTAAGGACAAGTCGTTGGAGATGTATTACTGGATGGATGTGAAGACTTGCAGGAGGGTCGAATTTGAAAAAATAATGCATGATATCGAAATGGCCAATCCCCCAGTACATGCATGGCTGACAGAAATCGGGTACGAGAGATGGACATCTTTGCACTTTTCACTAAGAAGATTCAACTTGGTCACGACGAACATTTCTGACTGCGTTAATACCCTTTTCAAAGAAGCACGCGAATACCCCATTACGAAATTGATAGAGACTGTAATATTAAAGATACAAGAATTGTTTTACAAGAGACGAGAATCTGTGGCACCATTTGTAGGTCCATTAACACCATGGGCGGAGAAACAGTTAAAGGATATTGTGTAGAAGGCGCGAGATGTTCGCTGCCATGCTATTTCTCTAGATGAGTACTATTTTGTTGGAGATTATAACGATACAGTGAAGCTCAGTGAGTTTTCATGTACATGTCATGAGTTTAGCGTGAAGGGATACCCTTGCATGCATGTCCTATCAGCCTGCATAAACTACAATCTGGATCACTACTTATACTGCTCCCCATTCTATACGGTGCATAATTACCTGACCACGTATAGTGAATCGGTGTATCTAGTACACGACAATAATGAGTGGGAAATTTCAGCAGGGATGGTGTATTGTGCACAGATTAAACCCCCAAGACAGCGGAGATCAACTGGAAGACCCAAAAAGCTTAAAATTTCATCGCGTGGAGAGGAATCGAAAACAGTAAAGTGTGGGTGATGTAAACAAACCGGGCATAATCGCCGGTCGTGCAAGTTTTCGATACCCGATGTATAGCATATCGTGTAATTTATGTAATTTATGTAATTTATATACTTTGTATGATACATACAATTGAAAGTTATATATTGCTCCTAGTCGATCTTCATGTATAGCATATCGTGTAAAAATGCACCAATTGTCAACCCTATCTATACATGCATTCCAAAATGCCCCCTTGTATTGTAAAAAGAAATTATCCATCATATTACCTGCATAATAAGGGTGACATCTGAATAATCAACACCGCGTGCAGATACATTAGAAGTCACAAAGACCTTTTGACTTCTAGAACTCATCTCCAACTTGCATGTTCTATAACTCTACAGCTTTCTAGAATGGATCTCCCGCACATTGAGGTTCAACTCGGAAAGAAGGTTGGCAACCATTTTGTGACCATTGTAGTAGTACAAAAGATAAGAACCTGCAATTAACGTCGACTAGTATAAACCAGAGGTTGCGGATCGAAAAATCTTGGCAAGAGGAGTAAATTTGATTTCGGTGACTGTGACCAAGTAATGATGCATACCTTATAGTCAATATCCTCTGATATATGCTCTGTGAGAATGCTATATCGTATTGAAAAATGCGTGTCAAGAGGGGCAACTAAATGTGTCTGTCTGACCCGAGTCACAGTCCACATTGAAATATTTATGGAAAAAGCAACTAAATAGGTTGAGCCACCCATCTAATAAAATTTTTCATCACCAATCAAGAAGAAATCATGCATATGATTTACCTGTGAGTGCGTCTCCTCATACTTTGTATGATACATACAATTGAAATTTATGTATTGCTCCTAGTTGATCTTCCTATTTCTCAAGTTAGAACATGTTGAAGGAATCTCACCACTTAGCCCATTGCTATCCATGCATATGTTAAAAGCAACGACAAATCATTAATGTAATTAGAAGATTTCTTACACTCTTATTAGCTAGGGATTCCACAAATCGATTTCATGAACTTAATTAAAAGTTCAAATAAACCCTTTAGTTCTCATCGATGGGCAACCACACCTTTAGTTTTTCATCATCGATGTTATCATCAACATTTTTCAGATATAAATTAGCCCCCTTTAGTTTTTCCAATTTACTAATTCTTTCCTGTTCGCATTTGCCCTTCAACTCAGCCTCTCTTATAGGTCCAAAACCTTCTAAATATGCTTGAAAAATTATTCAATTTTGAAGTATATTTAATAGGAATTGTAAACATCATCATTTCAAGTACAACATTTTTCAAAAGAGTACCAAACCAACTAACAATATGTTCAAACCTTTCAAACAACCAAACCAACTAACAGTATGTTCAAACCTTTCAAACAACCAAACCACCAAAGCACTTAAAATATTGATGACACATTTTTTAAGCAAAATGTTACTAATATATCTGAATTAATAATACTCATTAGAATTGTTTATACTTACCTTTGTGGAGACCAAGGCATTCAATAACAGTAACCATGACAGCCAGCCTTACGCCGGTTACAATACAGGCTGTTATGGCCTAGCAACACTCGATGTTTTTTTTTTAAGCAATAGATGTATAGGTCCTGTATCAGCCCATTATGGGCCATTTTTTTCCGAATCACCCATTGCAGCCTTATATCAAGTAACACCACCACCAGTATAATTATGCTATCGGCTATGCTGCCATGCATTGTATTCCAGCATATGCAGTCAGGTGTATTAATTTCAAAAGGTATATGTTGAATTGGATTTATGCAATACAAAGTAACAGGCCTTCCAAATCAGAAATTAGTAGAAATGGTATCGAAAAAGTAGCAAAAGTTGTAACTTGCTCGGGTTCACGAACCGCTCCAGGGGTTGTATCAAATGTAGACAGGGACAAGTATGGAGAAACCTTGTAAAATGACGGCTTCGGTATCCTTTTAGTTCTCCTTTCATAAACGGGATGAGAAATGGATGCATGTCCAAGTTCTTTATCTTTGATGTCATTTACTTCCACTATATTCCTCAACTCCTCACCCTCCTCTTCCATCACAAAATGTCCCCTCTGTTTAGGACTACCTTCATTCTCCATATTAAACTCATTCCTCTCATTCGCTAACTTTTCCTTGCCCTTGAAGAACCATTCCTTGTTCGTCCCAGGAGTTGTATCGAATGCAAACAGGGACAAGTATGAAAAAATCTTATAATATGACGGCTTCGGTACCCTTTTGGCTCTCCTTTCATAAACGGCATGAGAAGTGGATTCATTCCATACATTACCTTTGACATTATTATACGATTGCACATTCAGATCCACATGTCCATGTTCTTTATCTTCAATATCATTTACGTCCACTTTCTTCTTCAACTCCTCACCCTCCTCCTCCTCCATCACAAAACGTCCTCTCTGTATATGACTACCTTCCTTTTCCTTATTAAACTCCTCCCTCTCATTCGCTAACTTTTCTTTGTCCTTGAAGAACCATTTCTTGTACACAAAGAACAACTCTTTCTCCCTCTTCAGTAACGTTTCCCTGTCATCAAACAGTGCTTCTTTTCTTCTCATCTCTGCCCTCTCTTTCCTCAATTCGTCCCTCTCGTTTTTCAATTCCTCTCTCTCCTTCTTCAACTCTTCCCTCTCATTCTAAAATTCCTCCATAAGAATAACATTCGGTATACCCCCGTCGGTCCTGATCCCTCCTCTCCTTTCTCATCGCTATCATCTGACTCGTCATCCTCCTCGTGGTCAATCTCATTACCCTCCGCATCATCTTCCTAGGTCTCAGTAAGCTATAAAATACATAAATGGATATGTAAGAGTAAAAATAACTAAACAATGACAGACATGAAATTATAGTTCATCTTCCGTAACATCTTACCTGGAAACTATCATGCACCGAGCGAACGACATTCGTTTCCCATTCTCGTAGAGTTAGTTCTAATTCCATTACTACTGATGTCTGCAAAAGAAGAAAGAGTAATGTTAAATAATAAAGCATATACGTCAAGCAAAGTAAATGATGGGGATATATATATATATATATATATATAAACTTACAGCTTTACTCTCGAAAATAACATGTATTCTGTTATACCTCCAACCCTTCCAGCCTCGATATTGAATGAAGCATGAAATTTGATGCGGAACATACGATACAACAAAGTCTTGTAGGGCCGGTAATATCTCTACTGCCCATACTTGTTAGAATGAAATTGAACCAGGTTACAAATCCATAATTGACTATAGAGGGAAAACATATACAAAGTAAAATGTGTTCTTACTTGTAGAGGAAGGATGCAACCATATACAGTGTACCGAGAGGAACTTGATGTAGCAACAATAGATTCGATTCCTTATAACATTGTATAGTATCCTAAACTACCCCAGGGATACCTATAGAAATCATCTAGCGAGTCCACCAGGTAAATATAATCCATGTTGCACATGGTTTTTGGTTCAGTTCCCCTGAGAAAGTGCTCTACAACTAGAAGTAGGGCAACCTTCACGACGTCTTCATGCCTATTGGTGTCAACTAATCTCTCAAACACCTCCATTAGTTGCTTCTTTTATACTGGGTATTCTTTGAAGTATCTGTCTCTTAATGTACTCATAGTGCAACGATTCTTCGGTACAGTTAAATCTTTAATCTTAAGACCGGTAATGAGGGCGAAGTCAATCTCAGTAAAGTGCAATCGCCTCCCCTTGATCTCAAATACTAGATCACCTTTGTATCTTATAAAAAGAAGGCGAAATAAAGCCCCTAAAAATCTAAAGGATGTAACATACAATAGAAACGAGAAAGGAGATTGCCTAAACAAATTTAGGCGACCATCATGCTTCTCCACTCCACCCTTCACCTTGTCAAACCACCATGTGACTGTACACCTACATGTTGGGTTGGGGATCTTTGTAGAATATTCATCGCCTGCAAAGATGAATTGAAAAACATATCAAACATAAAATTCACCAGATAAATGTTGTGGACAAAATCAGAGTACATTGAAAAGAATGTAGCAATTCATTAATTTGAACAAGCTTCATATGAATTGGAAATAGAACTGGAACAAGAAATACCGAAAATTGTGCGAGACAAACTATCAAGGTAAGCAAGACAAACTATAATTTGATCGGGACAAACATGAAATTGAATGTTGCTCTGGTTGCTTTGGTAGTTCACATGGTTGGAGTTGGTTATAAAGAGTGCTCCATGTAGAAATTTCTGCCATGTACTTCCTAAAAGCCAACCCAAATTCATAGATGAAGACTAAGATAATAATGGTGATGATGATGGATTTGTAAATTCATACACATATACAAACATACATACTTATAGAGATATATGGATATGCATATGCACATATAGATATAGATATAGGGCATGTGGTTTTGATTCTATATGGCGATCACACAATGCAATTCTTGATATTCTGAAAAAGTCCATCTTTTTCATAGCCAACAATCATGGCCACCTATGACCTATCACTTGCCATGAAAGAGAAAAAACCAACAACATGTGAATCTGTTGCAGACCTAGGCCAGAGAAAAAACCAACAACAAGGCAGGCCTAGAATCTCGACAGTCCACTGCCATCTCATGAGATCCTCACGCTATCCCTTCTTTTAGTGAAGTAAATTGTACAAATCTTATGAAATGACTATCAAACTAAGGACTAATTCAATCTCCATGATAAATGAATTAGATTATAGAACCTGAATTGTAAATTGTAGGATGTTAACCACGGGCTCATGTTATGAGAACCTAAAATGTGATTCAAGATCATGATAGTCCAAGGGACACCTGAGGTCATGTTAGGCCCTCTAGAGGGCATGTTGGGCTCAAGTTGCCCTCAACCTAACTTAAACCTACCCCTCACTACAACTTGGGTTTGGATCAACTGGCCCAACTTCAGATGGGGTCAGGTTCACTCAGGTTGTCATGGTCTTGAGCCGGACAAATATGAAATTGACCTTATCTACCATGAAATTAAGCTGGGTAAACATTAAATAAGCCTTGATGAATTTGATCGAGGC
Organism: Magnolia kwangsiensis; assembly: GCA_037074715.1. NCBI lineage: Eukaryota > Viridiplantae > Streptophyta > Magnoliopsida > Magnoliales > Magnoliaceae > Magnolia > Magnolia kwangsiensis. The sequence goes on along the minus strand of CM073580.1, from coordinate 95,361,516 downwards.
AGACTTTTAGTGCTTGTATGTAACGGTTATTTATTATCTGCAAAGGTGATGTGAAGAGTTTATCCAAATTAATTGTCTTCCTTTTTTAGCAACCAGGCAAGAAAAACGTATCTAAATAAGACTTTTATTTCACTACTAAACTATGAAGGTGTCCCAAAAAAATATTGTATGGATCTTCTGAGGAATGCTTTGAATGATGCTCGAAATGTTGGTTTCAATAAGCACATTGCATTGATAGGTATGTTTTCTACTTAAGACTTCTTAGATGTGTCGTTGAAAGCGAGATGAAATGCACTTGTTCATCCACTTGTTCCAGCTGAATAACCTAAAAATGTTCTTTGGGCAATTTGTTCTTTTAAAAAATATTTTTGATACCTTCTATGTAAATTCCACTAATTTCTAGTCCTTACAATTATAGCTGCATTGAATACCTTTAACATGGATAATTTTCTTGCGTTAAGAATGATTCTCTATGAAATTCCTCTTGATGAACCGTATTTAAAAGCTCACTTGTCAATGCTAATGAGAGAATATGTTAAGGTTTAGGTTTAGGAAATCGGGTTCGGGACCGTTTTCAAGTTTAGGTTTAGGTTAAGGAGTTGAGATTAGGATTAAGTGTAGGTTTAGGTTTAGGGATTTGATAATACATTTTGGTTATAGGTTTAGGTTATAAGTGTCAGTTATAGGTTTAGGTTTAAGTTAAATAGGTTATAGGTTAAGGTTTAGGGAACTGAGAATAGGTTAAGGTTTGAGTTTAGGAAATCGGGTTCGGGACTGTTTTCAAGTTTAGGTCTAGGTTAAGGAGTTGAGATTAGGATTAGGTGTAGGTTTAAGTTTAGAGATTTGAGAATACATATAGGTTTTAGGTTATAAGTGTAGGTTATAGGTTTAGGTTTAAGTTAGGTTATAGGTTAAGGTTTAGGGAATTGAGAATAAGTTAAGGTTCAGGTTTAGGGATTTAAGAATACATTTAGGTGTTAGGTTTAGGTTTAGGTTTTGAGCGTGGGCAAACATGAAATTGAGTGGGGGAAAACTAAAAAATTAGCAGGTCGAACATGAAATTGAGCGGGGGAAACATGAAATTGAGTTGAGGAAACATGAAATTGAGTTGGGCAAACTAAGAAATGAGCGGGGTAGGCGTGGAATTGAGCAGGGCAAACATGAAATTGAGTGGGGAAAACTAGGAATTGAGTGGGGTAAGCATGAAATTGAGCGGGGCAAGTATGAAATTGAGCTGGATAAACTGAAAAATCAGCAGGACAAACGTGAAATTGAGCGGGGGAACATGAAATCAGCGGGGCAAACTATAAAATCAGCAGGGCAAATATGAAATTGAGCTGAGGAAACATGAAATTAGCGAGGCAAACTGGAAAGTTATTATGCCCACTGTTTCCCGTGGTATGATTCACTTGATATTTTGATATGCTTCAATTTGGGGCTCAACTGCTAAAATTAGATGGACGGCGTGGATAAACTACATACATTCAATGTGGGCCCATCTAAGTGTAGGTTTAGGTTTAAGTTTAAGTTTTGAGCAGGGGCAAACATGAAATTGAGTGGGGGCAAACTAGAAAATCAGCGGGTTGAACATGAAATTGAGTAGGGGAAACATGAAATTGAGCGGGGCAAACTAGAAATTGAGCGGGGCAAACTAGAAAATGAGCGGGGCAGGCGTGGAATTGAGCAGGACAAATATGAAATTGAGCGGGAAAAACTAGGAATTGAGTGGGGTAAACATGAAATTGAGCAGGGCAAACCAGAAAATCAGCGGGGCAAGCATGAAATTGAGCGGGACAAACCAGAAAATCAGCGGGGCAAACTATAAAATTAGCAGGGGAAACATGAAATCAGCGGGGCAAACTGAAAAATCATTATGCCCCCTGTTTCTCGTGGTATGATTCACTTGGTATTTTGATATGCTTCAATTTGGGGCTTAACCGCTAAAATTAGATGGACGGCGTGGATATACTAAATACATTCAATGTGGGCTCATCTAAGTGTAGGTTATAGGTTAAGGTTTAGGGAACTGAGAATAGGTTAAGGTTTAGGTTTAGGAAATCGGGTTTAGGACCGGGTTTAGGTTTGGGCTTTCAAGATTAGGTTTAGGGATTTGAGAATATATTTAGGTTTTAGGTTTAGGTTTAGGTTATAAGTGTCGGTTTTAAGTTTAGGTTTAAGTTAGGTTATAGGTTAAGGTTTAAGGAACTGAGAATAGGTTAAGGTTTAGGTTTAGGAAATCAGGTTCGGGACCGAGTTTAGGTGTGGGTTTTCAAGATTAGGTTTAGGGATTTGAGAATACATTTAGGTTTTAAGTTTAGGTTTAAGTTATAAGTGTCTGTTTTTTGTTTAGGTTTAAGTTAGGTTAGAGGTTAAGGTTTAAGGAACTGAGAATAGGTTAAGGTTTAGGTTTAGGAAATCGGGTTTGGGACCGGGTTTAGGTTTGAGTTTTCAAGTTTAGGTTTAGGTTAAGGAGTTGAGATTAAGATTAGGTGTAGGTTTAGGTTTAAGGATTTAAGAATACATTTAGGTTTTAGGTTTATGTTACAAGTTTAGGATAAGGTTATAAGCGTCGGTTATAGGTTTAGATTTAAGTTAAGTTATATGTTAAGGTTTAGGGAACTGAGAATAGGTTAAGGTTTAGGTTTAGGAAATCGGGTTCGGGACCGGGTTTAGGTTTGGGTTTTCAAGTTTAGGTTTAGGTTAAGGAGTTGAGATTAGGATTAGGTGTAGGTTTAGGTTTAGGGATTTGAGAATACATTTAGGTTTTAGGTTACAAGTGTACGATATAAGTTTTGGTTTAAGTTAGATTATAGGTTAAGGTTTAAGGAATTGAGAATAAGTTAAGGTTTTGGTTTAGGGATTTGAGAATACATTTAGGTTTTAGGTTTAGGTTTAGGTTTTAGGTTTAAGGTTTAGGTTTAGTTTTTGAGCGAGGACAAACATGAAATTGAGTGGGGGTAAACTAGAAAATCAGCTGGTTGAATATGAAATTGAGCGGGGGAAACATGAAATTGAGTGGGGCAAACTAGAAATTGAGCGGGGCAAACTAGGAAATGAACGGGGCAGGCATGAAATTGAGCAGGGCAAACATGAAATTGAGCGGGGCAAACTAAGAATTGAGTGGGGGAAGCATGAAATTGAGCGGGGAATACATGAAAATTAGCGAGGCAAGCATGAAATAGAGCGGGACAAACTGGAAAATCAGCGGGGCAAACATGAAATTGAGTGGGGAAAACATGAAATCAGCAGGGCAAACTATAAAATCAGCAAGGCAAACATGAAATTGAGTGGGGGACACATGAAATCAGTGGGGCAAACTAGAAAATCATTATGTCTACTGTTTCCCGTAGTATGATTCACTTGATATTTTGATATGCTTCAATTTGGGGCTCAACCCCTTAAATTAGATGGAAAAATGGATGGATGGCGTGGATATACTATAGGAAACGGATTGGCTACTCTCCCTGCCACTAGCCAATGGCTAGTGTTCGGTGCTTTGTGGGCCCCGTCATGATGTATGTGTTTTATCCATGTCGTCCATCTATTTTTATAGATCATTTTATCATATTATAAAAAAATTGAGGTATATCCTGATCTAAATTAGACCACATTACAAGAAACAGTGTTTAATGAACATCGACCATTCAAAACTTTTTGGGGGCCATAAAAGTATTGGGTCAAGATGATCTTTGTTTTTACCCTTCATCTGGGTCTTTATCACCTAAAAAACAAATTGGATTTCAGACAAACAGTACAGTGGGCCTCAGGAGGATTTAAATGATGGATATCCAGTCACCATTGTTTTCCTCTAGCGGGCCACCAGTCAAATTTTCATCTAATTTGGTGCTCAACCCCTTAAATTAGATGGAAATTGAGTGGACAAAATGGATGAACGGAATGGATGAAACACATACACCATGGTAGGGCCCACAGAGCACCGACCACCAGCCACGTACACCATGGTGGGACCAACAGAGCAACGACCACCGGTCACGTACACCATGGTGGGGCCAAAGAGCACCGACCACCAGCCATGTACACCATGGTGGGGCCCACAGAGCACCGATCATCAGCCACGTAGATCATGGTGGGGCCCACAAAGCACCGGAGGAGTAGCCAATCTGTTTCCTATACCTATACATTCAATATGGGCCCAACTGAGTTAAAAATATACCTGTGCTGCGTGCTTTTTTCACTGGACCGACCATTTTCAAAAGGAGACAAATGTTGATAAGGGGCCCCATAAAAAGGGTTTTTTGGTTTTTCTAACCGAATAAAAAAAGGGAGTGAAAGCAACGGTAGGAAAGTAGCAGTGGAAAGGGAAAGAAAAAAAAAAACAATTGAAAGGGAAAAAGAAAAGCAGCATTGAAAAGAAAGTGTATTTTCATTCTGAAATTCGTAATCCACACGTGCATGTCTAAATTGCAAAACAAAGTTTGTATTCCTCCATAAAAATAGCGGGCTAAAAGGTGGGGTCGACGGTCCTAAATTTTTCTTGAAAATATTAGGACGAGCGGATGATTGTTGGTTGACGTGGAAATCTTGATTAACTTTTGTTGGATTATCGAGTACCCGCACACGCAGAGAACAAAGAAGACCCGGCTATACCTAATTATGTTAAACACAGCGACAACGATATCATGGATAGTTGAATCATCAGAAATCTCAGCATGTGGCCCCAGCCTGCAAGACGATGTGTAGCGCGACTTCCATGGATGTGGCCCCCTGACTGTGGGGCTTACAGTGATGTATTTGACTTAAATCCACACCGTCCAACCATTTTGACAGCTCCTTTTAACGTCTTATCCCAAAAATGAAGCTGACCCAAATCATAGGTGGACCATACCATGGGAGTCCTAATTTAATCCCCACCATTAAAAACTTCATAGATTCCACCGGAATGTTTATTTGACATCCAATCTGTTCATAAGGTCACAAAAGCCTTAACGAATAGACTACACAAATATCATCGTGAGACAAAGCTTTTGTGGTTCACAAGAAGTTTTAATGGTCAATTAACACTTTTTCCGTACTATGGTCCATCTTGGATTTGGATCTCTTTCATTTTTGGATCATACCTTAAAATGAGCTTCCAATACGGATGGATGGCGTGGATGTAGTCATATACATCACGTTGGGCCCCACTGTCAGGGTCCCACCCACCTTGGTGGATCCGGGGATCCACCGAAGCCGCGCCCGAGGACGTGACGCTTTACTCACTCCACGTGGAAGTGTCGAGAAGCAAATACACGTGAGTGAATCGGGGACACGGCACGTGAACGAAAGGAAATCCGGAAACTGTTTCTTCACCCCCTATCTCAAGCGCCAACGCAAACGTGCAACACACTTGCCTCTGGTGAATTTTTCTTTTTAGCCCACAGACTAAGCCCGCCGATTAGCGAGGCCAGTGACGTGCTTGAGTCAAACTCCAATAACTTGACGGATTTGTGTGCTGTTGGCACCCTCCGATAAACATCTGTCTCACAAGGAGAGTCCTGCTTGGCACGTGTCAGGACATCTGTAATGAGTGCTTGGCTGTGGGGCGCGTAGAACTGGTGTTTAGCTTTTTGCGTTACCAGCAACTAGCGTTGGCAGCAAGCGTTACAGATGACCGAAAATAAGGCAACCGACTCAAGCAGGGAATTCTCGTGCCAGCAAATGTCGGTATGCCACGCACGTAACGTCCTGACCCTTCATCCTCTGGGTCTCAGCATACTTGGACCCAGCGGTCAGATGATTCTCACTCTTGTCGGAGGACGTATCAAATGTGGAGGACATTTGACACGTGACAAAGTTGGATCTAACCGTGAATTCCACCATCCTCCATAATCAGTCTGATCCAACCGTTAGATGTCCCACAACTTACACGGACTGAGATCGTCCGCCATCCATTTTTCGATGGTGTGGCCCTTGTGATACGTTTACTGATCTGATTTTCGCTCCAACTGTTCCCGATAGAATGGCACACAGCTTAAATGGATCGGATTCCAAAAAACCACCACACAAGGATAGGATGGTACAAATGTGGTGATTTTTTACACGTGCACTATCCATGGGAGGGCCTGTTATGTGGATGGAACTGATTGATATACGACCATGCCACGTGTACAATGCAGAGACGGCCCTTACCATGTTGGTATTGAAACTCTTGTGAGTTTACCACTAAAGTGGTTAAGCGAAATGAAGCTGAATGCCTACATTTGAAACATTCACGGGTCTATAAAAGTTTTGGATCACTTTAATATATTTGTGTTTTTTAACTCATCTGGACAGAATAACCTTTTTAACAAATCGGACGGCGGATAAATATTGTTCCAGAAGAATATGGCAAGTCTAAAGATTCGATTATGAAATGGACCAACTCTACTAACACGCCTCGAGATTTCAAGGCAATAAACTTACTGAGTCAAAAGAACTAAAAGCCTCGAGGAGAGACTTAGTTCGGATCGGAAGGAATAAACTCCGACTGAGACTTATAAAGCCACAAGTCAAATACAAATTACATAAGATATATGAAGTTGACTCGGAGGATGAAGTAGCAACATCTAAAAGGCCGATTAAGGCCTAAAGTTTAGAAGCCACATGATCGACCGTAAAACTGACCCAATTAGGTCAGTTATAAAGTCGGCTATTATAGTAAGAGAGGATGTCGATTACGGATTGTCTCCATCTCACCCGACAGATGGCGAGCAACTTGATCTATAAAGCTGGCCCAGACTAACTCGTTATTAGAGTTGGTCAGAACTGGGTTGAGCAAGGAAAAGACGGCGTAAATGAAAACGCTGTCCTAAAAATCTCATAAAAGGATCTTCGATCCCGAGGATCTCGGGATCAGATAGAGACCAAAAATGAATTGAAATCAAATATCTAATATATCAGGGGAAGAATCCCTGCACGATGGGACTCTCCCATTCCTATAAGAACAGAGAACTCCAAGTTAAAAGGTACGCAAAAAACTCCTTTAAAAAACCCTCGTATATGTTCTATCATTGACTTTGGCATCGGAGGGTCCTCGACTCTAGCCAGGGTCTCCTTTGTTTCATTCTTGTGCAGGTGGTGGGACGAGGGAAAGCTCACCAGTTTTTTAAATCAACAGATTGACGCCGTTTGTGGGAAACGATACGAAAAGTCGTTTTTCAGGATCTATCCAGTAGCTTCAAACAAGTTCTAATAGCGAGGACTAGAAGAGCTGCTCAAAACGAGCCTGTTGAGGTCATTACTGGACCACCTGCACTTGAAGGTCTGTCAGGTACGAACTGGGCCCAAGGGGCTCAGAACCAACCCGACAACCGATAAGGCCCTGCCCCCCGTCCAACATCCTCCGTTTCAACCCGGTAAAACCAACGGAACCGAGGAAACGGTCGGCTAGATAAGGAAGTCCAAGAGCTCAGAACTGATCTGAACTATATAAAGCAGATGCTAGAGCAGATCCATCGCCAGCAAATTCCGCCCCAATATGATAGTGGTCGGGCGAATGCTCCGCAACAATTCGCCGACCCTCAGCCTACTGCTCCGCAATCTGTCCCTTAGCCGAGTCAATGCCAGGGTCCGGTCGAGCCTATGCCCGCTCATTTTGTGACTGTTCCGCTGGCAACTTCTAATCTACGACGTGAAATAGATCGGAGGAGGTGCAGCAAGCCTCCGGTTAAAGGTACGACAGATAGTGACGAACCCTGAAAAGCCGACCTTCAGGACTTCAAGAGAGAAGTGTGGGAAGAGATTGTAGATATGAAGCAAAGTCGTGATACACATCAGACGAGGCCCGAGGCAAAAACTTCTCCATTTATATAAGAGATAATGTAAGCTCGGTTACCAGAACGGTTCTGTCTTCCACAGATTACACCCTTCATTGGGAAGACCGATCCTACCGAGCACATTGAATCCTTTCGGACATATATGGAGTTGCACGATGCCTCGGACGCTTTGATGTGTCGAGCCTTCTCCCTCACTTTAGGCGACGTAGCTCGACTTTGGTTCAAGCAGTTAAAACCAAAGTCCATTAGCTCATTTACAGAGCTTACTATGCCTTCCTTACCAATTTCATTGGTGGGAAGAAAAAGCTGAAGCCACCTACGCACCTGAATAACATAGTGCAAAAGGAAGGAGAGTTGCTGAAAGACTATATCAAGCGTTTCAAATTTGAGTCGCTCCAAATTCAAAAACATTAAGACGAAACAACACTCAATTCGATTATGCAAGGCGTCAAAGACAAGCCGTTTCTAACATCCTTGGACAAGAACCCACCTACTACTCTGGCCGAGTTCATGACCTGGTCAGACAAGTATGCGGATGCTGAGAAAACCCGAATCATGGGCGAGGCCGCCCAAAACGCAAAAGTCTCGGCCAAGGAGTCAGCAAAGAAAGAAGTTAACTAGACCAGTGGGAAGAAGCGTAAAGATGATCGAACATGCGATGAGCGTAAGTCGAGTAAATGGTCAGACTGCAAGTTCTCAACGTATACCCCACTCAATAAGTCACAAGAGCAGGTGTTGATGGATATCAAGGGTGAATGATTTGTCAACTGGCTAGATAGGCTTCGAAGTAACCCGAATCAACGGAGCAAAAACAAGTATTGTCATTACCATCGCGATCATGGGCACAACACAAGTGATTGCTATCACTTGAAAGAAGAAATCGAGCGACTCATCCGAGAAGGCCGTCTCAAAGAGCACGTCGAGAGAACTGAAACAACAGAAAAATGCTCGGGTGACAACCGACCCATGAAGGAAATCCGAACCATTTTCGGTGGTCCCCGAGGTAGAGGCGACTCAAACAATGCTTAGAAAAATCACGTTAGGAGCATAAGTCGGCTCGAGTCAAAGATCCTGATACTAGCTTGGCCTTCGAAAGAAAACAAAAAAGAAAAATAATTCATATCGTTCACCGGTGAAGACGCTCGAAGCATTTATCATTCACACGATGACGCATTGGTCATCATCCTCACTATAGCAAACCGTAAGGTATTTCGTATTCTCATTGATACAGGGTCATCCGCTGATGTATTATTCACTAAGGCGTTTGATAAAATGGGTGTCGAATGATCAGTGTTACGGTCGGTTCACACCCCCTTGATTGGTTTCTCTGGTGGACGAATACTCCCCGAAGGAGTCATCTCATTACCACTCACTGCTGGAAACTCTTCACACCAGGCGACAGTAATGGTCGACTAACCATCGGTTTACAACGTTATACTCGGTCGAGCCTCCTTGAGCCTTCTACAAGATGTGGTATCAACGTATCATCTCTCCATGAAATTTCTAACCGAGTCGGGAGTAGGAGTCGTGAAAGGTGATCAATAAGACTCACGACGCTGCTATGCGACGACTGTAAAGGCTCAAGCCGAGGTGACCACAATTGAATCATTAGACCCTCGTGCTAAGACATACGAGAAAGGACAACCAATAGAAGACCTTATCCCAGTACTCTTGGTCGAGACAAACAAGTCTAAAATAATATAGATTGGCTCGTCTTTGCAGTCGCCTCTGAAAGACAAGCTGATATCCCTACTTCGACAATACGCTGATGTATTTACATGGAGCCACGAAAACATACCAGGGATCGATCCCTCTGTGATGACTCACCGACTTAATATTGACTTGACTTACCGACCGATCCGACAGAAACAACAATCGCTCGGCCCCAAAAGGTACGCCATCATTAAAGAAGAGGTCAGTAAGCTCCTCAAGGCTAAATTCATTGAGGAGATCTAATATCCGGAATGGGTAGCCAATGTCGTCCTCGTGAAGAAAGCCAATGGGAAGTGGCGAGTCTGTATTGACTATACCGACTTAAACAAAGGCTGACCAAAAGATAGCTTCCCTCTCCCGATGATCGATCAACTGGTAGATAACACGGCAGGGCACGAACTTCTTAGTTTTATGGATCCTAATTCTGGATATAATCGAATTATAATGCATCAATTAGATAAATCTAAGACTACCTTTGTCACCGATAAAGGACTTTACTACTACCGTGTAATGTCATTTGGTCTAAAGAATGCAGGAGTGACGTACCAACGGTTGGTAAATAAAATGTTTGCTCGGTAGATCGGCCGAACTATGGAAGTATACATTGATGACATGCTCGTCAAAAGTATACATGCGACCAATCATATTGCTGACCTAGAGGAGATGTTTTTCATCCTTCGCAAGTACAGATGAAATTAAACCCGAGCAAGTGTGCCTTTGGGGTCGGCTAAGGTAAATTTCTTGAATTTCTGGTCAGCCAGCGAGGAATTGACGCGAATATAGAAAAAATCAAAGCATTACTCGACATGGAAACCCCAAAAATGATCAAAGATATACAAAGGCTGAATGAATGAGTAACCGCACTCGACCGCTTCCTCTCCTGAGCTACCGATAAATGCCTCCCGTTCTTCAAACAGATTAAGAGTCGGTGAACGGTAGATTGGATGGAAGAGTGTGAAGTAGCGTTCCAGCAGTTAAAATCATACCTCGGATCTCCTCCTCTCTTTTCAAAACCTGAGCTTTGGGAAGTTTTGTTATTGTGCCTAGCTGTTTTCGAAGCAGTCGTAAGCTTGTCTTTGATAAGGGAGCATGAAGGAAAAAAATTGCCAGTATATTACGTCAGTAAAGCATTATTATCGGCAGAAACAAGATATTCACTTCTGGAGAAGGTGGCCTTAGTCCTAGTTGTCTCCTCACGACGACTCCGGCCATACTTTTGAGCTCACACCATCGTCGTCATGACCGATCTCCCACCACTTAGATCTTTTAGAAACTAGAAGCCTCTGGTTGACTAACGAAGTGGGTGATCGAGCTCAGTGAATTTGACATTCAGTAAAATTTAAGAATTACGATAAAAGGATAAGCTGTGGCTGACTTTATTGCTGAAGTTACAGTACAAGCCGATTAATTTACCGAGCTTGGAACCGAACAATCGACGACTGCTTCTCCCGAGTCATTGCCCGACCCAATCCCCTTGAAGCTTTATATCAACAGCTCATCCAACTCTAAGGCAATCGGGGTAGGAGTCGTTCAGACCTACATATAATATGCTTTAAGACTTGAATTTCAAGCCTTGAACAATACAATAGAGTACAAAGCCTTATTTCTCGGTCTCCGACTCATGGCCAGTCTGGGTGTTACTCATCTTAACGTATTCAACGACTCGTAGTTAGTCGTCAACCATGTCACCAGCGTGTATTAAAAATGAAAAGAGCAACTGAAAGTATACATGAAGAAAGTCAAAGAGTTGATCGATGGTTTTCAACTATGTATTGTGACTCGGATCTCCCGAACGAAAAGTGCTAAGGCCGATCTATTGGCAAAACTTACCTCTGCCGACGAAGATGACATACCCAAGTCCGATCCAATCGATTACGTTGCTAAGATGAGTATCGATGACCCGGTTAGCTCAACCATACATTCAATCAATTCGGAACCTACTTGGCTTAACCCGATTGTCTAATACATTAGCAGTGGAAAGTTTCCCGAGGATTGTGCCGAGGCACGACGATTGAAGATTCAAGCCTCTCGTTACACCATACTCAACGGGGCACTGTACAAGAAAGGATTCTTCACTCCTTTAATACGATGCCTGAATCCTGATGAAACCGATTACGTGATACAAGAGATCTACAAAAGGATATGCCGAAATCACTTAGGAAGATGATCACTCACATATAAGGTCTCACGTCAAAGGTATTAGTGGTCGACCATTCAGCATGACGTGTGCAAATTCGTCTAGAGTTGCAACAAATGTCAATGATTCATGGTCATTCCAAGATAACCCCCGAGGAGCTGCCCCTATGACTGGTCCGTGGCACTTCACACAATGGGGAATCGACATCATCGGACCACTCCCCTTAGGGAAAGGCCAGACCAAGTTTTTCGTCGTTGCAGTGGACTACTTCACAAAATGGGCGAAAATCGAGTCACTGCAAGGATAACCAAACAAAAAATCATAGACTTTGTATGGAAGAACATCGTCTACTGGTTCAGGATACCCTGAACCATTATTACTGACAATGAAAAACAGTTTGACAATAGACAGTACCGAGAAATGTGTAGTAATCTCAAGATCAGAAACGTTTATGCGTTCCCACATCATCCTCAGATGAACAGATAGGTCGAGACAGTGAACAAGATCATCAAACAGCATATCCGAACAAAACTCGATCGAGTTAAAGGTGCATGGGCTGAAGAGCTTCCTAAAATATTATGGGCATACTGAACTACCGCTCGAACAACCACGAGAGAAACTCCTTTCTCCCTTACATATGGCTCAGAAGTTGTCACCCCAGTGGAGATCGGACTACCCTCGGCTCGGATCAGCTCGTTTAACGGGCAAGACAATGAAGATCTTTTGGCTCTCGGACTTGATCTCCTGGAAGAACAAAGGAAAAAAGCTCAGCTACGGATGATGGCTTGGAAATGACAAGTAGATCGGTTCTACAATGCCCGAGTTAAGGTTAGATGTTTCTGAGTGGGAGATATGGTTCTCCGAAAAATGTTCCTAAACACTAAGAAAGTTGGTGCGGGTACACCGGGATCCAATTAGGAAGGACCCTATGTCGTCTCGAGCACCATTCAACCCGGAACATATCGGTTGGAAGACCTAACTGGACAATTATTACCTTATCTATGGAATGCCGAGCATCTAAAGACCTATTATCCATAGATCGGCCGTTGAGCATTCGGGAAGACTCGGCTAAGAAAATAATGAAAACTATGTAAGCTGAGTCAAATGAATAAGAAAGCCGAGTATTTTTATTCATCATTATACGTTTTACATCAGATTACATTAATATATACTATGAAATTACATTGATGGAACCACAAAGATAAAAGCAAAAAGAGTCGGTCGTAATACGCTATGTCCTCTCTTGATTGCAGACGCTCTCGAGCTCGCCTGGTGTGCTTAAAGTGCTTGAAGTTTGGTGTGTTTAAAGTGTTTGACATCATCAAACTAGCTCTAAGGTTCATCAGGAGCTAACACAGGAGGTGGCTCGGATTCAACTGTTGCCACCACTCGGAGTGACCTCTAGAGCCAGCTCAGACTCGATCTCGATACTGTCATTGCGTCAGCAAACCCGGTTGCCTCGGCTTCCGGACCCTCAAACCCAGAGGCACCTTCGTTAAATCTTGAGAGATCAAGGTCGAAAAAAGATTACCTCATCAGTTGGACACATTTGGTGTATCCATCCTGATATAAGCGATCTCTCTCTTTCGAGAACTCTTAGGACTCAAGAAAGGCCTTTACGGCGTCATCTCTGGCCTGATCCTTGGCATGCTCAATGACAGCCTTGGTCTCAGCCTTAAGCCGAACCAACTCGTCCTTAGAAGAGGCATGAGCCTAACAAAGACGCTGACTCTCCTCTTGGGTCAGTAGCGAGGCCACATGAGCACACTCAGCCTTGGCATCTTCGGTGGCCTTCCGGGCAAGCCCTAAGTCGCTGGATATTATGTTGATCTGAGTTACGGGAGCTTCAAGTTGTGCTTTCGCCTCTGCTGCCCGTTTCCAAGCTGCATCAGCCTCAGTTGCTTGACTCTAAGCCTCGGCCAGATCCCCACTATCCCTAAGCAAACAAGGAGCGAACTGCAAAAGAAAAAGGTAAAGTCAGATTAAAATCAAAGGATCAACAAGATGAGTGAGAAGTTTGAGTCTTACCTCAAGGAGAATTTTCACAGCATGAGAGAGAGTCCGCCTTTGGGGAGCTTCGAAGAAGGCAGTGAATTCTTTCTCGCTCCCGGGAGAAATTGCCTAAGGGACCTTATCCGACACAGCCCATCTAAAAAATGACACCTCCTATTGAGTCATATCCCTCCTGAGGGCCCCCCCTTCTGCTCCTCCCTCTATTCCAGGACCTACTCTGCAACAGGTCCTGGCTCAAGGGTCATTTGAGGTTCGGGAGCCACCGCGTTCGCCACTTCCTCTAACTCAGGGATTATTACGGTTGGGATCACGACCGAGACGGCCAATGTGGATTTCTCTTAGACTTCGAGACCGTCTTCGATCTCTTTGGAGGACGAACCTCAGACTGAGTCTCCGACCGTGGAGAGGCTTTCATCTTGGAAGGTGGAAGAAGAATGGGCCTTATATCAGCTATCTCTGCATCAAGAAAAGTAAGACGAGTCAAGTAAAACTTGAAGAAAATGTAACTAGACATTTAAAAGTTACCTATGGCGGCTGAGTCTAAACCCAAGAGAAGAAGACGCTCCAGATGGAGAAATGTCTTCCAAGACTGCTCCTCCGGATCCAACGCCTTCAGATCCCTAATTCGCTCTAGGGTGTCGACTCCGAGTTTCGGCTAGCACACAGGGATATCTGCAGAACACATTCAGTCAGAATTGAAAAACACAACTGTACAAGGAGATAAAGGAAAAAGTGCGAGTCGAGTCACCTGGTTGGGAGAATGCCCGAGGAACGTGAGGTTCAAAGTGTCATAGCTCGGCAGTCTCCTAGCGACCACATGCCCAAAACCATCTATCTCTCCAGTGCTTGTTGGAGGTAGGAGGGTTGGTTATCAAAGGCCCGCCCTTGTTCCACCAAGCACACAAAAAGTACTAGCCGGGCTGTTGTGGATTCGGTCATACTTGATACAGATGGAGAAACGCATCGATAGTCAGTGAGGGTTGTTCTGTCTCAGCCCACAATTCTGAGCATCTAAATAAGTTCCTCCACCCATTCGGAACTATCTGCCCAGGCGCAATTTGGAGTCAAGAGAGCAAATCCCGGGCAATGCCCTGGAGGGGCAGACACAAGCTGCATTGTAAAATGACCTAAAAGATTGCGACCGTCTCAGTAGGAGGACGGTCGGGTAACTCACTCGGCAAGGGAAGCTAAAGGATGACTGAGTCCGGGACGTGGTACCCAGCCCTGATCCTGTCTAGATCTGCATCGGTCAAGACCAAGGGAATCTAACCCTTCTGTTAGTCTCCTACCTCTCCTCCCTCGGCCGTCGATTCAATAGCTCTTGCCGATCTCCATGTGGGGACCGGATCACTGGCCCCTTCAATCTCCTCATCCTCTTCCTCCATTTCCTCCCAGGGGCAGTCATCAAAGACGTCTCTCCACGAGAGGGACCCAAGACCCAGTTGCCCTCTCAGAGTACTGGAAGGCCTCGTTGGTGCCAACAGCCATCTTCGCAAGCAACGAGGGTGATTCCAACACATTCCAGAAATGTCTTGCTTCACTCTCATCACCAGAAACTCCCTCCCGGGGACTCTGGGAACCTTGCATTGTTATGGGAATTAAAAGTGAAATGGAGGGAGTGAACTAAAACTCACCGGAGATGGCAGAAAGGACACAATGCACACGAAAATCAAAAAGGAAAGGTGGAAATGGTGGAAAGCATAGAGAAAATGAAAGTGAGAGGAGAAGGGAGCGCGTGCAAAAATGAGAAAGGGGCGTCCCGCTCTTCCTTATATAGCCTTGCTACGTGGTATGAGCATTTAAGGAGGAGTCATATTGACGGACGTTTCGACTCCCCCGCCCGACACATGGCACAGGTCGACTGACGGGATGTCGCCTTCGCCACGTGTCTAAAGCTCATTAGCCGAAGTAATGCTCTGATGGCTTCCTGCGCGTGCCACCTTGATCAACGAATCGACGCATGTTCAAGATGACATAAAAGTATTAAATGCTCCATCATAATATCGGTCTCTAGTCTAATCCAACCTAAAACTCTTTACTCAGCTCAACATAGCTAATGCAATGAGTAAGGGAGCTTACTATTGGGAAAAAATATGACAAGTCTGGAGGCCCAATTATGGAATGGACCTACTCTACTGACACGGCCTGGGATTTCGAAGTAATAAACCTGACCGAGTTAAAAGAACCAAAAGCCTCAAGGAGAGACTTAGCTCGAATCGCAAGGAATAAACCTCGACCGTGACTTATAAAGTCACGAGCCAAAGGCAAATTACATAATATGCATGAAGTTGACTCGGACGACAAGGCAAGAACATCTAAAAGGCCAATTAAGGCCTAAAGTTTAGAAGCCACCTGACCAATCGTAAAATCGACCAAATTAGGTCGGTTATAAGGTCAGTTATCAGAGTAAGAGAGGATGTCGATTACGGATCAGTTCCATCTCGCCTGACAGATGGTGAGCAACTTGATCCATAAAGCTGGCCCAGACTAACTCATTATTAGAGTCAGTCAGAACTGGGTCGAGTAAGGAAAAGACGGCGTGAACAAAAACGTTGTCCCGTAAATCTCGTAAAAGGATCCTCGATTCTGTGGATCTCGAGATCGGATAGAGAAAAAAATGGATTGAAATCAAATCTCCAAGATATCAGGGGAAGAATTCCTGCACGATGGGACCCTCCCATTCCTATAAGAACAGAGAACTCCAAGTTGAAAGGTATGCAAGAAACTCATCTAAAAAACCCTCGTATACGTTCCTATCACTGACTTTGGCATCGGAGGGTCCCCGGCTCTAGCCAGGGTCTACTTTGTTTCATTTTTGTGCAGGTGGTGCGACGAGGGAAGGCTCACCGGTTTTTTGCATCAACAAATATTGTGGTAGACCTCAATAAAATTTCAATAGTAGCATTTTCCTTCCTAATTTTCTTGTTGTGTGGTCCACTTTAGTTTTAGATCTGCCTCACTTTTGGGCTTATGTTGTAACGTGCGTGAAAAAGTTGATGGATGCCATAGATTTCTCACAAATATCATTATAAGTTCCGCAACTATGATGTGAAAGGTAGATTTCCAATGTGAAGTATTTTCCTCTTTACCTTTTCTCGTCACGTGGCTTGCTTGAGCTTTAGGTTTGCCTCAGATAAATAAACAAGATGAATTTCTCCCAAACATCATGGTATGCTCCACAGCTATGGTGGGCCTGTCACGATGTTTATGTGAAATTGACCCTCCACACATTTTGCCAACTCATGATTAGGACATTGTAACAAAATTAAGCATTTCCAAAGCTCAAGTCGGTCGCACAATAATAAAGGGTGTGGATTAAAGGTCATGGTTAAAAAATTTTTAAGGCCACATAAGGATTGAATATGATAATACTTTTATGTTTTCTATTCATCTTAGTGAGGATGACCTTATCAATAGTTTACATAGCATGTAAACATCAAGGTGGACCTCGGGGAAATTTTAACTGAATTTCCTCTCTGCCTTTTTCCATCATGTGATCCACTTGAGTTTTGGATTTGCCTTAATTCGAGGCCCATGTTCCATCATAAGGGGACAAAATAAATATAGGGGGTGGATATCTATAACACCCCAAATTTTTGTAAGCTTGGAATTTGGATGTTCTTGGGCATTACCTTTAATTTCTCAATTTTAATTTAAGTTGTGTATTCGCACATGTTTGAGAGCAAAATGAGTGATATTGGGTCCACCAAACCTGCTCGATTGAGTGAAAGTATGAATTTTGAGGATTTTAGAGAGCAAGGTTCAGTAACACCACGAAAACATTGAGCAATCGAGCAAATATGGACAATAGGGTTTGGTTACACCGAGTAGAATTTGATTCCATCGAGCAAATCTAGAGAGAAGGCTTCGGTTGAACCGAGTAGCCCTGTACAATAATGTACAAGTATGTATATTATTGATAATTTCAGTATGCTAACTTCATAAATTCATATTCTTTCAATACAATTTCGATTGAGGTGATTCAAAATTCAAAACAAAGCTTGATAAGTCTAGTTTTATAGAAAAATAAATAAAAAAGAAAAAAACTCAAACAAGGTTGATTTTAAAATATTTTGGAAACTATACAGAAAATCGTTGGTTTCAGGCAATGGTACTTCTGAAAATTTAAATTTTTTTATAGAACTCAAAATTGATAAATTTAGTGCTGCCAAAGAAGACTTGATGATGAATTATAAAAATAATTCAGTAACTAAAATTACCAAAATGTTACACACAATTGACCTATTAAAATTAAAACTTTCTACAACTGCATGTAACTGATGGACCAAACATATCTTTTTCATATTAGAGTTTTAGTATTCGATGTTTTCTTAAAAATTACTTCTAATAATACCGAAAATCATCCTTTATGATTAAACTAGAATTTTCTATTTTTAGTATTTTAGGAAATTTTCAGTTTAATTGAATTAGGACTCTTAATTAGGTTAATTAGTGTCGAATAACCATTTACGCTAATTACGAAAAGGATATATTATGAACTTAGTTAATCCATACCCTGATTGCCACGCACAAGAAATCTCACCACCCCGTTTATTCCAGAAATGACCGGACTAACCAAACAAGCTAAGACCACTGGTTGGTGGGTCACTAAACTAGGAAATATAGAAAGATTTTCATCTTGACGGGCTTGACATCCAACACGAGACATTGAACCGATATCGCACCTCAAATCGTTCAACTTGGGCTCGCAATACGAATGCACGAGATGTGTGAGTTTCTGCTGAAATGGTTAGAAACTTAAGTTAATTATCCATGTCTGAACTTTATCATCATGATCAAGTTAAGGACACTAACCTAAGATAATATATTACACATGTCTGTAAAGCCACGACCCTAATTGATGATAGATAACTATCGAACCGACTTCTAATTATAATCAGTGATCGTCGCATCTGAATTGTAGGGCGATCAAAGTCTTACGTTGATCACTACTAAGGGTAACAATCTTACAATATAGATCGACCTGTATATCCTCTGGTGAATCTCAAAAGCTAGAATTAACCTCCAATAGGGTTATAATACCAATTTTCTAGTTTGTAGGGCCAAAGAAACATGATTTGGCATTATAAATACTTATATTTGGGTAACCCATCGCCTTCATACAAATTTACCCTAGGTTTTGAAGAGGGTAGAGAGGACTCGAGTGAGAGAATTGTAAAAGGAAGAGTGTGAGCTTGTGTGGGAGCTCGGATTCGAGTATAGATAGTTGCACCAAGCCGTTCTTCGTCGATTTTGATCTATACTCATTGTTTCCTACCCTCTTCAGTCTTGGAATCCGTTGATTTGAGATGTATGGAGTCTTCCCTTACCACATGTGCATTCTTCCCTTAATTCTAATAATGCCTTAGGGATCATGATTAAAAAACCCTTAATATTTCTCTATTTTTCATAAACCCTAATGTTAGGGTTTGTGTATGTTAGGGTTTTGGGTCTCGATTGTTGATTGAGATGGTCCATGCTCTTGCGAGAGCCGTAATTGAGCTCGGCTCCGTTAAAGTTCATTTGTGTGTCGATTGTGAGCCCTAATTCATTGGATAGAGTTGAGGATCCATTCTAATCGAGTTAGGTAAGCCTTAATCATTGTTTAGCATTTAATTAGGATTAAATTCACATCATTAATGATAATATTGTACTTTAATTTAGGTTTGGAGTATTTTTCTCAAATGTTCGATGCATTTTTTACTTTAAGGTGAAAATCTACTTTTAAAATTCTACCGATCATTTTAGATGACTAAATTTATTTGTTTACTATTTGGTTAATAACATGCTTGATGAAATGCTTGAGTGATATGATTTCATAATATTATAAGTCTTCAATGTAGAATGTTATGTGTTGATATAGGTTAAATTGTCCAAATGTAGATTGAATTATACTGAATTGTACATGTGTTCAATTACTATGTATTTATATAGGTCATATTGCGTTGATGTTGGTTGAATTGTACTAATACATGTGTTCAATTTTCGTACCCTGGTGTGGTATTAAATTTTCTTGTAATTATGCTTATGTAGTTGATAAATTCGAATTGTTGTATGGTGGAACAAGTTCTACAAATTATTTAAATTAGTGGGTGGCCTATTTGGGGGGGGGGGGGGGGGGGGGGGGGGGGAGGGGGGGTTATCCCAAACTTATACAACCAACCGAAGTTGAACATGGACGATTGATGGTAGTTGGAACTACATGAGATGTTTTGCACCTAACGCTAGTTTTGTCTGGGGTCCTCCGTAGTTGATCACATCGGTTTAATGTAGGGTTTAATCATTCTTATGCTTAGTGATTATATAATTTTTTTATATAGAATTTAAGATATCATTGTTACCATTAATTTAAGTTAATTTATAACTATTAGCACGTTATGATCCTATAAAGGCTCATGAGTCGATCATGGTGGTATGTGATACCATGTTCGAGCTCTCGGCCTAGACTAGGGTGGTTCCTCCTCGTAGTGACTAGTGAGAATTAATTAATGGAGGTGACAGATTATTATTCGAACAACCCCCATTAAATATCCAATCGATGGTTTTGTGTCACAGTACCATTCGAACGACCCTCATTAAATACCCGACCGATGGTTTCGTGCTAGAGTACCGTTCGAACAACCCAGGCATGAATGAAATTGGGTGAGGAGACATTTTCTTTACATTGATTTAATTTTGAGTAACAAACCCACAACTTTGAATTAATTTTTATTTTTATTTTATATTTGTTATTTGGGTCTCCATTTATGTCAATTGATTGTAAAATTTTTGAGGATGTGTGGAGTGGTCATGATGTAAACTACTCAGGTCTGTGAGTATTTAGATGTGACGCTTGCTCTCATATATCGTTAATTAAAAAAGATAAGCTATACTAAAGGGTGAAAAAGTGTACCTTTGTTGGCTATAATGATGGTGTGAAGGGATACATATGTGCATGACCGGGTCACACAGAAGATCACTATTAGCCGTGACATAAGGTTTGATGAGGATTCTCTATTCCATAAGGGAGAAAACAAAGAAAACAAGTCAACAGTAATCAATATTGAAATCGATAAGGGTGAAACGCAGGATAAAGTGAAGCCGTAACAAGATGTAAAGGAGCAGGTTGAGCAACTACCTATGAGGACAAATCTACCGAAAAATCACAAATTACCAATGAGATACATAAATGACTCGAATATTGTATTCCCCCTAATTACGAATGATGGGGATCTGTCTACCTTTCAGGAATCACTGGATGATTCAGATGCTGAGAAGTGGATGGCGGCGATGTAAGACAAGATAGTCTCTTTGTACAAGAATGAGACATGGGAGCTAGTGGAGCTTCTAATTGGGTGTAAATCGATCAGGTACAAGTTGATTTATAAGAAGAAACGTGACTTGTAGAAGACAAGACTAGTTGCGAAGGGATATACTCAGAAAGAATATGTCAGCTTCAGTAAGAAATTCACGTCGATTGCCTACAAAACCTTGGAGTGGAATAAATGAATGAATATTACTTTCCTACATGAGAAATTGGAAGAAAAAATCTACTCGAAACAACCAAAAGGGTTCAAAATTCAAGGGATAAAAACTAAATTTTACATGTTAAGAAGGTCATTGTATGGCTTAAAACAGTCACTTAGGGAGTGGT
The DNA here is from genome assembly GCA_037074715.1 of Magnolia kwangsiensis. NCBI lineage: Eukaryota > Viridiplantae > Streptophyta > Magnoliopsida > Magnoliales > Magnoliaceae > Magnolia > Magnolia kwangsiensis. The sequence goes on along the minus strand of CM073580.1, from coordinate 95,340,266 downwards.
ATATGAAGTTTAATACTTTCATGGTGATTAAGTGGTTTACTAGGAGTGAATATGATCAATGTGTCTACTTCAAGATACTAAGTGATGAATGATTCATTCAATTAGTATTATATGTTGATAATATACTTATCCTCAGATATAACATGTCTGAAATCAACTTATTGAAGACTCAGCTATCAAGAGCATTTAAAATTAAAGCTTTGTGGGCTACAAAGAGGATACTCGGCATAGACATACGCATAGATAAGGAAGAGAGTATGTGTAATGTCCCAAATTTCATAAGTTGAGCACGAACTCAATCTTTGATATTCCAAGTGTCACTTTTACTTTATGAAAGTGTGAATTCCTTGTACGGCTAACTTGATATCTAAGAAATCATAGAACTAAACTATACAGTGTAAAATACTCTGAAATAAATGTATCAAATATAAAGTAACAAGTCTAAAATGTAAATCATACATCTATTCAAAGTGTGGGGTCCATAGTTGGGGCCTAATATACAATTTCAGAAGAAAGAAAATGTGTCAAGTATATAGTTTGCCCAATAAAAAGAACATCCATCAAATCTGACCACGAGGCAAGCTAGCTAGAGTTGTCCATCAAAGAGTTGGAAGTATGAAAACTCATCCTCCATGTCCATGTATGCGTCCTCTAACGCGTTGGCCTTAGTGATACCTACATCTATAAAGTTGGTGTTTTAGAACACCGTCCTAGAGTAAGAGTGAGCGATCAGCTTAGTGGTACCATTTATTCTAAGTTGCACATATTATCAACTCAATTAGTGAAGGTAATGATAGCACATATAAACAAACATTTCTTATCTAGTCTTTTTAGGTGCATGAATGTTATGATAAGATGATGCATGATTCTCATAATCCAACACTCCCTCAGTAAGTGACTTCAACATCTATTTAATAAAATGCCAACAATCCCTTATCGCGCAACTCTAATGTTAATTTCACATAACACCCAACCTAAGGTAATGTGGCTTGTCACTGGCTTTACCAATAAGTGCGTTTGTTTTGCATGATTAGTTCGGTAGTTATTAAGTCTTATTCAAGCAACATATTAGAAAAGCTCGGGTACCTTCTTTATATCACAGGTCTTAACCCGATCATGAGACTCATAATGGTCATAACGGCTCTACACCCGTGTCCCTTGATCAAATTTTAGGTTCATCACTCTATTTCAATACACATGGTAGGCCTGTTGCCTCCATCATTGCTCAACGGTTACTACAGAAAGGCTCGTCACCCTAAACCCGAGCTATAACATTCCAAATTTTTGCGGCCCGATTACATACTCGTGCTCGAGAATTTCAGGTGTTAATAATGTAAAAATTTGATGCTTCAAAATCGTACCATATTTTTTCTTTTTTAATTATTAAGATAAATCACATCCAGTTATATTCTCAAAGGTAACCATTCATGAGAATAAAATTAACTTATTTATTATTTCATTATATTAAAAAATTTACAAATAATTCTTTAATGCTCTCTTAATGGGAGCTTATTACATTATCAAAGTTTACAGTAAAAAATAAATAAAACATTCGTAGTGTTATCATTCTTATTTATTCGAAAGAATCTTCTATAGAATAACTATCGTCCGTACCATCAACCTGTGATTCACCTACAATATTTGTATGGTTGATGAGGGTCAATGCCCTACTCATTGTGGTGGTCATCCTTTATAGTTTACAATGATTCAAGTGATTCATAAGAATAATAAAAGGTCCTGATAAATCTCATACTCCACAAATACAAATGGCATCGGAATGTGCAAACATTCTATATAAAATACATGCCTAGCAAAGTATGAGTGGTCCATACACTCAATGATCATCACAATGTAGAAAATAATTCAAAAATACCCGGCTCGCCCAACATCCCATAATATGAAGATTTGTCAGCGTGTCCATCGTTAACGAGAATTTATGCGAACACCTTAGGGCGGTACAACACATTGATCGAATGAATTATGTGACACAATTAGTTAATGGAGCGACTATTTGCGACATCCAATCTCATAAGTGATGTAACATGCATTGCAAATTAGTTACATTGATTTGTGCACCTTTACCCAAAATTCATGAAATTATGTGTCGACCAAGAGGATCACTATCTGAAATGCATTACGTCCATGATGATATATAGATCACTAGGGTAGGATTTCCAACATGATACTTGTGTGACAAGGTAATAATGTGATAATTTAAATTGTATAACAGTCATTCGTAAGGTGACGATTCACAATAATAAAAATCGAAGCATGTAAGAATAAAATAATTAAATCAATTCAATCATAAATTTTAAAGGAAAAACCCTTATCTTCAATAGTATGATCTTCTAGTACCAAGTTATGTGCCCAAATGCAATTTTTATCCTAAATCACATGGTTTAGATGGTTAAGATTTAACTAGGGTACAATTGATGTTTAGATTTAAACTTAATGATTTAATTTGAAATGTAACTACCTAATTAAAAGATGGTTGTCTTACCTTATTCGATTCCTTTGTTTCATCCTGATGACCAATATCCAATGGATCTCACTTGTTAAGTCGCTCTTAACCCTTCGTTTTCTTCTTCTTCTCCTGGAGGGCTGGATATAAGATCTGAACGGCCCAGGGTCTCGATCTGCCCGCTCCCGATCAACTCAGTCCGATGCCCGAGCTCCTCTACTGGTGGCTAGTCGAAATTACTCAGATAGGCCATAATGACTGGCATCTCTCCTCTCCTCTCTCTCTCGTTTCTCTCTCTCTCTCTCATTCCTCTTTATGTTTCTCTTTGTTACTTGCTACTCAGTGAATGGAGGGGTGTTCTTATAGATTGTTGAGGGTCAAATATTGCATATTATCCCCCATTTATATCTTGGTTTAATGAACATGAAAATGCTTAATGTTCTATTTTACTCATATTTGTGTTACAAGGTGAATTTAAGAGCTTGGATTGAAAAGGGTGTTAAAAGCATGAATTTGATGCTCAAGAATCACCAAGGCAGGGGATGGATCTTAGGAGACGAAGATTGAAGAATTCACATGATAAAGATCCAGGAAAACCAAGTGAGGAATGAAGAGAATCAAATATTTGAAGTAAAGAAAAAGAATCCTGAAATTGTCCTGAAAATAAACATATTCCCTAAAGTATCTTGAAGAAGCATCATCTGAACCTCTGGGTCATTTGTGAAATTGCACAGAGTGAAGTCTATTTTAGAAAATTGTATAAATTTGTGGTAATTTTTAGAGTTTTCTAACTAGGTACGAAAGTTGGAGTTCCACAACTATAAAAAGGACTCCCTAAGATGTTCCTGGGTATCTTCTAGAGTTTAAGGAGTGGAATAAAAGCATGGAGAAATCGTCGCCAAGAGTTTTTCTTCATTTTTCTTAGTTTTTTAATGCTTTTCTTAAGAGATTTTAGTTCAATCATGTTTATGGTTGGCTAAACCTCTTAGCTAGGGCTAAGAGGTGAAGCTTGTGGCATGATGAGATGTTTTCTATTGCTTTGATTCATGTTTAAGTTGAATTATCTTTGATTCTATTTTAATATTTAAGAAATACTTTCAGTTTTTAATGGTTTGTTGTGACTTAAATTACAATAGATTTGCGATAGCTTTGAGTGTGTTCTTTTCATATATTAAGATTGTGAAATTAGAAAATCTCATTGTTCACCATCGTCCCATGGGCATGGTTGGGTGATGGAATCCTGCCTAATCTTTCCAATTCTCTTATGATTGGTTGTGGAATTGGTAAATCTTGTTGTTTGCCTTATCTCCTGGGTACGGTTTTGTGATGGAATCACTTCCAGTTCTCATACCTCTCATCCATTGTGAATTAGGTTAAAGCAAGTTCAGATTTAGTTTTACTAAGATATCTTTCAATTGGATAAGATGAGACTTGATTCTAGTTGTGTCCTTGAATCAAGCATAGATCTTCCTGATCTCCACAAGTGTATCCTTGGAAACCCTAGTTACCACCTTTGAATTTGTTAGTTTTAATCACTTTAATCATAATTACTCTCTCAATTAATTCAGATTTAAATCTACATCTTCTTTTAGTTCTAGTTCTAGTTACTTTCAGAAGACACACAAGTTAGTTCCCATGGGTTTGACCTCGGTCTCACCGAGATTATTACTACATCATGACCATACACTTAGGGTTGTGAACAAGTTTTTGGCACCGTTGTCAGGGACTAGCTGTATAGCCCATATCATAGTTCGTACTATTCCTTAGGATCCTATGGTCCTCCTAGTCAAATTTCGATAACCAGCGACGTGTAGATAGCATTTGCACTTGACCCTAAGTCACATCCTGTATATCTATGTTGACTCGACTCAAAACTTGTACCTTAATGACCGCGTTGTCCCGACGGTTTCAACGCCTTATCTCGTATGCCAATGTGATACTCAGGCCAGGAGTTATAGGCCTGCGTTTATTTCGAAGAAAATGCCGCTTGTTGTAAATCGTAAGAGAATTTCTACAACCCATCACATCAATCAATTTATCACAAGTCAAGTATACAACCCATCCCTCTCTTACACAAACCTTACCCAAAGTCAACTCTCTCTCTCTCCACCCATCCCTCTCTCATCCAAAATTCAACCAAGCCCATACCCTCCATGTCATTTTCTTACAACATCCATTCCTTCCATCCTTTTCATACCATCACCCTCTCTCTCCATTTCATTCCATCCCAAGCTTCTATAAAAAAATTTTAAAGAGAGAAGAACTCAAGAGAAGGCCCACCTCCCTACCACCTGATCTCATCATCCAACCCTCTAAAATCAATCCCTAACATTGAATCTCATCCCTTGGAGATCTATAACTCATTAGCGGAAGAAGAAGTCCAAGATCTAAGGTGGATATTTTATAGGCTTAGATTTTGTTCTCAATGATGGGCCAAGTGGGGCCTACCGATTGATGGTATGAATCTCACTTTAAACCCTTGGTATGGCCGATAGCATTCATGCCTTACATCACATGGCCTTGGTATGGCCGATAACATTCATACCTTACATCGCATAGCCTTAGTATGACTGTTAGTATTCATAGACTTATTAGTATGATTCCGCATCACTCTGATATTGCATTATGAGCACACTCATATTGTGCACACACTCTCACCACCCTCTAAGCTTTCTATAAGCTTATGCACGATTGATGCGTGCAGATGATGCCAGGACACAGCCGTAACTTAGTAGGAGCAAGAGCGTGTAGTCCAACTTCAGAAATTTCCGTTATTATTATCATTGAATTTCTCTTTATGCGCATTGTACCTTAAAGTTTTTTTATCATAGTAGATTTTGTGATGGTGTCTAGGTTATTTTTCGTAGGTTATGCTTATGGTTATGCTTGTTATGAAATAAATTCATACTAAAAAATCCTCCTTCTAAGATCCCAGAATCGGAACCTAGTATATGGGTGCTGGGAGCTGAGAATGGGGTACTATGGAGGCTGTCGTCACCAGATTTGGCGATTGAGAATCTTTTGAGCCCGATTTTTGAGTTTGGTGCTTAACATTAACGGTTGCATTTTTCTGAGATTGGCTAGTTTTGGAATTAGTTTAAGATTAACATTTTTCTATTTTCTATTTCTAGGATTAGGATTTTCTGAATTATTTTAGAAACTAACTTACCTTCTAATTCTAGGTTTAGAAACTTTCTTTTTTTGTTTTTGAATCTAGGTTATTTTTTTCATAAACTTCCCTTTTCATTTTTAGAAACTACATTACTTTTTTCTAAAAACTTTCCTAATTTATTTTTAGAAACTTTTCTTTTTTATTTTTAGAAACTTTCCTTTTTCATTTTTAGAAACTAGGTTTTTTTATAAAAACTTTCCTTTTTAGTTTTAGATACTAACTCATCTTTCTATTTTTATTTTTAGAAACTTTCTTATTTCTTTTTTAGAAACTAATTCACTTTCCTTTTTCTTTTGCAGGATCCTAACATAGAAACTTCTTATTTGGTAACTTCTTTCTAATTCTCTCTCTTTCTATTTTTAGATTTCTATTTCCTTTTTTCTTTTTTAAGTTTAGGTTAGATTTTGAAATTGAGGGCTGAGAGTGTTTTATGCCCAATTGGGTCCATGACAACACTCGATGTCTCTCGAGTAAAGGAGGATTGGTTGAGGGGTTGTTTATTCATCATAGGATTAGACACCACTTGAAATCCATGGTGTTAACCAAAGTTATGGCTATAAATCAACTGGTCAATCAACCTCCAAATCCACCCCAACCTAGGGTGGAGGAAATCTAGAATGAGAACGAGGTGCATTGAGCACACCTGTCTCGTACTTTACAAGACTATTTACAACTAGAGGGGGTAAGCACCCCTTCTTGTATGGTTTTTCCAAAAAATATAGGAAACATAGACATCAATTCAGGAGTGATCATAGCCACTTTATACTTTCCTAATGTGTCTGAGGACACAATCCGACTTAAACTCTTCTCTTTCTCCCTAAAAGAAAAGGCTAAGACATGGTTACATTCACTATGTCCATGATCTATTGGCAAATAGAATGATATGACAAGGGAGTTCATAAAGAAATTCTTCCCATATTATAAAACAAACACCATCAGAAAATTGATCATGAACTTCGCCCAAAGGAAAGATAAAACATTCTTTCAATGTTGAGAGCGGTTCAAGGATCTTTTCAGTTCATGCCCATAACATGGTTTTGAAATGTGGCACATAACAAATTTCTTCCATAAAGGATTGACATCTTCCATGCGCCAATTTGTCAAGATAATGAGCAATGGGGAATTTCTGAACAAAGATGTTGATGAAGTATAGGATTACTTTGATAAACTTACTGAAATTGCACAATCATGGGACATCTCCCTAAGAATGAGCATCAAGTCTAAGCCTATTCAATCAAAGGAGAAAGGTGGAATATATCTTTTGAAAGAGGAAGATGATATCAACGTTAAAGTGCCCAATCTCATAAGGAAGCTTGAGGCCATTGAACTAAGGAAGAATAAGGACAAGGAAGTTGTCTGCGGTATTTGTGCTTGTAACATTCATACAACTGAAAATTTCCCAACAATACCTGCGTTTCAAGAAATATTGAATGACCAATCAAATGTCGTAAACAACTACCAAAGGCTTTTCAAGGGACTCACTTCAAACACATACAACTCCAGCTGAAGAAATCATCTGAATTTCAGTTGGAGGAATAGAAAATCTGTTACCCCTCAAGGAATCCCTAATCAATTCTTAAATTGAGAGAAACCTTAAGAGGAATTGGTTCAAAATTCTCAAGAGCTCATCCAACAAAGTACACTTCAAGCTTTACAAGAACTCACAAAGGCTATACAAAAGATAGACTCACGCATTACAGTTATGGAGAAAGGGATGCTTCCAGCCCAACTTATCCCCAATCCTAAACCGTACTATAGAGTTAGTGAACCAAAGTATTCAAATTCAATGAAGCAAGCTAAGTCTATCACCACTCTTAGGGGTGGGAAGATAATTGACAAATCTATTCCGATAAGGGTTGAAAAGTCTAAGTACCCGGATGTAGATGAGAATGATAGACTAAGCGATGCTCTACATGAGGTAGAACCGGAGTTTCAAAGTAAACCAGTTGCTCCATTCCCCCAACAGTTAATTGTAACAAAACCTCTCTCTAAATCTCAGGATATTCTAGAGGTTCTTAAGCAAGTGAAGGTCAACGTTCTTCTACTGGATGTCGTAAAACAGATACCTTCATATGCCAAGTTTCTGAAAGACTTATGTACGACCAAAAGATGATAAAATATTCAAAAGAAAATATTTTTGAAAGAGAAAGTGAGTGTCATCTTAAAGCAAGATGTGCCACAGAAATACAAAGATCCTGGTAGCCCAACCATTGCTTGCATAATTGGGAATTACCGGATTGAGCATGCACTTCTTGACTTAGGAGTAAGTGTAAATTTGATCCCTTATTCGGTCTACGAACAACTGAGTGTAGGTGAATTAAAACCCACCCAGACTACATTACAACTTGTCAATCGCTCAATTCATGTATCGAGAGGGATAATTGAAGATGTGTTGGTTTAGGTTGACAAATTCTACTACCCAGTAGATTTTATAGTCCTGGATACTTAACCTATCATGGACATGAGCACTCAAATTTTCGTCATCCTTGGTCACTCATTCCTTATTACATCAAATGCAATCATTAATTGTAGGAATGGAGTTATGAATTTGTCTTTTGGGAATATGACATTGGAGCTCAATATCTTTTTCAATATGAGTAAACAGGCAGATGATGATGACAATGCCCACGATGTTAACTTAATTGATTCTTTCATGGAAGATAGAACTCTGATGACCTTATCCTCTGACCTTCTAGAGACGTGCTTGCCCCACTCCCATGATTTAAATGATGATATGATTAGGGAGACGGGTGCCATGCTTGATACTGTACTGGTGCCCGAAGTTAACAGATGGAGGCCACAATTTGAAGAATTATCTTAAACTAATGTAGTGCCTCTAGTTTCTAACCTCAAGGTACTAAAGCTTGACCTAAAACTTTTGCCATTTGATTTGAAATATGTCTATTTAAGTTAAGATAAGACATACCCGATGGTGATTTCTTCTCACTTGGAGCAAGAACAGGAGAGTATGCTTATCTCTACTCATTGAGCACAAAGAAGCCCTTGGATGGTCGATTGCAGACCTCAAGGGAATTGACCCTTTGATTTGTTCTCACCACATTTATCTAGAGAGTAATATGAAGACCTCCCGGCAACCACAACGTATACTAAATTCAAATATGAAGAAAATAGTTAAGGCCGAGGTTTTAAGCTATTAGATGTAGGTATCATATACCCAATATCTGATAACCAATGGATGAGTCTAACTCAGTCGATTCCTAAAGAGTCAGGAATCACCATCGTAGCCAAGGCCGACAATGAACTCGTGTCAACTAGGATCACTACTGGTTGGAGAATGTACATTAACTACAGAAAGTTGAATATTATCATGAGGAAAGACCACTTTCCTTTACCCTTCATCAATCAAATTTTGGAAAGGCTAGCTGGTCATTCATATTACTGTTTCCTTGACGGATATTTGAGCTACAATCAAATCGAGATAGCCCTTGAAGATCAAGAAAAGACGACATTTATATGTCCTTACGACACTTTTGCTTACCGAAGGATATCATTCGAACTATGTAATGCTCCTATCACTTTTCAGCGAAGCATGTTGAGTATTTGTTCTGATATGGTGAGGAAATATTTGGAGGTCTTATGGGTAACTTCTCAGTCTTTGGTCCATCCTTCAGCTAATGTTGAAAAATTTTGAAAAATGTGTTGAAGCAATGTGAGGAAAAGAATTTGTTATTTAATTGAGAGAAGTGCCACTTCATGGTTCATAAGGAAATTTTCTTAGGACATGTCATATCTTCTAAAGGAATTAAGGTAAATAAGGCTAATATTGATCTTATCTTTAACTTACCTCTACCCCAAAACATACGTGACGTGCGATCCTTCTTAGGACACGCTGGATTTTATAGACAATTCATAAAAGACTTTAGTCACCTCTCTTGTCCTTTATACATTCTACTTCAAAAGGATGTACTATACGAGTGGACTGAGCAATGTCAGGAAGCTTTTTCTAAGCTTAAGGGCATGTTAACCACCGCACATATCATGTAGCCACCCGATTGAAGCATTCCTTTTGAACTTATGTGCAATGCGTTTGACTATGCTCTTAGGGTGGTATTAGGTCAGAAAAAAGATAAGAGGCCCTATGTTATATATTATGCAAGTAGAACCTTAAATTCTGCCCCAGTGAATTACACTACTATGGAAAAGGAACTCTTAACCATATTATTTGCATTGGATAAATTTAGGTCCAACTTAATTGTATTCAAGATCATCATCTGCATAGATCATACAACACTCAAGTATCTTCTTTCTAAGAATGATGCTAAGCCTCGCTTGATAAAATGGATCATTCTACTAAAAAAATTTAATCTAAAAATAAAAGATAAAAAAAGAGTTGCAAATGTAGCGGCTAACCACCTTTCCCACCTTGATCTCTCTGACTCCCTTGAGACGACATATAAAAATGACATATTCCCTTACGAACAATTGTTTAAAGTCTCTTAATCACCTTAGTTCGCAGATATTGCTAATTATCTTGCCATAGGTTCCACGTCGACACATTAGACTGTGCAATATAAAAAGAAATTCTTTACCGAGGTACGTAAACTCTTCTGGGATAATACGTATTTATTTAAATATTACCTAGACCAAATCTTAAGGAGATGGGTACCAGATAATGAATACCAAAGTATCATCTTCTTTTGTCATTCTCAAGCCTGTGTGGTCACTTTTTTGCTAAAAAGACCACAGTCAAAATTTTATATTGCGGCTTTTATTGGCCCACTATGTTCAAGGATACTCATGAGTTTTGTAAAGCTTGTGAGCGTTGTCAGAAGTTGGGAGAATTATCCCGTCAAAATATGATGCCCTTGAACCCTATTCGGATCATTGAAACATTTGATTGTTGGGGCATCGATTTCAAGGGACCATTTCTCCAATCTTTCAGAAATCTATATATTGCTCATAGTAAACTATGTCACTAAATGGGACGAACAATCTCCTACCAAAAAAATGATCATTAGACGGTCATTAAATTCTTAAAAGAGAACATCCTTTCTTGGTTCGGAACTCCTCGAGCCATCATTAGTAATGAAGGTTCACATTTTTGTAATAGGCCATTTGCGAACTTAATGAAGAAATATGGCATCTCCCACAAAGTGAGTACTCCATACCACCCATAAGCAAGTGGGCAAGCCAAAATTTTTAATAGGAAAATTAAACATATTTTGAAAAAAAACAGTTAACCCTGACCGTAAGGACTGGTTAATTCGATTGACCGATGCTTATGGGTCTACCGTACTGCATTTAAGACCCATATTGGAATGTCTTCTTTAAACTTGTCTATGGGAAGGCTTACCACTTGCCTATGGAGTTGGAACATGGGGCCCACTGGGCGATTAAAAATCTGAACTTCAATTTATATAACACTAGCTCGCTGTGCAAACTTTATTTGAATGATCTATAAGAAATTTGAAATGATGCATATGAGAACTCTGAAATTTACAAGGACAAGATGAAAGTGTTTCATGACTAACACATTCTTCAAAAATCATTCACCCCAAGTTAGAAAATTCTTTTATATAATTCTCGGTTACACCCTTCTTCGGGTAAACTCCAATCTCGTTAGACCGGCCCTTTCACTGTTACTAATGTTTATCCTCATGGGGTTGTCGAGATTTGAAATCCAAATAATGGCAATGAATTTAAAGTAGATGGACATTGTTTAAAGTTATTTGTTAAAAATTTTGATTCTTAGGACATGTTAATACCTTTGATTGACCCTATTTACTAGGATTGACCTCCTAGTCTGAAAGATGTATAGCTAGATTTATTTTCTTTAATATGATTTAGGATTAAGATAGTTTACTTTCCGCTGTTTAAGATTAAAAAAATTTCACTATTTAGGATAGTTTGCTTTCTATTGGTTTAATTCTTGTATTAACCCACCTTCACACTGAGACCATTTGAAAAGCCTCAAAAAATTTTCTTCAGGTATTACCTTACCATCACTTCACTTCTCTTTTCATTGCCTCTTTTGCATTTCATGCTTATTTCTTTTAAATTATGGACAATGTAGATTTTTCAGTTGGGAATGGGGGATTAGGTGAACTAATCCATGTTTTCTCAATTTTGAAGAAATTTTTTGAAAATTTTCAATATTTCAAGTTGAAATCTGTTTGGGAAGCGATGAATTGTGTACTTAAGAATGCATTGGGTATGATAAAAATAGAGATTGAATTTTGGATTATTAGAGTTTGATCAACTAAGTAATCTATCACCTAAGTTCTTGTGATCAATTGATTAAGAGATAGTTTGAATATTATGTTAATCTAAATCACAAGACACATTCAATTTTTCTTCTATAAGACATGCTAGAAGTTCTGATTGTTACTATGTGAATTGTTGATAAGTTGTGAGAATTGAATCTGAAGAATTTTATCCACCTTAAAAGAAGAAAAGAACCAGTTTTTAAAAAAAGAGATCGCCAAAAAGGTCATGAAAAAAGAATAAAAATAATGCAAAAATAAAAAGAATGAATAAAAAATTGGTCATCGATATAAAATCAAAGACTGAAAAAAAAGAAAAAAGAAAAGGAGATAAGTTCGGAATTAGTACTTAAGTTTCAAACTGATCTTGAAGTGATGAGTATGGCTAACATGATGAACTAATAGTATTTATACAAGAAGTTAATTTTCACTGAGCACATTGAAAAACTTGATATGAAAATTATGCTCAATTTAATGGATAAAGAATTTACTTGATTGGTTGCTTATGTGCTTCGGTTCTAAGTTTTTAAAACCTCACTTTTGTATCTTAATTCTATCAATTCATACTTGAGTGTATAAAAGTTTTTTTTTTAAAGAGGTTTTGAACATTAAGCATTAAGATTTATTTCACACATACTTTGCTCGAGACTAGAAAAATGCTGGTTGAGGATTGTGTTGAGGGTTAAATATTTCATATTATCCCCCATTTATATCTTGGTTTTATGAACATGATAATATTTAATATTCTACTTTACTCATGTTTGTGTTACAAGGTAAATTTATGAGCTTGGATTGAAACGGGTGCTAAAAGCATGGATTTAATACTCAAGATTCACTAAGGCAAGGGATGGATCTTAGGAGACCAAGATTGAAGAATTCACATGTTAAAGATCCAAGAAAATCAAGTAAAGAATGAAGAGAATCAAATATTTAAAGTGAAGAAAAGAAATCCTGAAATTGTCCTGAAAACAAACATATTCCTAAGAGTGTCCTGAAGAAGTATATTCACAAACTCTGGGTCATTCAGTGAAATTGCGCAGAGTGAAGCTTATTTTAGAAAATAGCATAAATTTGAAGCGATTTTTAGAGTTTTCGAACTATGTGTGAAAGTTGGAGTTTCACAACTATAGATAGGATTCCCTATAATATTCATAGGGATCTTATAGGGTTTAAGGAGTGGAGCAAAAGCGTAGAGAAGCCATCGCCAAGAGTTTTTTTTCTTTTTTCGTAGCTTTTTTTTTATGTTTTTCTTAAGAGATTTTAGTTCAATCATATCTATGCTTGGCTAAACCTCTTAGCTAGGGTTAAGAGGTGAAGCTTGTAACGTGATAAGATGTTTTCTATTGCTTTGATTCATGTTTAAGTTGAATTGTCTTTGATTCTAGTTTAATATTTAAAAAATACTTTCAGTTTTTAATGGTTTGTTGTGACTCAAATTATAATATGCGATAACTTTGAGTATGTTCTTTTCATGTATTGAGATTGTGAAATTAGGTAATCCTATTGTTCAACATTGTCCCATGGGCGAGGTTGGGTGATGAAATCCTGCCTAATCTTTTCAATTCTCTTATGATTGGTTGTGTGATTGGTAAATCCTGTTGTGTGCCTTGTCTCCTAGGCATGGTTTTATAATGGAATCACTTCCAGTTCTCACACCTCTCATCCATTAAGAATTAGGTCAAAGGAAGTTCAGATTTAGTTCTACTGAAATATCTTCCAATTGGATAAGATGGGACTCTGATTCTAGTTGTATCCTTGAATCAAGCATAGATCTCCCTGATCTCTACAAGTGGATCTTTAAAAACCCTAGTTACCACCTTTGAATTTGTTAGTTTTAATCACTTTAATCATAATTACTTCTCAATTAATTCAGATTTAGATTTACATCTTCCTCTAGTTCTTGTTCTAGTTACTTTCAGAAGACACACAAGTCAGTCCTTGTGGATTCGACCTCAGTCTCACCAAGATTATTACTACATCGTGACCCTACACTTGGGGTTGTGAACATAGATCCTCTGAACGGATCCCGTGTTGAAGGTAAAGTCCTTGCATCATGCAGCGTGCAAAAGTTCCTGCACATGGAGTGTCTAGAGATTCGGCTAAATTTTTTGGCCTGTGGTAATTCTCCCTTTTATGTGGGTCCTTTTTATAGTTTCAGGAAAAGAAACTCGTAAGAAGGACAATTCCTTGTTTTGTTACCACAACAACTTGCGTTGGGCATGTTTGTGCACGGTAGCTCTATTAGTTATTTGGTTTGATTAGTGATATAGATCAAGAGTTCCTTTCCTCCAATAATTCAAGGGATGATAGGTATTTAGATGGACCATTAGGTGAATGGATTAGATCTTGGAATGGTGCAACCTCCATGATCAATGATCATCATTCAAACGAGGAAGATGACTATTGCTTTTAATGGCCGATTTGGTTTTGGCTTGTCTCTCTTTGAGGTGATCATCGTTGATTATTTGGATGGGCCACAGGGAGCTTGTAGGCATTGAAAATCAAAGGTTGAGATGCGTTTGTTCAGTAGGTTTCGTAATAGAATGTCATGGCTGTTATATCACATGTGATGCAAACCACGCAATCCCTATTTTTAATTACGATTATTCTTGAATAGTCAGGTTGGAATTAGGATTCTAAGACTTCTGGAGTTTGATTAGATGATCTGAATTTATTTCATAAATTCCTAGTTTCAGTTTGAAGCGGTGTCACGACAATAGAGGTGTACAAGCTCGACTTGGCTCGGCCACTAACTGACCCCGACTCGAACTCAGTTTGGCTTAGTCCTCAAGCTTGACTGGCCAACATGGCTCGGTTCGGTCTGCAGTTCGGGCTAGTTCGAACTAAGTTCGAGCCATGATCAAGCCGAGTTCGCCTATGCAACATTTTCACAAACACATGGACTACACCTTCAAATTCTCACTGTATATAAAACAACAGCAGCATTTTTACAGGTATTTCATCAAACACCTTGTAGGCAATATCAAAATAAAGAAAAAAGAATATTTATTTCATATGCATACCTTCCTTGCCATCAGCCGACACTTCACTGAGTCATTTCATCAAACATTTGGCGAGTAACATCAACATCAAAGTAACTGAGTCATCGAGCCGGTTCAATTCGTGTTGGGGTTCAATCTGAGTCGAGTTAAGCTCGGGCAAGCTCGAACTCGGTTCAAAATTTTTTCAAGCTCAAAAAGTCAGCTTAACTCAGCTCGAACTCAATTTCAAATCAAGTTAAATCGAGCTTTTTCAAGTCAAGCCGAGTCAAACTAACCGAGCTAACTCGGTTTGTGTACAACCCTACTCGACAAAGGAAAAGGAAATAATAGAAGATAACGCAAGTGAGATTGTTGCTGGTTGTGTTTGGGCTTGAATGGCCTATGAACGGCTGAGATCTGATGAGAGTGACCATCCATGGGTCGTGCTACCTTTGGGAGAAAGAAACAGAATCAGTTTCTGTCTTGCATGCAAACTCAAAGCGGAAGGAGCTTCCTTTTCGGTTTTGGACGCTATTAGCAGGCTTGATGGATTGCGATTGATTGTCGGGGGCCAAGTGGGGTCTATTGTGATATTTTTTTTTATGAAATTTAGTCCACTCACTGACTTTAGTAGGTCTTGGTGGGCCACGAGCCCAAATCTGAAGCAGATCTGAGCGTTGGGTGGGTCACATTTTGCAAAAGCGTATGAATGAAACTGTAGGTAAAAACCTCCGTGAAAACATGAGACACATGGTGTTGCTCGGTGTATGAATTTTGGGTTTTTATTTACAACTTTGTCATTCTCCTTTCTGTCGTCCATACCTCCTAAGTGCACTGTGTAAATGAGACAAAATTTCACTAATGTTTGTTATTTTTCACACTCTTTTTAACATCTAAGTTTAAGCCTTAATCGCTTACAGCTGACCAAAATACCATTTTAATGGACTATACTACTCTGAGGTTTAATGCAACGTTTATATACATGTAATTAAAACATTATCTGGTAGTTTGGGCATGTGCCCTAAGATGTTCGAATTGAGTAATTTATTCTGATGTTTGGATGACCTGTTTGACAGATCCAAATATGATGGACGATCAGATGACATGCTAAAAATATGAAAACTTGATGGTTAGTACTTTATTCATATATGTAGGTGGGTATATGGTTAGTTTTGTAAATAGATGAACACAAGTAGGTTTCTGAAGTGATCAAAAGTAGAACATTGGTACCATTAGATTCGAGTGACTTGTCCGAACGTGTGAGTTTCTCGCATTGTACTTTTGATGGTGGGTTAGGCCTATTCATAAGTAGCAAACAAGATGAACAGATTAGAATCTCAACTGGATGCATATAAAAATGGATGTAGATCAGGTGGTCAAAAATCAAAATAGACGATCAGATGTCTTCATCCAGCAGTGAATATTTGATTGAGTGATTGCTTATGATAGACAAGCAAGGATACTCAGGTATATAATGGTCCTATCTTAAAATGAACGGTCAGATGGCTTGATCTATGGATGAAGATCATTCCTAACGGTTATATTCATATTGGAGAATAGGTGTAAGGTTAAGATAGCTAAATTAGTATCGTACACATGTACATATTAAGTTAAATTTCATAGTAACACTCGAAAATTTTTAATAGTCGGGTACTGAAAAGTACGAGATGTTATAATCTACCCCCCTTGAATAAAATTTCATCCTCGAAATTTATTTACTTCTACTATATCTATATATATAGATTCATTACGTTTAATTTTCGTTGTATTCCTCATGTTATAGGTATATATGTCTAGGTTTGTGTATAATTACCTACACGAAAGTAGGGTACTACACTAGCATAGGTCAACAGCTCAAACATGACATCTCATACCACCATAGTCGGCTCATGAGTCTTATTAGGATCGTAGCGCACTAACGATTATGAATTGACTCATTTAATGGGAATAGTCGTATCCTAGATTCAATCGAGTGTTATCCAGCACTATAAATAGATAATGATCAGCTATGCATTAGACTTATCTAATTGACATGGGAGAACCCTAATGTAATTGACGTTGGGTGCAAAGAATCCCGTGTAGTTCATCTACTATCAGTCGTTCATGTTTAGCCCTGGTCAATAGAATATGCCTAGAATAGTCGACCTAGTGCGGGACACCCCTAACTTAAACATTTGCAAGTTGTCCTCACATCAAAAGTAATTATACTTATTAAACAAGTAAGCAAGATAAGCACTAACCAACTTATCAAAGTTATGAACAAACCTTAAAATCATGAATTTCATTCATCCAAGCATTTAATCAAGCATGTTAACAAACAAAATCAAGTAATAATAAGAATTGCAATATTAAATGAAATCTAGTGATACTAACCTACGAAAACCTCTCTACAACATGGACCCATTAACTGAGATTCCTAAGGGTTGATAAAAGAAAACCTAGAATGAATGGTCCGCACCTTAGAAAGGTTCCTCCCAACTTCGAGCACTTCTAGGGTTAGAGTCTTAGGAAAAACCACTGATACCTAAATAACATAAGCTATTGTAAGCTTTATGTAATTAACCCTAGGAGGACTTAGATCAGAAAGTAGGGTTTGTTTCTTACCTCCGATCGTCGAAGTAAAGGATTTGACGATGGATTCCAGTGCGACTAGGATTGTGATTGAAGGGATGAAAGGGTGAAGTTGCATAAACACTCACATTCCGATCTCTCTCTCTCTTTTCTTCTTCTCTTTCTCTCTCTCTCTTTCCCAATGTTAAAGCAAAAAATCATATGGGGAAAGGGGAGGAGAGGGTTGAAATAATGGACTATTTATAGTGCTAGAAAGGGTGTAAATGACTCTAATGGCTAAATATTTGTTATATTAAACTTATGGAATGTTGTTTCTAACTAATGAGGTGTATAGGAAGGTGTATGGGTTGATCTATGCCATGAGATAGGTGTCCCACTTGGAGATCTACGTTTGGATATAACCACCCCGATAATTAGACGCACCGATTAATGGAGAAGGTCCTAATTTAGTTCAACGACCACTGATAATCGATTAGTTCAGTGACTATATGGATATGTGCAAGGTAATAACCTAAGTTAGTGTCTTAAGTTTGATTGTCATCTAATAGTCCAAACACTACGACTTTGGAAAATTGTGGAAGGAGACATTTAACTTAAGTTCATAGTATTGTTTAGGGCATTCACACCTTCTATGTTCTTGGCTTACGAGCCAAGTTGAGTGATTTTACACGTGACCTTGGCTCAATGTCCACGATAGACTTCAAACTATATAAGATGGATATTTTTCTATAGTTTCGAGTTTAGTGGACTACGAACAAGCGGTATAAAGCTAATTCAATTAATCGTGGCATTTCTAGAGTAAGTTAAGCCTAAATTAAGCCATGAGATTTCTCGTGCTAGACAATTAGTGCTTCAGTTATCTAAGTTCATGACACTACCTATTCATGATTAACAGAAAATGGGTTTTCAATTTTAATTGTCATAAATCCACAAATTCTAATATAATTAGGGCATTTAGTTGGTCTAATATAACCTCCTGACATTAGCGCTCTTGGACATCCTATGGTCTAGTATGAAAATTTAAGAGACATTACAATATGTTACAATTGTCTCAGGCAGAGTACTTTGAGAAAGTATTGGTAAAGTTTGGGATTGACAAGGATAAGATAATTAGCACACCTTATATTGCTCACTTCAAGCTTTCTTCATAACAATGTCCCATTATATATGAAGAAAAGTGGGATATGTCTCATGTGACATATTCTAGCACAATTGAAAGTTTAATATATATCATGGTCTCTACGAGACCTGATATTTCACATGCAGCCGATGTTGTGAGCAGATAGATGTCAAACTCCATCAAGCAACATTGGGAGAAAAAGAAATGACTACTTCGTTATCTATGAAATACAGTGGACTACGTCTTGACATTTCAAAAATCAAACGAAAAGCTTATAAGTTACGTGGATTCAGATTATATAGGAAATGTGAATAACGTAATGTCTACTTTCGGTTACTCATTTGTATTAGCGGGTGGAGCGATCAGTTGGATGTCGAAGTTTCATTTTGTTGTTGTTCTTTCTACAACCAAAGCTGAGTATATGACAATGACGGATGCTTAGATGAATGAACTCAAGCTTCAGTAGGAGGCCATGTCGGTTATTTGTGGAGATTGTGAAGCTATGACAGAGGATATTAGAGATGGAGCTTGAAGTAATAGTTTATAATGATTGAAGCCATGGTGGAGATTGTTGTCAAATGTCTTCAATTTGTACATTGAACAATTAATGTCTCGATTGATTGAAAAACATGGTCGATTGATCAAGTGAACCCTGAATTATATATATTGGTTTATGGATGGTTTTAGACAGTCTCGATCAATCAACCTGTCTGGTCCATCGATCGAACAGTTAGGTTGATCGATTAATCGACAATGTTCGGAAAATACTTATAATCTCTTTGGACCATCTTAAACATGTTTGAGCGATCGAACATGTGGTGCTCGATTGATCGAGGACTCTTGATTGATGGTTAGATCCATGACATAGGGAATTTTATTTAATTGTGTGATTAGTTTCATATTTTGGATATTATGCTATATATATATATATATATATATATATATATATATATATATATATATATATATATATATATATATATATATATATTTTGGTGTAATCGTGGGATTATAGCTTTCTAATTAGGACTTAAATATTTGTAAGAGATGGAGAGGAGAAAATAAGGATCTTCTGATTGTAAATTTATCTCTCTTAAACTTTTTATTTTCGTAGTAATCCATTGTCTAGCGTGCGAGTTTTTCTCTATGGAAATTTTTTCACATATAATTTATATGTACTTGTTTATGATTTATTTCTGGTTGCTCATCATCGCATGATCCTTAATCGGTGTTTTCTTGGAGAATCTCCGTGAGGGATTTCCCTATCTCCGGCGAGGCCCGGGCAGGATGCCATCCACTTTCCAGTTTTAAAGATGGCACCGGTGATTTTAAGCCGTCAATGAAGTTGAGGCGAGAACTGTCACCTCATAAAACTCTACATAGAGACGCACTCATATGGTGCAGCTGCCACCACGAATTGTCGTGGTATCGGGCTGCGGTGGTGCCTCGTCGACCGTGCATCCAAACCAACCCGTCCCTTAGATACGCCCTTTGATCTTATTCTACGAGTAACAATCAGCCCTAATAGAAACTTAGGTGGGCCACCCAACAAGGAATAGTTGGAGGGGTCGTTGAACCAATGAAACATTTCCATCGTTATGGGCCCACCGCGGTATTTGTATACTATCCAATCTGTTCATCAGATGCAAAAGACTACGATTGGGAAACACACCAGAAATGATGCCATTGTAAACAAAGATCGGGCACAACACATGAATTCAGAGGCCTTAAAAATGATTTTACATTTTTACTTGCTTCGTGCTCCTTCTTATTTCTTTATCAACCTGAGATTTGGTTTCTACGGTGAACAAGAGGGAAAGAACATAATGGACAGTGTGGATCGTTTTAAAATTTCACGTGGACCCCACAGCATCTCGGTACCACCGCATGTTGTGGTGATACAGGTTCCACACGGTAGCACCTCATCTACATAAGTTCGTGGCTATGCTTGTTTCATGCACTGCAGGGCTTAAACTCCTCTGTTGAGCTACAGAGAGTTTATAGAAAGGAAAGCCGTTGATCGATCGGGTCCATGGCACTGGCTGTGGGGTCCACTATACCGACGAAGAAGTATCTCATCTCAGCCTCTCATGTCCTGTGCTGCGGAGAAAGCAGAAGATCGAACGGCTTGGCCGGCTCGGTTCTGATGAAAGATGTAGGAAGAAGGAGCCTTCTTTCTATCCTCTTGCTCGGATCAATGACAACAGTTCCAGAACCCGACTCAAAGAAGGCCCTTCTTCAAAGTAAGTTTCACATTCTTAGTGGGCCCCATTCGCTGGATGGGCGGCACGTGTCTGTGTCCGGATGATCCAAACGGTCCATCTGCATGGAACCATCATGGTTGGTACATGGACATCTTTGTCCAAAAAATTCTCCTTCTGTGTGCCAAACTGTTGGCTACTTTTGTTTCTAACTGTCCATTTGAAAGCTGCTAATCGGATGGTCGGAATCATCAATCCGTGCAATTGTTAAAAATCCAAGACCGTTGGATCATTTGAACATATAGTCATGTGGGTCCCATCCAATAGAACACGTTGAATGGGAGGCTACGCCTTTTGCATACTCATATCTGATGGGAAGGCTGTTGAATGAACAGAATATCTGAAGAAATCGGAGGAGAACAAGGGGAAAAATGACAAGGAGGTAGGCATGGGATAAAGTCTCTATTTAGCTAATTGATATCTACACCCACCCCACTTGATAGGTGCACCCTTTCTTTCTACTTGAAAGGTATGGGTCTAAACCGATCATGGACTGACGCAATAAGGTCCATGGCCCAATCTGACCAGACCCAAGCCCGCGCCTAACAGTATTGATTGGAACAGTTAGGAAAAGAATTTGAATCCCCTTCTTGTGATAAACAGAAAATTTCTGCCTATTGTAATCTAATTGGGTCACATCATCATCATCATCACACACACATATATAATTTTCACCACCTATGGGTACTTGGACCCTCAACCAGGTGTTGAAACTCCAAAGAGTCTACCACTGGGTACTCATCACATACCGCATTTAAGGTAGCACTGCTGACAATTTTAATGATAATGTATGTTACGGGAAGATCCGAGTCCATATGAGATTCAAGAATAAATGCCAAGCTAATTCAACTAAGTGCATGAGCGTCCGAGGCAATGTTCATCTGATTTGATGTGAAGATCCCTGGAGGAGATGAGTGGTATAGAAATACTTTCACTTCAAGGTTGCGGGTCAAAACAGTTTCTACACTCCAATCAGAAGGAATCTGTCCATCGACATCTACCGCTATGAATCCGACTCAACGAGATCGCGGGGCCTAGAGGCGAAGGCCTTTGGAGTCCATGCAAGAAGTCGGGTTCACCACTTTGGGACGGATCCCTAAGGATCCATAAGATTAGCTCAGACTGATAAGTCGATCCTGTTTAACCAAATGATAGTAAAGGTAGGTCGACCTCGCGACCACTGAATGAGCCGAGCCGAGTCGATATATGAAGGCGGGTGCCCTGTCTGCCAGATACAGAAATTGTCATAACCAAACATGGCCAGTAACTTCGCTCGCAGATACGCACTATCCGCATGATACGCTACACGATCCATGGATTGTGTACAATATCTCCACGACCTAAGAATCTCATTGATTGAGTAAATCGTGCCGAGATTAACGGACCCAGACCGTCCAATGGTCAGGTATAAATACATTGATACCTCATCACTACAGGTACGCAACATCTTACACCTCTCTTCAATTCTCTACTTAGACCCAGATTCCCTCGACCTGACTTAGGCATCGGAGGGTCCCCCGGCTTAGCCAGGGTCTCCTTTGTCTGTTTTCATCGTGCAGGATCAGGGCGTTGAAGTGGTCTCTGGTTCGAGAGACTGGAGAGAGGGGCGACTAGATTTTGACCTCAACATTTTTTTGGCGCTGTCTGTGGGAAGCTGATATTAAAAGTCAAGTTTCCGTTTTCCAATCCAATGATAAGAAAAAAGAAAACTGCAGTTGTGGAACCGGAACCAAACGAGTAAACTCGATCGTCATCACCGCTTCATGCTGAATCCGCACCAGGGCCTTCGCAGCATTCACGCACTCGGTCAAATAAATATCGAGCCATGCAGAATGAAATTCAGGCCCTACGCGATGAAATAAACAGAACGAAGCAACAGAGGGATCCACAGCTACACTTGGTTCAGGAGAACCTCGTTCCTGAGCTGGTAGGCCTATACGTAGAGACTCATTCTGCACTAAGGAGTATGCAGCCCGAGGCACCCCAGCATTCTCGGGTGCCACTTTCGGGTCAGAATCCCCCTCCAGTACAGGTTAGGGTCTCGGCAAAGAATACCGCCACTCCGGCTCCTACGAACAACTCGATCACCTCGACTCTGGCACTGACAGATCTCTGCCATCAGCTAGAGCGGAGAAGGGAAAGGAGGACTCTAGAGATGGAGGATGCCCCAGAGACTGTTGTTGAAAGTAAAGATCCCTGGAAAGTGCAGTTCACGGAGCTCAACGATAAATTCTTAACCCTTGAAAAGAAGCAACAACCGTCAACAGTTCCCACCACAGTTCAGGCAATGATGGAAGAGACCGAGCCTCCCTTCACCTCCGCTATCATAGATGAGGTGATGTCGCAAAGGTTTCGGATACCTCCCGTCATCCGGTATTCGAGGTCTGAAGACCCATCCGAGCATCTAGAAGCCTATCGATCATGGATGCAGATCCAGACGGTGACAGATGTAATTATGTGTAGGAGATTCTCCATCACCCTTACAGGGTCCACTCGGAGTTAGTATCATTAGCTCAAGCCTAACTCCGTCGGTTCTTTCGCAGAATTAAGTCGGTTATTCCTTATTCAGTTTATAAGCGGCAAGAGAAGTCGGAAACCCAACACTCACCTGCTCACTATCAAGCAAGGCCCGAAGGAGTCGCTGAAGGATTACATTGCTCGTTTCAACGAGGAAGCGCTGAAGGTCGAGGACTATGATGACAAAATGGCACTTGCTGCAATACTCAGTGGTCTGAAGGAATGAAGGTTTACCTTCTCCATCAGAAAGAACCCACCGAAAACATTCGTGAACTTTGTGGCAAGAGCTCAGAAATACACCAATGTCGAGGAGTTCACTAACGCTCGCAAAGGTGTATAGTAACCGACCTGACTAGCAAAGGGAAGAGGCCTAGGAACGAAGAATCTCAACCGACCGGCAAAGGCACGAACGACCGCGCTCCCCACGATCGTCGATTGAGCCAGAGGCCAGAAGGGAAATTTTGTTCATACACTCCCCTCAATACATCCGCTGAGCAAATCTTATTAGACATCCGAGGAGACAAACTGCTGAATTGGCCAGTCTGCATGAAGGCCAACTCGGAGCATCGAGACAAGCGGAAGTTCTGTCGCTTTCACCGAGATCACGGCCACAACACAGACGACTGCATGGACCTCAAGGATGAAATTGAGTCTCTCATCCACAACGGACACCTGCGTCGATACACCAAAAAAGAGAGGTCAGTTCGGGGGGAAGAACTACAACAAGAGCAGCCGAATAACCCCACGAAAGAGCCCGCTGAGATTCGCACCATCTTTGGGGGCTTAGCCGGGGGAGGGGATTCGAACAGAGCTCGAAAAACCCACTCTCGAAGGTCTAAGCCAAAACACTATGTCCATCTGATAGAGTGACCTGGCAAGGAGCTCCGAGTCAGCCCATGCAACTTAACATTTACGGAAGATGACGCACGTGGAGTCCAGCACCCTCACGATGATGCCTTAGTAGTCACGATGACAATAACGAATCATAAGGTGTATCGCATCCTGGTTGACACCGGAAGTTTGGCTGATGTGATATACTCTGAAGCCTTCAAAAAGATGGGAGTTCCACGGTCACGACTTCGACCTGTGAAGACCCCCTACACAACTTTACCGAAGAAAGTGTAATCTTCGAAGGAGTCATTTCCCTCCCAGTAGCGACGGAATAAGGACAACATCAAGTCACCCTCTTGGTGGATTTCTTGGTTGTTAATATTCCATCGGTTCACAACATTATCCTGGGCCGACCCTCCCTCAATGTAATGAGGGCAGTCGTCTCGACTTATCACCTGATGATGAAGTTCCCAGCTGAAGGTGGAATCAGCTGCCTCTTAGGCGACCAGCGCGAGGCTTGGAGATGTTACGCTATAGCAGTTAGGAAAGGAGTTGCCAAGTAGGCTCTCGTCATTGATGTCTTGAATCCTCGAGGACCTACAGGAAACTCGTCGGTGGAAGACCTAGAAAAGGTGCCCCTCGATGAGGCCGACCCGAGTAAGACTGTTCAGCTTGGATCTTCGTTAAAATCCGAACAAAAATCCACAATGTTGGCCTTCCTAAGGCGACACCGGGATGTCTTCACATGGTCGCATACAGATATGTCAGGGATCTCCCCTGATGTGTTAGTCCATAAACTGAATGTAGACCCGGATCACAAGTCAATGAAGCAAAAAAGAAGACCGTTCGACGTCAAACGATGCAAAGCCATTACCGAGGAGGTCTCCGTCCTACTCGATGTGGCTTTCATAGAAGAGGTGTATTACCCCAACTGGATAACGAATGTTGTACTCGTCAGAAAATCCAACGGAAAGTGGCGGGTCTGTATAGACTATTCGGATCTGAATAAGGCATGTCTCAAGGATTCCTTCTCATTGCCCCGGATCAATCAACTGGTGGACAGCACGGCCAGACATAAGTTACTCTCATTCTTGGATGCCTATTCCAGGTATAACCAGATCCCCATGCATCCCCCAGACAGGCAGAAAACTACCTTTGTCATGGACAAGGGGCTCTACCGTTACCGGGTCATGCCGTTTGGCCTGAAGAATGCTGGAGCACCGTAACAGAGGTTGGTGAATCAGATGTTCGCCAAACAGATCGGACGCACAATGGAAGTATACGTCGACGACATGTTAGTGAAAAGTACCAGAGCATCTGATCATCTTGCAGATTTCGGAGAAACATTTAGCATCCTCCAAGAATATCAGATGAAGCTGAATCCCGCTAAGTGTGTTTTCGGAGTCGAATCAGGAAAGTTGCTTGGTTTTCAAGTCAGTCAATGAGGTATCGAGGCCAACCCTGACAAGATCAAGGCGCTCCTCGACATAAGCTCCCCTCGAACCATCAAAGAAATACAATGCCTCACGGGAATAGTTGTCGTACTCGAATGTTTCATATCCCGAGTGACAGACAAATGCCTCCCCTTCTTTCAGCAATTGAAGGGTCATAAGAAGGCAGAATGGACGCCGGAATGCGAGCAAGCCTTCCAGCAATTGAAGCAGTATTTGGGTTCACCCCCTCTCTTATCCAAGCTTGAGGAAGGAGAGCTCTTATTCTTCTATCTTGCGGTCTCGGCCTTGGCCGTCAGCTCGACCTTGATCAGAGAAGTCGGGAGCAAGTAATACCCCATGTATTATGTAAGCAAGGCGATGGTGCCTGCAGAAACAAGATATATATCCCTAAAAAAGTTAGCACTCTGCCTTGTTGTCTCAGCTCGAAGATTACAACCGTACTTCCAGGCTCATTCCATCGTTGTACTGACCGACTACCTCCTGAGGAAAGTTCTCCAGAGACCCGAGGTTTCTGGTCGGATGACTAAGTGGGCTATCGAGCTAGGAGAGCTCGACATCCAATTCCGTCTGAGGACAGCAATCAAGGGCCAAGCAGTGGCCGACTTCATCGCTGAATTCACTACTCCGAGCGCGGAGGAAATCAACGCAGAAGTCGAGATGACCCCACCTGTCCCTCCGAGCGACCAAGAGGCAATGTCGGATGCAGGATGGGTTCTTTATGTTGATGGGTCATTCAACGCTAAAGGAGTCAGAGCCGGAATCATCTTGGTCGCGCCCGATTCTACGTCTATCCAATACGCGATCAGGCTCGGGGTTCAAAGCTTCAAACAATGAGGCAGAGTATAAAGCACTACTAGTCGGACTTAGATTAACAGCGAGTATGGGTGTTCAGACTCTCCACGTCTGATGCGACTCACAGCTGGTGGTAAACCACATCTCCACGGAGTATGAAGCGAAAGAGACTAGAATGATTGCCTATCTTGACGAGGTGAGAAAATTGATTGAGAAATTTTGGAGTTGCACTGTACGACAAATCTCGAGAACGAAAAACTCATGGGTCGATGCCCTAGCAAGACTCGCTTCGGCCTCAGAGGGAATAATCCCGCGATTCGTCCCCGTTGAATTCATTGAACATCCAAGCATCGACCAAGCGGAGAAAGTCAACCTAGTGCAAGCTATTTCGAGATGGATGGATCCAATCTTTAACTGTCTCTCGTCTGGCGAAATCCCCTCGGATAAACTAGAGACAAGATGACTTAGGATCAGAGCCCGATATGTCGTTCTGGATTGGGTGCTTTATAAAAAGGGACATTCTTAGCCTTACCTTAGATGCCTCCGACTGGACGAAGCCGATTATATGATTCGAAAAATTCACGAAGGAATCTGCGGAAGCCATTCAGGCAGCCGAGCCCTAGCCCTGAAGATACTCCGTCAAGGATACTTCTGGCCAACCCTGAAACAAGATTCGAAGGACTACGTACGAAAATGCAACAAATGTTAACGTTATGCGACTGTGTCGAGGCAACCAATAGAAGAAATAACTCCCATGAGCAGACCATGACCGTTCGCCCAATGGGGGATCGACATCATCGTCCCCTTACCTACTAGGAAGGGGCAAGTCAAGTTCGTCATCGTTGCAGTCGACTACTTCACCAAGTGGGCCGAGGCCGAGCCCGTTGCAAAGATTACCGAATAGAAAGTAATCGACTTCGTTTATAAAAATATTATCTGTCAGTTCGGAATCCCGTGAACCATCGTATTCGACAATGGCCGACAGTTCGATAATGACAAGTTCCACGGCATGTGTCAAGTGCTTGACATCATGAATGCATATTCATCGCTTCGACACCCACTGTCCAACGGACAGGTAGAAGCGGTTAACAAGGTAATTAAGCACTATCTTAAAACAAAGTTGGAGAAGGCAAAAGGTAACTGGGCTGAGGAGCTCTCATTCGTCCTTTGGGCCTACAAGACCACAACCTAGTCCTCAACTAGGGAAACTCCATTTTTACTCTCATACGACTCAGAAGCAATGGTGTCAGTGGAGATCGATCTTCCTACAGCATGGGTAAAGAATTACCAAGAGAGTCGAAACTCCTAACAGATCACCACTAACCTAGATCTGCTCGAGGAAGTCCGAGACATCTCGAAGCTCCGAGTCGCCGCTCGGCATCAGCAAGTAGCGCGCTTCTACAACTCTAAGGTCAAGATCAAAAGGTTCTGCCCCGGGGACTTAGTCCTTCGCCGAGTTTTCCAGACCACAACCGAGCCAGGGGCTGGGGTACTCGGGCCTAATTGGGAAGGGCCATACCACGTGGTCCGATCTATCAAACCGGGCTCTTACCACCTAGAAGACCTCGAGGGCCGCTAGCTCCCTCACCCTTGGAACGCCGAGCACCTGAAGATCTACTATCCCTGATGAAATGTCCTTTAAGGCTCCCAATAAAGTATACGCCTCCGAGCGACCAGCTTTTAAGGCTTTCAATAAAAAGTCATGATTCTACTTCCACTTGAATGAGTTGTCTACTAAGTTGCCCCATTGATACAGAGGCGAACTAGATGATCTGATCCCTTAAAGAAGGGGTCAGAGTGTAATCCCATGAAAACTCGACTCGGCATTCCCTCTGTAAAGGGAAAAAAAGCCTAATGACGACCCGATTCCCTGACGGAATAATCAGTTCATCATACGACTATAATTAATGGAATGGAAGGTTCTCGCCGATCGTGGGACGAGTCGGCCCCCTCCAGGGGTTCGGATTCGAGTATAACTTGAGCCCAGGAGGCCTGAAAAATCTAATAAAAGGTAATGGAGGGAGCTGACCCTTCAAGGAGTCGGCTCGGCCATGCCATGTAATAAGTCCGCATGCTTACGAATCAACTCGGCAATCAACAGTTAGCATCAATCATCCAAAAGTCAATGTGAGTCATTCAGGAAACCCTTTCCAAATGGACAAAAATTATATATCATCTGCTCAAAAAAAATTTACATGTCATCCGATTCCAAAAAAAATAAATAATAAAAACTACACAGGTGGAGGTGCTTGGGAGTCGGGTGCTTGGTCCCAGCGAACACCCTCGGCGGGAGCATCTTCGAGGTCTTCAGGCAGCAAAGGATTGAGGCTAAGGTCCGGATACAAGCCCAGGACTGCCTCGATGCAAGCATCAAAACCGCAGTCATAAAACTTGGCAGCCTCAACGTCCCTCTCCTTTGAAGATTTATACACAGCCACTACGGCGGCCGCCGCAGCTGCCAAGGAGGCCTCCTTCTCAGCTCGCTGAGTCTCCATCGCCTGAGCAACAGCTTGGCTCCGCTCTTCAGCTGCTTCAACCTTAGCTTGCTCCAACACTTCGCCCAGTCGAGCAATCTCCTTGGCCAGCGAGTCCGCATGAGCCCTAGCTCGCGTCAGCTCGGCCTCCGCCGCCTCACGCCGGACCTCGGAATCATCGGCAGCCTGCTGCATCCAGAGCCCCCAGGTTTTTTCATCCTTGAGTTGCCGGCGCAGCTTGCCTTGCTCCAGTTGGGAGAGAGTTGCCTCATCCCTCAAGACTCCCACCTCAGTCCTGAGTGCCTCCACTTCGGCGTCTACTTTCCAATGCTCACGCACTCTTTCCCAGGCTAGGAGAAGCCTTGGGACAAACTAAATAAAAACAAAAACAACGAAATGAGAAAGTGCATCCAAAAGATGAATACAAGGGGACAGAAATACCTTGTAAAAAATTATCGCCAGGTCGTTCAGGAAGGAGTCATCTGACTTGGAAAGCAAGCCGACGATCTCTTCTTCCAGAGCATGCTTGGATGCCCAGTGAGCCAAGCAGGACATGTGGAAGCCCGGCTCATACCTCGCTCCGCTCGTCCCCACATGAGCCGAGCCCCCCTCCTCTGCGGCCCCAGTCCTGCTACAGACTAATGCCTGAGCCTCGGACAGAAGGGCATTCCCTACCTGAGCCTCAGACAAAAGGGCATTCCCTACCTGAGCCTCAAGGGCATTCCCTACCTCAAGAGGGGATATCATGTCATCGGCCATCCGAATAGCTTCCTCCCGCTCGGAGGATGAAGGGACAACTATGCAGGGAGCTGCAGGTTGAGCCCCGACACTCAGAGGAGCTGCGGGAGGAGGAGGGATAGAAGTCGTGAGTGCATGGGAGGGAGTTATGACTGCTGCTGAAGCCGAAAGAACGGTTACTGGGACTCTAGCAGTAGCCGGCGCTGCAACAGCAGCTGTGGCGGCGGGAAATGGAGCTGTACCTGAGGCCTTAGCGATTAAATTCGGCCCGGTGGGAACCTCCCCATGGGATGGGACCTGCTTCTTCCGAACAGTCTTCGTCCGGGGTTCAGCCCTCAACATCTTTTCCGCTGTCAAGGCAGCCTTCCTCTTCCGAGTGTCAGACGCCTCGGCCATGCCTGCACGAGAAATAACAGATCAACGACCAAGTAAATGAAATTGGACCCACTAAAAGAAGATTACTTACTAAAGGATGTGGGAAATGGTTGAGACTTGCAAAGCCCGGACCAGTGAAGGTTAATCGCGATGATCAGGTCCGTCCAAGAACGAAGCTCCCCCGATCTCACCCTAGCCTTAGCGATACGGTTCTTCTGGGTCGAGTCAAAGAGCGGTATACCCCTTTGAAAGTCTACAAAAAAAAGGGGAGAACTTTATCTCGACTGAAGTAAATACAAATGGGGATTGAAAGACACAGGAATTAACCAAAGTCCGACCTGGTTTTGTAAAGCGGGTCGGAACCCGAATCGACGGGGACCCCAGTTCCACCGCTGGCGCCTCCCACTCGCCTGCCGCCCAGAACCATTTATTCTTTTAATCCTTGTTAGAGGACGGAAGGTTCATCACCAACCCCGACCCTTTGCTGCCTCGAGTCGTAAAGTAGTACCATGGTTTGTGGCTGTCGTGCTTAACCAGGTACAAGCTCATCAGCTCCTCTGGGGTCAGCTCCAAATTTTTTACTTGTCTCCAGATGATGAATGCGGAGATTAACACCCTCCAAGCGTTGGGTGTAAATTGTCCTGGATCAAGTCCGAGATAAGCAGTGATCGCTCGGATGAAGGACTGGAGAGGGAGTCGAAGCCTACATTGCAACGCATAGAAGAAGATCACAACTTCCCCCTCGGTAGGGGCACCAGCAGTGTCAAGGGGCACAAGGGCCCTTATCTAGATAGAGTTTGAAATTTAAAATTCCGAACGGATCCATTCCATCTGAAACTCCGACAAAATGGAGCCTCGTAGGATTACCTCCGAGGCATGCCCGCTTGCGGGCATCTTAGTGGCCTCGGCAATGGTAACTTGGGGGCTTAGGCGGCCTTCTTTTTGCCAGGCCGCTGAGTCCGAGTCCCTGCCCCCTTCTGCTTTCGAGGCAGTGGGAATAAGGGTACGGCCTTGAAGGGGCCTTCGGAGGCCCCTCTCCCATTATCAGAACTCCTCGGCTCGGAGTCCTCATCATTCTCCCGCATAATCTCAAGATCGGACGACATTGTGAAATGAAAGGGAAAGATCAACAAAGTAGACTCACTGAATGACTACTAAAAATCTCCTTCTCCCAAAAAAATGTGATCGGTCGGAATCGCCCACCGGAAACTGCAAGTCGACCGAAATCGCCTTCGCCGGAAATTACCTTCAATTCAGAATGTAAGTGAAGAGAGCAGTTTCGAAAACAATATATATAAGCTACAGGAAATCCTAGCATTAATGGCAAGCAATAATGATCGCTGTCAAACCGTCGTGAGCCGACTCCCGAGCACACGTGGCTCTCTCTTGTTGAGCAGATTCCTTCCGGATCGTATGACACTGACATCGAACAGCGCGCTTTGAGATACGAAAGGATGCTCTAGCAGGGGGAGCCGGCACAATGACGTTTCCTCGGGCTTACGTGGCAATGTTTCATAAGCCGACGATTATTCGGAATCGTAACCGTCGCCACGTGTCAGCTGAAGAACATTCTGCAGGCAAAATTCCTAGATGTGACGCTTCAATTTCACAAACCATCATTACTCCAGCATGGGTGGGAGATCCTCTACATACTCCAACATGGGTAAGAGGTTCTCTACATACTTACTCTCCAAGTCCACAAGTGAACTCGAAGAGTAGGGGACTTCTGTTATGGGAAGATCAAAGTCCATATGAGATCCAAGAATAAACGCCAAGCTAATTCGACTAAGTGCATGAGCATCTGAGGCGATGTCCATTTGATTTGATGTGAAGATCCTTGGAGGAGACGAGCGGTATAGAAATACTTTCACTTCAGGGCTGCGGGTCGAAACAGTTTCTACACTCCAATCAGAAGGAATCCGTCCACCGACATCCACTGCTATGAATCTGACTCAACGAGATCGCGGGGCC
The DNA here is from genome assembly GCA_037074715.1 of Magnolia kwangsiensis. Lineage (NCBI taxonomy): Eukaryota > Viridiplantae > Streptophyta > Magnoliopsida > Magnoliales > Magnoliaceae > Magnolia > Magnolia kwangsiensis. Next base: position 95,308,324 of record CM073580.1, on the reverse strand, counting down.
TAGAGGTGAAGGCCTTCGGAGTCCATGTAAGAAGTCGGGTTCACCACTTTGGGACGAATCCCTAAGGATCCATAAGATCAGCTCGGACCGATAAGCTGATCCTGTTTAACCAAATGATAGTAAAGTTAGGTCGACCTTGCAACTATTGAATGAGCCGAGCTGAGTCGATATATGAAGGCAGGTGCCCTGTCTGCCAAATACAGAAATTGCTATAACCAAACGTGGCCGGAAACTTCGCTCGCAGATACGCACTATCCGCATGATATGCTACAAGATCCATGGATTGTGTACAATATCTCCATGACCTAAGAATCTCATTGATTGAGTAAATCGTGCCGAGATTAACGGACCCAGACCGTCCGATGATTAGGTATAAATACATTGATACCCCATCACTATAGGTACGCAACATCTTACACCTCTCTTCAATTCTCTACCTAGACCCAGATTCCTTTTACCTGACTTAGGCATCGGAGGGTCCCCCGGCTTAGCCAGGGTCTCCTTTGTCTGTTTTCATCGTGCAGGATCAAGGCGTTGAAGTGGTCTCTGGTTCGAGATACTGGAGGGAGGGCTGACCAGATTTTGACCTCAACAATGTAGATCAATCACAATGCGAATAAATAATAATTTTCTGTTTGTGACAAGTGGAGAATACCTATTCGAAAAAAATCCGTAGGAGAATGAAACCAACACTCAGCATGGAGGTTGGGCTAAAATGACTTGAGCCACAGCCAGCAGGTTGGACGATCTCAGCGAGGCTGGCTAGGGCCGAACAAGCCCACCCAACCTGCTGCCACCTCCAGTGTGAATGGTGGGTTCTGTTTAATTTCACTATCAACTATTAAAGTGGTCTTCCAAAGAACGTGGGCCGCCAACATTGATGCAATTTGTTTTCACCATTGGATGGCATGGATGCAATTGTGATCAGACCATTCATCAAGTAGCATACACTGTCCACGTGCCATGTACCAAAAATAATATTGATCATGAGAAAAATGATGGTCCAACTGCACAAATTCAGCATACATGTGTGGCTGACTTGATGAGCATACTGTCCTGACTTTTTGTACATGGCATATTCACATTCTCACATTGTTCGGATTCACATTGGAAGTTATGACATAAGTTTGATGTCAGCTAGCTGTCAACCCAACGCAACTCTCATATTCTGTGTTTGGACGATCATATATCTATAGCTCACATTATATCAAAAGCCAACTAATGATAGCTGACTAGCTTTTTCTTCTTCTTTTATTTGTGAAAGAGACTTGAAGATTATTACAAGCGCAACTACAAGGATTATTTTGGATTCATTGAAGGGTCTGTAAAAGGCAAGACGGAGTTAACGGAGTCGGAGAAGGGCATCCTCGAGTGGCTTCAAACTAATAAATGATACCCCTTTCATTGCATTTGGGATGTTGGTGTCCATACCACCTAATGAACATCTGTTGTTTTTCTTCTTGTATTGTAGAGAAGTTTTGCGGAGTGTGTGCAATCTACCATAGAAGTTCATGAACAGCATCAGATACGCTCAGACGAAGGTGTGGGGCGAACAAATGTTCCACCATCCAGTAATTGTAAACGGGAATCCTAAAAAACACATTTAAAAATGGCTGTTGAAAATTTTCATATTGAAACGCTTCCTGTATTTCCCGCGACCCTCTTTAAATGGTTGGAGTGTATTGAACTCTCAGGAGCTGTTTGATGCACACAAAGTCATGTGTTAGACATGTGTGGTTTGTCAAGCAACTTTTTACTCACAAAAAGATGAAGATGACAACATATATAATAAATATGAATGTTAATGATGGTCTTCTTATTCAAAAGAGTACGGATGCACATATATGCTAAATATTTTAAATGATGCATGTAAAAACATAATATTTTATGCCAAATGTTTATAAGAGAGTAGATTAGGTGTTACTCGAATAACACCCTAGTGGGTGTTATACTGAAGATCTGTAATTTTTATTTGATATCGAACCGGTTGATTAGGTTGACCAGAACTTGATGAAAGGAAAATACAAGGATCAGCTTGAACCAAATGGCCTACGAAAAGCTTTTAATGTTCATTCACTGCTTATTACATTGGTGTGGTCCACCAGAGATTTGGATGTGCTTAAGTTTTGGGATAACGTCCTAAAATGAGTGGAAAAAAATGGATGGCGTCGCTGGTATACAACACATTCATCATGGTGGGCCCCACACAGTAAGGGTAACACTTACCAATGTGTTTCCTAGGTAACACCTAATCTACTTCCTGCTTTTAGACATTCATATTAAAGCACCCACATGTGCCACATGTGCACCATCAATCTTTAAGTATTTCATATATGTCACATGTGTCAATCAATATACATGTGTCAAAATGTTAGGCTCCACACATGTTCCACCACTTCATGTTTTAAGTGCTTGAAAGATATATTTAGGGGTGCACACGGTTCGGTTTGGTCCGGTTCTAGAGTGAAACCAGAACCGAACCGTCCCTACGGTTCTAGGATTTTTGGAACTGGAACCGGACCGATAGCACCCTAGAACCGAACTGAAACCGGACTGTGAAAACCGGTTCGGTTTCAGATTTGTTCCACAGTTATGGGCTTTTAAAACTCCACTACAATTATAATTTTTAACAATCCTATTAATGTCTTGATGCATTCAAATACGATTGGGGCCTAGGATCAAAGATTTTATCCATTGATCTGAGGGTACCAATAGTGAATAGGTGACTCCTTAAAAAAAAAAAAAAAAAATACCACCAAGTCAGATGAAATGAACAGTTGGATCACAAACAAAGGGATACCATTTGTACAATGTAGATGCATAAGGACCTTTAAAATTCCTCAACACATTTGTTCTATTTTACTTAGTTCGCTATACTAGTACAACAACATTAGTTGGATGGGGCCCATATGGCAGAATGGTTCATATTGTCGTGGATGGGCAATTCTGCAAAGTGTTCCTATATAGGTGAATCTTGGCCAAATGATAATTTGCCTTGGAACTAGATAGTTGAGAATAAAATATAGGTAACGGTCTAAAAATAACATGTGAAAGTACTGGTCTTATCACATGAAATTTTTTTAAATCCATCATCATCAATCCCGGTGGGTCCAAAAACAACATGTAAAGCTCGGATCGACGGTTCGGATCCAAAGTTTGGATCAACGGTTCGGTTCTGTTCTACAGGTGTAACATCTCGAAAAATTCCGTACAAAAACTTGAGTATCACCTCAGGAAGAAATCCTTAAGGACCGAATTATTTAAGAATTAGACAAAACTTAATTAAGCATTAAACTAAGTTAATCGATGGATTAGCTTGAACTACTATCTACACAAACTGCAAGACCCAAAACCTTTAAAATCGCTAGTTCAACATTACTTAAAAACCTCGGGGAAATCCCAAAACCCAGTTGCTCTTGGGAGGACATTAAAATTTCGTATCGAACCTGGACCGAGTGTCGAAAGTCCGATAACCCCGAAACTATAGGGTTATGACCGCCTTATTGGGCTTGACAACCATCGCGGGAATCGAGCCCAAATAGTATCTAGAAACACACAACTTGAGCACTAAGCGAAGTGTGTGAGAAACACGAATATCTTTAGAAAATGAACTCAAATTTAAGTGAATTGGACTGTTTACTTGCAGCCAAAATTGAAGACTTCGGACTGTCAAATTCTGACCAAACTTTACCCATGGATCAGGAAATTTTCTCTCCTCCTATCCGTATACTTGTGGCCCTAATCGAGTGACAACTACCGTTGATCTGATATGGGTTCTCGACGACCGATCCACTAATTCGATCGTACCGAAATCATAACCTGGCCTAGATCCATTGTCAAGGAACTTACTCCGTGACACAGATAGGTAATGGACCTCCAGATGACTCACATTCATCAAAAATAGTCGCCCTTTGGCTATAACCCAAGTATACCACGGCCCTGGGGCCATTGACATCACTTTTGGGCCTATTTAAAGACCTTAAACCACCCCTCTCTCATTCCATACGAATTTATCTAACCTTAGGAGTGAGAAGAGAGAAAAGAGGAGGAAAGAGTGAGGAGTAGAGTGAGAGTTCAGGAGATCGTTGCTGGGATTCACTCCCACTACACCACATACCAAATCGCCACCCCACCATCGCTACACCAGTGATTCTAACTTAGATTTGGGTAAGAAATCTTAACCCTAATCTTGTTTTAAGAATCCAATTAGGGTAATCAGCGAAATAACTAACTTATTTCGATGTTTAGGTATCATTGTTCTCTATACGGGAACATAAGATTCGAAACGAGCAAACCTACGAAAGGTGCGAACTATAAACGTTTAGGTTATGATTTTCAAGGCTTTCAATGTCAGCAATGATTTATGTCTGACTTGATTGATACCATATGATCTTAGTTACGATGTATTCAATAAACTATACATGTGTGTGAACTATATGAATATATAATGCATTTCATGTGTTTGTTGAAATGTTTGAATGAAAGTGAAATTATGATTTATGCTTGCCAGAGTATTAATCTAGAATACATATTTGTTGTATGCATAACAACTCCTTTATGAAAGGATTTGCCATAATATATGCTCTAACTAATTTAGTTTATGTATATAGTAATGTGTAGTCTAAGTGTTCGATAAAATGACTGAATAAGAAATTGTTTGATGAATCGTATTTAATAAGGGTGTTAAGATAGGATTCTCAACTACTGTATCCATATTTATAATTTCCTTCATGTAATGTAAAGTGTCACTGTGATTTATGGATGAAATGCATATATATATCAAGTTCAATGTGTTTGATAAAATGCTCAAATGAGAATTATATTTAAATTGTTTATTAAATGTTGTTATGAGTAATATATGTGACTCCCAATTGCATTTGAGTATATTTGGAACTACCACCTAGTCCAGGCAATCAGTAATGGCTCCTGATTGAGTGGCCAAACTAGTTTCGCCACATTAGATACGTTCGATGAATCTGAATCGTACGGTGATTGTCGATAGTGGTTAGGCCACGCGGAGTGCTTATACGCTCCATGTTGATTAATTCAACGTGCACTCGTACCAATCGCACTTGTCAAATAACCCGATTTGCTTATTGTGTGTTTACCATGTATGGACACTACTGTTTGAATCTAAGGTACCGCTTTCCAATGTAAAACCCGTTTCAACCACGGTACCAAGATCCGCTAAGACTCATGAGCCGGGCATGGTGGTGTATGGGACACCGTGGTTGAGCTGTCGGCTTACGCTAGGGTGACGAGCCTCCCCGTAGTGACCAGTGAATAACCCAAACTCGTGAGACGAATATGGTGGTGTACCAGACACCGTATTTGAGCTATCGGCCTACGTTCAGATGACGAGCCTCCCGTAGTGACCTTGAGTATAAGCTAAGCCTACGCTGAGGTGTGAGCCTCCCCATATTAACCTTGAGTGTAAACTCTTGAACTTGCCTATTCATTGCTTTCATTAGGGGTGATGTCCTACAACTTACCTATCATATGTGATTAATTAGGATTGACGACCCTAAATGGATCCTTATTTGGGTAAGTGATAAAAAGGGAGGTACCTTAGCGTCCCGAATCTGCTGTATGAATAAGCCTAATCATTTACTTGGCTAACACGATCATGCCCCGCATTGCATGTGCTTTGGTGAGGAAGCGCACTTTTCGGGAGTTTGTCATGCGCGATTGTAAGATGAAGTCGCTGAGGGAGTGCAGGCGAGGGCATATATCATTACAGCATACCATCCCTGCATAACAAGAGTACTTAAGATATGATTGTTGTATTGTTTTATCATTATTGCTTGACTGAATTGATAACATATTAACCTTTGTCTTATAGTACCACTGAGTTGATCACTCACTCTCACTCTGGGACGGTGTTTTAAAACACCAATCAGACTCTGATTTAAATGCAGGTTACGATGAAGCTTTCGTGACGGAGCTAGATTTCCTTGATGAGGAGGAGGAATTCCTCTACATGCAATTCTCAAGCGGGTCTGTATAGACCTAAAGCTACGTCATCGGGATTTCTGGGACATTGGATTAGTTGAACATTTACATTTTGATATTTTGTGTATTTTGAAACAAACTATGTATATATTCAGCCCGATAGCACATTCATACTTTGGAGGTTATGAAACACGTATATACTTTATATATTTATCACATTCTTTCGCTTGCTTAATTACATTAACTCTAGAGTATGTTATGCTGATTTAGTGTAATCTCACTCATGTTTATTGCACTAATATAGACAACATTTAAACATCATTATCTATGTTGCATAAGTGATGCATCGGAACTCAGGAGTTGAGCTTTGGACCTGCGATTTTTGGGGCGTTACAACATGTCCCTAAACCGGAACCGATCTGTAATCAACGGTTCTAAAAATTTTAGAACTGGAAACAGACCGTTACACCCTAGAACCAGACCAAATAGAACCAATCCAACGGCTCCGGTCCGGTTACACGAATCCACCAGTTCGATGTGCACCCTTAGATATATTATACGACAAGTACTCTTGTGGCACTGCATGACCTACATATCAGGTGTGGGACAACATGTGTTGTACATATACATAGCTTTTTGTGCATCTAGACGGGCACCTTGGTGTGCACCATGCACATTGAGGTAGTGCTTCATCATGTTATTAATCCAATCCCACTCACCATCTCTAAATAGTGGGGAGGGTTATAGCCGAACTCTCAATTCTCCATGTTGGAGTCTTTCTGTTGTTTTCGCCTACCATCTTTAAATGGTAGGGACTAAAGTTAGGGACTTAAGAAATGCATAGACTTAAAATCTCTCAAGTTTGATTTTGGTACGAGATTTCTAAATCTATGAATATTCATTGTCTACAATCCCACATATCCATTGATTAAAGTCAAATCCAAATATTATATATATATATATATATATATATATATATTGTAACGTCTCGAAAAAAATTCATACAAAGACCCGAGTACCACTTCAAGCAAAAATCGCTAAGGACCAAATCCTTTAGAAATTAAGCGAAACATAACTAGTCCTAAACTAGATTACCTATAAAATTAGCACTAATTACTTTAAATACAATCTGCAAGACCCAAAACTTGTAGAATCGTTAGTACTATGTTATCCTAAAATCTAGGATCCATCTCTAAACCCAGTTGCTCTTAGGAGCATCTTGAAATTTCATATCGAACCTGGACCACGCGTCGAAAGTCTGATTTCTACAAAACTATATAATTATGATCGCCTTACTAGACTTGACAACCACCTCGAAAATCAAGTCCTAATAGCACCCAGAAATGCATAACTTGAGCCCAGAGCGAAGTATGTGAGAAACGATAATGTTTTTAGGAAATGAACTGAAACTTAAGTAAATTGAGTCGGTTCGCTAGCAGGTCAAATCTAAGGATTCAGACTGTGGAATCTAACCCAATTTCACCCTAGGATCAGGAAAAATTTTCAACACATGTCAGTGTACTTGTGACCCTGATCGAGCACCGCTGAACATTAAACTGAAACTGGTTCGCCACAGTCGATCTGTAAACCCAATCGGATTAAAAACTTCGCCTAACCTATATCCAATGTCAGGGAGCTTAATTCCAACCGCGTTCAGCAAAGGGGCCTCCAGAAGTGCTACGTTGGATCGGAACAGGCACTATTTGGCTATAACCTAAGTATACCTTGGCCGTGGGGCCATTTTCATCAGTCCTGAGCCTATATAAAGGCCTAAACTCACCTCATTTCTATTCCATACGAATTCTTTAAAACCCTAAGAGAGAGAAGAGAAGAAAGAGAAGGAAAGAGAGAGAAAGTGTGAGAGAGAGTTGGAGTTTATTCCTGAGATTCCTCCCTGCTGCTCCACGTGTTAAATCAGTCCATCCGTATCGCTATATGGGCGATTCTGATTCCTTACATGGGTAAGAAATCCTAACCCTAACCTGTTTTAGAGATTCAAATAGGACAGATGGTGAAATAGCTAACCTAATCCCTGTTATAGGTGGTCGTCGTGTCGTAGACAAAGGCTTGATGTACAAACTGAGTTCGATACTTATCTATCGGCGTAAGGTGCAGAATATAAATATTTAGGTTATGGTTTTCAAGGCTTTCAATGTCAGTAATGATTTATGACTGACTTGATTGCTGTCACATATGTCTATATACGAGGTTTAGTGTATAGTATGCATATATGTAAACTATGTTGATTTTACATGCATTCCATGTGTTTGTTGAAATGTTTGAATGAATATGGAATTATGATTTGTGCTCCCCATGTTTATTAATTGAGAGTACATGATTGTTGTACGTATGGTGAACCCTTTTGAAAAGGAATTTGCTATAATATTTGTTATAATTACCTTATAACATGTATATGATATATGTAGCCTAAGTGTTTGATAAAATGCCTGAATGTGAAAATGCTTGTGTAAATACATGAAAGGAGGCCATTGAGATAGGATTCTCAATAACCTTATCTATGGCTAGGGTTTCCTTCATCAAACCTATTGTACTAAAGTGTTGTATGGATGAATGTCTATGCATGTTAACATGTTCTCTGTATTCGTTATGATGCTTATATGGAACTTACATTTGATTTGTTTGTTACATGCTATCTGGATTATCAAACATGAATGCTTATTGTTGAAGTGTGTTTGGGGCTACGATGTAGTCTAGGCAATCGGTAAATGTCTGTGATTGGTGGTTGAACTGTTTGACCATGGCGGACGGGCCCGATGAATCCAAGTCGTACGCTGCTTGTCAGCAGTGGTTAGGCCACATGAAGTTGCTTGCTCGTTCCATGTCGATCAGCTCGACGTATGCTTGTACCAGTCGAGTTTGTCAACTAACCCAGTTGACCCAATGTATGTTCACTATGTATGGACACTACTGCTTAAATTTACGGTACCAAACTCACCAGTGAAAACTCATTCAACCTTGGTACCTTGATCCGCTAAGACTCATGAGCCGGACATGGTGGTATAGGATACCGTGGTCGAGCTGTCGACCTACGCTGGGGTACGAGTCTCCCCGTAGTGACCAGTGCAACCCAAAATCGTGAGTCGAATACGGTGGTATGGGACACTGTATTCAAGCTGTCGGCCTACACTGATCAGGTGATGAGCCATTTGTAATGACATCGAGTATACTCTGAGACTGCGTTGAGGCGACTAGTCTTTCCTTAGCAACTAGAGTATAAACTAGGCCTACACTGATCAGCTGATGAGCCCTTTGTAGTGACCTAGAACCACACCATCGTATGAGATTTACTAGGACTGACGACCCTATAATAGATCATTGTTTGAGAATTGACATAAGGGAGGTACTTTAGCTTCCCAATCCTGTTGTATGAATAAACTTAAGAACCTGGCTAATCATATGCATGCACCGCACTACATGTGCTTTGGCGAGGAAGAGCACTTTTAGGAGGATGTCATGCGCGCCATGAGATGAAGACGTTGGGGGAGTGTAGGCGAGGGCATGTATCATTATCGCATATCATTCTTACATTAACAAGAGTATTTAGGATATGATTGTTGTACTGCTTTGTCATTACTGCTTGACTGAATTAATAACATGTTAACCTTTGCTTTATTGTTCCACTGAGTTGATTACTCACTCTTGCATTCTGGGACAGTGTTTTAAACACCAACCAAACCCTGTCTTAGTTACAAGTGATGGCGATGCCTACGAAGCGGAGCCCAACTTCAAGGACAACGAGGAGGCATTCTCCTATATGCAGTTGTCAGGCGGATTTATGTAGACCGTTCTGATCGATGGGGCTACAAGGTTTAGATACTGTAGTTGGACCACCACATTTTGACCTTTTGTATTTTGAACGACTCATGTAATTGTGTAACCTGAAAAATGATTATTCTATGGAGACGTACCATCTCTTACATGCTTTATACATATTTACTACAGATAGTCTTCCGCTGGCATAATTTAAATTTGTTTCTGGAGTATGATATGCTGCTTTAGTGTAATCTTACTCATGTTTACAATACTAATATTAATAACATTTAACTCATCATTATCTAAGTTGGATAAGTGAGGCGTTGGAACTCGGGAATTGGGCTCCTACTCGACCCTCAATTTTTAGGCCGTTACAAGTTAGTATCAAAGCATGATTTGGATTAAACTGGACTTGGGTTATGGTAACACGATGCACTCTGATGTGGAAAGGGGAAGATGGAATCTATAAACTACATTAGAATTCCAAGTTTCGCCGACAGGCGAGTTTAATACTGTAATTTAGTCTACATCATATCTTCGATCACGTGGATCGACTTAGGTCGCCTCGAGGCTATCATTCGATGGTTTGAATCTTTACTTGGCGAATTCCAAACCAGAAATGGATCCAAATGGCGCGAATATGGGCGCGTACTCAATCCTAAAGTTAAACATTCCTTGTTAACCCCTTTCCTTCAAAATCTCATATTTTACCACCTTATTTTTCAATTTTTTTCTAAGTACGTTCATATTAGACACAACTATTAAAGGTTAAATGATGAAGAACAATCCTTAAACTAAAATTTCTATAAATAATAAATATATAAATAAAATATATTTTTGACCCTTAACCTTATAAAATCTCATGAAATTAATAGGTGATTTGGATAACTCAGCTTCTCCTACCTCAAAATCATATATTGTACATCAAATAACTCATTTTGGTTTGTAAAATATACCCATTTCAAATATCAGGTGGTGAAACCACATCAAACGGCTTCAGGGGTCCGAACGACCCAAATCGGAGGGATCCGAGGTGGGTTTCATGCGTATTCGGGGTACCCAGGGGCGGATAGCATCCCCGGAATGGAGAGGCATCCCCAAAGTGTCCAGTGAGTGGGGATGGCATTCCTGCATCGGGGATGTATCCTCGATTTTGACAACGAGCCGGCTGGGCTATATCGGGCTGGGAGGGCCGACGAGGTTGGGTTGTTGTAGGGCCCAAGAAATCTAGTGGGACTTCTTTCATACCCTTTTTAGGGTTCGTTTCTCTTCCCCACACCACTCCAAGCTGTCTAAATTCTCCAGAACCTTGCCTTTCTCTCTCAAACCCCCCTCCATTCCACCATTTTCTTCATTTTTTACACTATCTATACTCTTTCCATCATCCTCTTCAAAGGAAAATGAAAACCCATCCTCTACAACTCTCATTCCTCCTATTTCTTCCACGTTTGGGCACAAATTTTGTAGCTTTATGTCTCATCTTTCAAAAAGTCTCCAAATCTAACTTCATTTCTAGGCTATTTGGTTTCCATGGCTCTTCTTGAGCTTATGCCTGTTGTTTTCTCTCTCTCTCCACCTTAGTTTCGCTTATGGGAAAGAAGAGAGCTCCTACGAATGAAGCTAGGCCTAGCCGCCGAACCCACCCAAGGAAGAGATCGAGAGTAGGGCTAAGTATGAGCGTCGCACAAGAGCTGAGGACGAAGTGGGAGCTCGATCCCCAGGCTCCTCTTGATAAAGTTCTACTAACGGGCCTAACACATGGAAGATTTAAAGGCCATAAGGTTCTCTTCGAAGCACATGTAAATGAGAGGATGTTTGGGCTTTATCTGCTGATGGACCACCTATCAGACGTAGGATGGGGGCCCGTATTCGAAGGTAAGTCACGTGCGATGATGGACACTGTCCGAGCCTTCTACACCCATATACGGGACCCCTCGCTAGAGCCTTCGCAGTTCGAGATTCCCGTGGCAAGGCGGGAAGCCGTGGTCGATGTCAGTTTAATAGCTCGGGTCATGGGGATACAGCGTGGTGAGGTGCATGCTAATGATAAGTATTTCAAGAGTGCAATTGAAAGAGATCGTCGCACATGTTACCTCTGCGGCCACCTGGTCCACTGGAGCAACAGAGGCACTTGCCTCCCAGTGACCAAAATGACTCCTGATTTCTAACTACTCCATATTTTCACATACAATGTGTATCCCAGGTGGAGCAACCGCACTAACTACACGCACTTGATGGTAGACTTCTTGTACCATATCAGATAGGGAGATAACTTATGCTTGCCTACCTTCATTCTACGCGAGATAGTCATGGCCGCCCGTTCTCCTAGGACGACTACTTCGCTTTCCTTTGGCCGACTCATATGCAAGCTTGCACGTGAGTTCGACTACTGACTTTTCCTTGATGAGGTGGTGCCGATTCACTTTATAAATGACACCACACTCTCCAACATGAAGATTGGGCCACTACAACGATGTGATGGGTCCGAGAGTAAGGAAAACAGTGATGCGTATGAGAAAAGTGAGGAGGATGCGTCAGAGGGAGAAGGAGAGCAAGTAGAGGAAGAGGAGGCCCAGGGCACTGATGGGGGCTCTCCTCTTGCTACTCAGGTGCATGACAGTGATCAGGCTGCCAGGGAAGCCCGCTTAGCTCAACTTGAACAGGGCCAAGCTATCCTGAGACAGGAGATTACGCAGGTCTGAACCAAGGTGGAGGAGACTAAGGCCTTCATGAAATGAAAATTCAAGAAGGTGTTTGGCACATTAAGGGTCATCCTACGTTGTGTATAGGACAAGAGTGCACCTCCACCGTCGTCAGACTCTGACGACTACTCATACTTGTAGTCGTCTTCTGGTTGTTTTGTTGTTTGCTTCCTTGTGTTGTTATATATAGCCTTGTTAGGCTCGTTATGTGGTAGATTGGTTTGTAGGTTGTAGTGTTTGAAATCCTATTTGTGTTAGCTCTCATGCATCTTCTGTCATAATTCATGTAATACTGCATCTCATGTATTATGACAATTTTGATAAATGAAATGCATGAAGTTCCTTTAAGGTATTTGTTAATATTGTGATTGAGTTTGTGATTATATTGGATCTGACCTAGGTTGCACCCTATGTTGAATATAGGGCATGCCACCTAAGACCGCACGGAGCACGACACGTTTCACTCCTGACGATTGGACTGACGATGCACCTCCCCTAAGCGATAGTCATATGGACCCCAGTTCGGGCCCGTCTCACACTAATACTATGCCGGATTCTCAGCCGGCCACTGGCCCCACTAATGGGCCTGCACCAGTTGCACCATCGGTTCCAGAGCAGAACTATGCATCTACTTCAGCGCCATGCATGCCTCAGTCTGCTCACCCTACTAATCGATTGGAGCAGATGATGCTCTTGATGCAGCAGCAGTTCTTGACCTCCATGGCTGGTATCTTTGCCCAGAGTATGGGCGTGACTCCACGTGCATCACTTATGCACCTTGCTGGGAATACGAGTGCCAGCAGCACATTTGAGCGATTCTAGTGCTTGCAGTCTCCTACTTTTACGGGTACTCATAGACCCGAGAAGGCTGAATATTGGCTTGACCACATCTTTAAGATGCTGAAGTCACTACACTGTACTGAGGCAGAGCAGGTTAAGCTAGTCACCTTCATGTTTAGAAGGAGGCCAGCCTTTAGTGGGACAGCGTCCTACGGACTGTTGCGGTCGGATATGTGTGGACATGGGCAGCTTTTAAGACCCATTTCCATGAGAAGTACTATCCCCTCACATACCTCCACGAGAAGGAGAGTGAATTCCTTCGCCTTCGACAGGGAGGGATGACAGTGACTGAGTATGAGAAAAGATTCACGGAGCTGGGCAGGTACGCTAAGTTGATATTTACCGATGAGCCGATGCGTATGCGGCAATTTTTTGAGAATCTGCGACCCGAGATTCGCTCGAAGATGTGTTGCACTAGCATACCCAGTTATGTTGAGCTAGTGAGCATGTCTATGAGAGCTAAGCAGGACGAGGACAGGCAGTCTAGTATGCAAGCACCTATGGCCCTTAGGCCCTGACCTGGTTTTCCGGCCAGGCTATTTCTCGACAAGAGGCCATGGGCAGACTCTCCTCCCAGGCTTGCAGCATCACCAGCTTAGTTGGGACGGACAGACTTGCGATGTATATACTGCGGGAAGGCAGGTCATACAGATAGGTATTGTTTCACAAGGATGAGGGACAATGGTTTCTCGCCGCCCCAGAGGATCAACCGCCAGCTTCCTCAGGTGATTACAGCTCCACCCCTACAGACAGCACCAGCACACCCCTCTTTTTGGTTGCCTGCGCCTCTCTTCAGGCTACCTCAGCGGCCTATGGTACCACAGTCGAATCGTCAGCAGCAGGCTCGGGTGCATTCACTGATAGTGGGGGCATCCGAGACAGTAGATGGAGCACTGATGGCTTTTAAGGTCACGACTCATGTCCAAGGTACTCCAGTCTTTTTATTGGTAGATACCGGGTTTACTACCTCCATCATATCATGCACGACAATCAAGCGACTGGGGTTAGACACTGCTCCTACGAAGGGAGTGAGGGTCCTTACCGCCATAGGGACTTTTTCTGACGTTACTCGAATTTTTGAGGGTTGCTCGATAAACTTAGGGAGCAGGACGGTACTAGTTGACCTGATTATTGTCCCCTGTACCATTACGACGTTATTCTCAGTATGGATTGGCTCACCGAGATGCGAGCAAAGATTGATTATGAGGCTAGGGTAGTGACAAGTCATGGACCTGAGGGCATGGCTTTTACTTTCCCTATTCAGGTTAGTCACCCTTCCTGTTTGAATTGTTACACTTCTCTATTGGAGAGTATTTATGGTCCGACGTTGGGAGATACGCTTGTGGTTTAGGACTTCGCAGACGTATTCGAGAAGATCCTGAGACTACCTCTTCGGTGCGAGATCGACTTTACTATCGATCTTATGCCTAGTGCGACACTTATGTCATTGCCATCATATTGCATGCCTCCATGTGAAATGGAGGAACTGAGGAAATAGATTGATGATTTGGCAGAGGCAGGCTTCATACGACCGAGTGTGTCTCCTTGGAGAGCACCCGTGTTGTTCGTGAAGAAGAAGGATGGGTCACTGCGATTATGTATTGATTATTGCAGGCTGAACCAAATGATGGTGAAGAACAAGTATCCCTTACTTAGGATTGATAATCTGTTTGATCAGTTGAAAGGGGCACAGTACTTCTCGAAGATAGACTTACTGTCGGGGTATTATCAGTTGCGCATCAAGGAAGAGGACGTACAGAAGATAGCATTCAAGACTAGCTTCGGGCATTACGAGTTCCTTGTGATGTCGTTCGGGCTCACGAACGCACCGGCCATGTTCATGGACTTGAAGAACTGGGTGTTTCGGCCATATTTATTCTGATTCGCTATCGTGTTTATTGATGACATTTTGATATACTCCAAGAGTCAGGAAGATCACGAGGAGCATCTGCGAGCAGTCTTTCATACTCTCAGGGAGAATCAGTTGTTTGCTCAGTATAAGAAGTGCGACTTCTGGAAAGAAGAAGTCAAGTTCCTAGGACATATGGTGTCCAAGGAAGGGATAGCTGTGGACCTCGCTAAGGTAACCACGGTTCAGGACTGGGAGTAGCCTGGTTCGATTACTGAGGTGAGGAGTTTTCTTGGTCTGGCAGGGTACTACCGTCGGTTTATTAGGGACTTCTCCAAGATTGTCAAACCGCTATCTCAGTTGACACGAAAGGATCTGAAGTTCGCTTGGAATGAGAAGGCGGAAGCAGCTTTTTAGGAGCTGAAGGACAGGCTAACGTCCACCCCTGTGCTAGTATTGTCAGAGCAAGGGGTCAAGTATACTATATATACCGACCCATCTTGCGTTGGTCTGGGTTGTGTCCTTATGCAGAAGGACAGGGTGATTGCTTATGCCTTGAGACATTTGAGGAAACACGAGGAAAATTACCCTACACATGACTTAGAGTTGGTAGCCGTCATCTTTGCACTGAAGCTCTAGAGACATTACCTCTACGGAGAGGAGTTTGAGCTCCTTTGCGAGCACAAGATCCTCAGATACATATTCACTCAGCGGGACCTGAATATGAGGCAGCGGCAGTGGATGGAGACCTTGAAGGACTTCAAGTTTGAGGTATCCTACCATCCAGGCAAGGCTAACCTTGTAGCTGATATGTTAAGCCGTAAGAAGATCATAGAGTTTGTGACTCCGCTGATGATGGTAGAATGGGATATGGTTGAGTTCGTGTGAGACTTCGAGCAAAAACTCATCGTGGAGGAGCCGTTCGAGAGCGTCGCGCACGTTCGTGTGCAACCACTTATTGATAATAGGATCATCGAGGCCCATAAGGACAACGAACGATTGGCTGAGCTTCAAGAGCAGGCTAGCGACGATAAGAACACTAAGTGGAGAGTTGGTACAGATGGGGGCTTACGTAACCGTAGCCACTTATGCATCCCGGACACTCATGACTTAAGACAGGAGGTTCTCGAGGCAGCCCACAGTTCGAAGCTTGCAATGCATCCTGGTAGCACGAAAATGTATCAAGACATGAACAGATCATACTTGTGGGAAAACATGAAGGTCCACATAGCAAATTATATGTCCCGTTGTCTCACGTGTCAGCAGGTCAAGGGAGAGCATCACCAACCTCCTGGACTGCTTCAGCCCATGTCCATAGCTGAATGGAAGTGAAATTTCATCACTATGGATTTCATATCAGGATTGTCGAAGATGAGGAAGGGACATGACTCCATTTGGGTGATTGTGGACCGGTTGTCAAAATCGGCTCATTTTCTCTCCGTCAGAGTTTCGAACTCTGCAGACAAGTTGGCCAGAGTGTATATCAAAGAGATTGTACGTCTGCATGGAGTTCCCCTGAAAATCGTGTCGGACCGAGACACAGGATTTACATCTATCTTCTAGACTCGTATTCAGGAGGCAATGGGTGTGAAGTTGAAGTTCAGTACCGCATTCCACCCATAGATTAATGGGCAGACAGAACGAATGAATCAGGTGTTAGAGGATATGTTGCGAGCTTGTGTACTGAATTTCAAGGACAGTTGGGATGACTGTCTCCCTTAAGCAGAATTTTCTTATAACAATGGTTTTCAGGCGAGCATTAGCATGGCTCCATATGAGACCTTGTATGGGCGTCCCTGTCGAGCATCACATTGCTGGGCAGAGGTTGGTGAGAGGAGTCTGATTGGACCAGAGTAAGTTCAGGTGACTTCAAAGAAGATCGACATTATCAGGTGTCAACTTCTGGCAACATAGAGCAGACAAAAGAGTTACGCCGATACGAGGCGGCGACCGCTAGAGTTCGAGGTAGGGGACCATGTATTCCTTCGGGTTTCTCGTATGAAGGGAGTCCTTCGGTTTGGCAAGAAGGGAAAACTCACACCGAGGTTCATTGGCTCATTCCAGATACTGGATCGAGTGGGGGCGGTAGCATACCTCCTTGCTTTGCCCACACCACTCGTAGGCGTGCACAACGTATTTCATGTATCTATGCTAAAGAAATACGT
Source organism: Magnolia kwangsiensis (assembly GCA_037074715.1). NCBI lineage: Eukaryota > Viridiplantae > Streptophyta > Magnoliopsida > Magnoliales > Magnoliaceae > Magnolia > Magnolia kwangsiensis. Next base: position 95,291,042 of record CM073580.1, on the reverse strand, counting down.
TCCTAACCCTTCACACATTATCAGATGGTAGCAGGTGCAGTTGAGTGAGGATGTAACTTATGTACTGCATCTGACACGTATCCTAGATAGGAAGGAGCAGGTGTTCCGCAGTAAAGTGATTCCCCTTGTGAAGGTACTTTGGACACATCACACGGAGGAGGAGGCTACTTGGGAGACCGAAGCCGAGGTTTGAAAAAACTACCCTTAGATTCTCGAGGAGTATGAAAAAGTACTAATTTCGAGGATAAAATTTTTCTTTAAGAGGGGTAGATTGTAACATCTCAGAAAAAATCCATACAAAGACCCGAGTACCACCTCAGGCAGAAATTATTGAGGACCAAATCCTTTAGAAATTAAGCGAAACATAACTAGTGTTAAACTAGATTACCTGTGAAATTAGCACTAATCACTTTAAATACAATCCGCAAGACCTAAAACTTGTAGAATCGTTAGCGCTACTTTACCCTAAAATCTAGGATCCATCTCTAAACCCAGTTGCTCTCGGGAGCATCTTGAAACTCCGTATCGGACCTAGACCACGCGTCGAAAGTTTGATTTCTACGAAACTATACGATTATGACCGCCTTGCTGGACTTGACAACCACCTCAAAAATCAAGTCCTAATAGCACCCAGAAATACATAACTTAAGCCCAGAGCGAAGTGTGTGAGAAACATGAATAGTTTTAGGAAATGAACTGAAACTTAAGTGAATTGAGTCGGTTCACTTGCAGGCCAAATCTAAAAATTCAGACCATCAAATTCTGGCCCAATTACACCCTCGGATTAGGAAAAATTTTCAACACATGTCAGTGTACTTGTGACCCTGATCGAGCACTGGTGACCGTTGAATTAAAACTAGTTCGCCACGGTCGATCTGTAAACCCGATCGGACTGAAAACTTCACCTGACCTAGATCCATTGTCAGGGAGCTTAAGTCCAACCGCATTCAGCAAAGGGGCCTCTAGAAGTGCTTCGTTAGATCGGAACAGGCACTATTTGGCTATAACCTAAGTATACCTTAGCCCTGGGGCCATTTCCATCAGTCCTGATCCTATATAAAGACCTAAACTCACCCCATTTCTATTCTATACGAATTCTTTAAAACCCTAGGAGAGAGAAGAGAAGGAAAGAGAGAGAGTGTGAGAAAGAGTTGGAGTTTATTCCTGAGATTCTTCCCTACTGCTCCACGTGTCAAATCAGTCCATCCATATTGTTATACGAGCGATTCCAATTCCTTACTTGGGTAAGAAATCGTAACCCTAACCTGTTTTAGAGATTCAAATAGAATAGATGATGGAATAGCTAACCTATTCCTTGTTATAGGTGGTCATCGTGCCGTAGACAAAGGCTTGATCTACAAACTAAGTTTGATACTTGTCTATCGGCGTAAGGTGCAGAATATAAATATTTAGGTTATGATTTTCAAGGCTTTCAATATCAGTAATGATTTATGACTAACTTGATTGCTGTCACATATGCATAGATACAAGGTTTACCGTATAGTATGCATATATGTAAATTATGTTGATTTTACATGCATTCCATATGTTTGTTGAAATGTTTGAATGAATATGAAATTATGATTTGTACTCGCCATGTTTATTAATTGAGAATACATGATTGTTGTACGTATGGTGAACCCTTTTAAAAAGGAATTTGCTATAATACTTGTTATAATTACCTTATGACATGTATATGATATGTGTAGTTTAAGTGTTTGATAAAATGCCTGAATGTGAAAATGCTTGTGTAAATACATGAAAGGAGGCCATTGAGATAGGATTCTCAATAACCTTATCTATGGCTAGGGTTTCCTTCATCAAACCTATTGTACTATTATATGCTGTATGGATGAATGCCTATGTATGTTAACATGTTCTCTATGTGTTCGTTATGATGCTTATATGGAACTTACATTTGATTTGTTTGCTACATGCTATCTGGATTACCAAACATGAATGCTTATTGTTGAAGTGTGTTTGGGGCTATGATGTAGTCCAGGCAATCGGTAAATGTCTGTGATTGGTGGTTGAACTATTTGACCACGACGGATGCGCCCGATGAATCCGAGTCGTACGCTGCTTGTCGGCAGTGGTTAGGCCACATGGAGTTTCTTGCGCGTTCCATGTCGATCAGCTCGACGTATGCTCGTACCAATCGAGTTTGTCAACTAACCCAGTTGACCCAATGTATGTTCACCATGTATGCACGCTACTGCTTGAATCTAAGGTACCAAACTCACCAGTGAAAACCCGTTCAACCTTGGTACCTCGATCCGCTAAGACTCATGAGCAGGACATGGCGGTATGGGATACCGTAGTCGAGCTGTCGGCCTACGCTAGGGTGATGAGCTTGCCCGTAGTGACCAGTGAGTAACCCAGACTTGTGAGACGAATACGGTGGTATGGGACATTGTACTCGAGCTGTCGGGCTACACTGATCAGGTGACGAGCCATTTGTAGTGACCTCGAGCACACTCTGAGACTGCGTTGAAGCGACGAGTCTTTCCATAACAACTAGAGTATAAACTAGACCTACACTGATCAAGTGACGGGCCCTTTGTAGTGACCTAGAACCACACCATCGTATGAGATTTACTAGGACTGACGACCCTAGAATGGATCATTGTTTGGGAATTGATATAAGGGAGGTACCTTAGCTTCCCAATCTTTTTATATGAATAAACCTAAGTAAGAACCTGGTTAATCATGTGCATACACCGCACTGCATGTGCTTTGGCGAGGAAGAGCACTTTCGGGAGGATGTCATGCGCACCGTGAGATGAAGACACTAAGGGAGTGTAGGCGAGGGCATGCATCATTATCAGATATCATTCTTACATTAACAAGAATATTTAGGATATTATTGTTGTACTGCTTTATCATTACTGCTTAACTGAATTGATAACATGTTAACCTTTGCTTTATTGTTCTACTGAGTTGATCACTCAATCCCACGTTCTGGGACAGTATTTTAAACACCTACCAGATCCTGTCTTAGCTGCAGGTGATGTCGATGCCTACGAGGCGGAGCCCAACTTCAAGGAAGACGAGGAGGCGTTCTCCTATATGAAGGCAGGTTTATGTAAACTGTTCTGATCGATGGGGCTGCAGGGTTTAGATACTGTATCTGGACCATCACATTTTGACATTTGTATTTTGAACGACTCATGTAATTGTATAACCTGGAACATGATTATACTCTGGAGACGTACTACCTCTTATATGCTTTATACATATTTATCACGGTCTTCCGCTTGCGTAATTTAAATTTATCTCTGGAGTATGATATGCTGCTTTAGTCTAATCTTACTCATGTTTACAGTAATAATACCAACAACATTTAACTCATCATTATCTATGTTGCATAAGTGAGGCGTTAAAACTCAGGAATTGGGCTCCTGCTCAACCTTCGATTTTCAAGGTGTTATATATATATATATATATATATATATATATATATATATATATATATATATATATATATATATATATATATATATATATATATATATATATATGAGAAATGCTCACACACAACTAGTTGGACCTTTCGATTTCGTCCAACTACGTGTGCATTAAATAACAAGAATGTGCAATTTGATTCACATGTAATGTTACTTAATAGGAGATGATGTAATATAATGTCCTACTCAAGTAAGATAGTAATAAGTATTAAAGATCCTCTCCGTTCATCAAATGGGACCCATTACTTAGATATTATTTACAAAAAAAAAATATTAAAATATACTAATAATTTAAATCACATGTGGAAGTTAAATTTAAATTAATATAATGCATTTTTAACCACGGAATCAGATTGTGTACTGAGTTACTCAGTAGCTTAAGGGGTACTGAGTAGACGTGGAAAGATGCCACTGGTGGTAAGATGTGGGGCCCGATCCCTCTTCCAAACGGCAACATTAACGCCATTACCCGTCTTTCTCTCTTTTTCTCTCTCCTCTGTAAAAGGAAACAGAGACGTGAAGGCTTATCTCTCTCCAGTGGAATCGGATTGCACGGTGCTTACTGATCATACCGTGTAAACGTAGTTGGGCCCGCCTTAAATGTATGTGATCTATCCACATCGTCCATCCGTTTTTACATCAAATTTAAGGCATTGAGCTCAAAATTTAAGCATATTCAAATATCAAGTGAATCATACCACAGGAAAACATTATGAGTAATGATTTCCACCGTTGTAACCTTGCTAGGCCCCGTTAGGCCCTACAATGATTTTTATTTTTCATCCAACCAGTTCATAACATCATAAAGACATGGATGAAGGGAAAACACAAATATAAACTTATCCAAAACTTCTATGGCCCAAAGAATTTTACAACGGTAAACATTCAATTCACACGGTTTCCTGTGGTGTGGTCCATTTAAACTTTATGTATGATTAATTTTTAGTCTTAAGCATTTAAATTATAGGGTAAAATAGATGAACGGAGTGGATAAGATACTAAATTACGATGAACGTCATACAATTTACTTAACACGTTAAGCATATAGAGTTACCAAGTATGCAATCCGCTTCCTCTCCGGCAAAGAAGAATAAGAAAAGAATATTAAAAAATAAAATAAAAAATGGCGTCTTTCTCCTCTAGACCTCTCAGTCTCCACTCAAGATTGACACGTGAAGGCGGCGGCTGCGATAGTGTCTTGTAGCAGCTAAGGGGTATGCTCTTGTTTCTCTTTTCTCTTTACATGGTGGTGTTGATTAAGGATTACGGATTTTGCTCCCTTCCATTGATAGTTTTATAAGAAATTAAGGACAAGAGTTTGAAATTGAAAAATCTCTAATCCATGATTTGAGATTCTTCAAATTTTTAATTCCTAATTAGCATTTTTATATTAGAAATTGAAAATTCATTGTAGGAGATTTTTCAAATCCATAGTAGGGCATTTTTATATTTGGAATAGGACCATTGGATGGTTATGATTATTGAATTTTTAAATAAGTTTTTTATTAGCCTTGTTTTTTTAAGATTGATTTTTTTTTTTTTTTTTTTTTGTTCATGTATGACACCCTACAGTAGATGGTGAATAGATGGATTTTTACGTGAATAAATTCAAGCAATTTAAAAACTCTATTCGATTTAATTTAATTTTAATATTTACGTTCTAAAAATTTGGAGAGTGTTAGTATTGGGATAGTTTTGTTTTGGATTATGTATGTCATAGCCATAACTATTCAAATATATTATAGAATTATTAGCTTGATGTAAGTTGATCCCTATCCATTATTCCAAATAAAGTTTTACTAGAATTTTGAAAATATCTGAAAATATGTTTCTTTTTGGTTCAATTGGAAAGACCTCTTTCTTAGCCATGCGGTACAATTACATGACTTTTTGAAATTTCGCTAAGATTTAACTCTAGAGGCACATTTGGGTTTTATTTATCTAATTGTGTTGCTTGTGTTTATATGCATAACTATAACCGTTATTATTATATTCCATATGCATATTTTACATTATGAAATAAATTGTTTGCATGATTTGTACACCTTTTACTTTTGAAGGTCAATTGTTGAAATGGATGATAATACTTTGGAGAGTCAAGCATGTTCTCAACCATATCGAAGATTAGAATTTGATACTGAAATAGATGTTCAAGATGCAAGCCAGTGCAATGAAGATGTAAGGGCGCAGGATGTACTATTCAACACAGGTGACATGTTAGATGAAGAACCAAAACTGGGAATGGAGTTTTCTTCCGAAGAAAGTGCATACAATTTTTATAATAGCTATGCTAAAAAGATAGGTTTCAGTGCTCGAAGAGGATGGATACAAAAATCAGATGAAGATGTCATGGTTTTCAGACAATTTTATTGTTCTAAAGAGGGTCAAAAACGTGAAAAAAAACAAACCGATCTCATGATGTCTACCCGTCCAATTACAAGAACAAATTGTAAAGCAAGCATGATGATTAAGCTTCAGAAGAATGGAAAATACAGTGTGAATAAGTTTGTGGCAGAGCATAACCATAAGGTTGTTACACCAATGAAAGTGCACATGTTAAGGTAACACAGAAGCTTGACTGATGATCAAAAAGTTGATATAGATATCATAAATGATTCAGGAATAACACCACGAGCAGGTGCTAAATATTTTAGTAGAAAAGCTGGAGGTCGAGAGAATATGGGTTTCACATCAATTGATTACAAGAACTACTTACAGAGAAAGCGAATGAAAGCGATGGAAAAGGGTGATATAGGAGCTGTTTTAGAGTACTTTCAACAAAAGTAAATTGATGATCCATCTTTCTTTTATGCCATACAAGTGGATAAAGATGATCAAATGACGAACATGTTCTGGGCAAATGGAAGGTCAATAGTGGACTACAGTGTTTTTGGGGATGTCATTTGCTTTGATATTATCTATAGAATAAATAGCTATAAAAGGCCTTTTGCTTTATTTATTGGGGTAAATCATCATAAGCAAACTGTAATATTTGGTGCGGCATTACTATACGATGAAACAATTGAATCTTTCAAGTGGTTATTTCAAACATTTTTAAGTGCGATGTCTGGAAAACAACCAATGACAATACTAACAGACAAAGATGCCGCAATGGCCAATGCAATAGTTTTAGTGATGCCAGAAACATATCATCGTCTGTGGATATGGCATATATACCAAAATGCTACAAAACACCTTAGCAATGTATTTAATGGTTCAAAAAGTTTTGGTTCCAATTTTATATAATTATGAGGAAGAAGAAGAATTTCTAACTGCATGGAATAACTTTCTCGAGAAATATGATTTAGTGCAGAACAAGTGGCTACAAAATTTATTTAAAGCAAGAGAGAAATGGGCTATGGTTTATGGAAGAAATACATTTTGTACTGACATGAAGAGCACGCAACGAAGTGAGAGCATGAATGGTGTATTGAAAAAATATTTGAGCTCCAAATACAATCTTTTACGTTTCTTCACTCATTATGAACGGGTAGTGACCGAACGACGATACAAGGAATCTAAAGTTGATTTCAATATGAGGCAGAGTACCCTAGTATTGTTTGCTAATGTCATGATGTTAAACGAAGCAGCAAAAGCATACACTCCAGAAATATTTGAAATATTTCAAGATGAGTATAAGAAGTGGCTAAGTCATGCAATGTTTAAATGTGGTGAATTTGGAACGGTTGTCGAGTTTCGAGTTGTTTCTAAAGGTAAAATAAAAGGACATACCATTAGATTTGAGTCATTAGATAGTACAGTGAGGTGTAGCTGTAAGAAATTTGAATTTGTGGGGATCTTATGTAGTCACGCATTGAAAGTTTTAAATTATTATAATATAGACGTGCTTCATCCTCGTTATATTCTGAAGAGATGGCAAAGAGATGTAAAGGTGGGTTATGCTAAAGATTATACTGGGTTACAATACAAGGTGGCCACAATGTTACTTCAGGTAAACGGTACAATCACTTGTGTCACAAGCTTTTGAAAGTTGCGGCAATTGCCAAGGAACACGAAGAGGTCTTTAAAGTGGCTGATAGATATGCGAATATATATCATGATCAAGTGGTGGAATGTATGAAAAGAATCAAGGAACTTCCATTAATGTCTGCTGAAGTTGTTGAAGAAAGCGAAGCTGATGAACCTACACGTCATTTGCCGACCAAAAGTGTAGATACCAAACATGCACACTCTAAGTCGACAGAAAGTTTACATACTGAAATTGCACTCTCTAATCCAATCGAAAGTGTACATACTGAAAGCACACGCCCTGAACCAATTGAAATTGAAAACACCGGAAGCAGACGCCCTGGGCCAATTGAAAAACAAGTTACTTTTGTTGATAGTTTGGGTTCACAAATTATAAGAGGAATTAAAGTAAAACCCAAAGTTCGGGGCAATCACCGTGCGTTTAAAAATCCGCTACATCAAGGAAGGAAAAAAAGATCCTTACCTAAAACCGTTCAACCACAAGCAAGCCAAATGTTGATGGTGATGGGAAACAACCACGCACCAAACGTCATGTAGCATGCATCATTTCAACCTTCACATTATATGGTGATGGGATACCTTCCTAACCCTAGTGGATCTATCAATGCATCAGTGGCTCAGTGTAGGTACAAATTACCTAATGCTAGCATGTTCCAACAAAACCTTTTCAACGTAAGATGTCAGGTAAAAGTGAAGGTTAATTTAGTAGACTCGTAATATTTTCTATTGTCATTTTAAAAAGAAAAAAGAGATTTTTTTTTTTTTTTTGTAATTTAAATAAGAAAAGAGAGAGAGAGAGAGAGAGAGAGAGAGAGAGAGAGAGAGAGAGAGAGAGAGAGAACTTGTAATATTACATCGTTATTGTCTTATTGCTCTTTTAGAGTTCAAATATTACAGGAACGAGTTGTTCCGAGTCCCAACCAAGTATTAACTTCTACCATCAAATTTCATCAAGCACTCTACCTGATTCATCTATGGGAAGTGTCTTGCCTAGCCAGGTGAAAAGGATCATTTGTTTTTGGCATATTATTGAATATACTTTTGAAATTTATGAATGGTAAAAAATTGTATTAATTAATATGTGAATTTTCATATGCAGCCATCATTACCACCATATGATAACAATCAATCATTGGGGTATGAAGATTACCACCAACGTTCGAGTAATTAATATTTTTTTCTTAAAGGTAAGCATGTTTTCTAAGTAGTATTCTATATTATAGTAGAAATTTTGGTATAACTTAATTTGTCTGATGTAACCCAATTTTTATCTTGGATGCAGGAAGGGATGTAACCATTATGAGGGGTGGGCCAACTCTTTTTGTCAGGCCATGGTTTCCAAGCTCATCCTCATAATCAAATAACGGGGGCTGCAAAGTGAAGAAAGATTGTTTTTTTTTTTTTTTCAAAATTTTTTTTTTTTTTCGAATTTTGGAAAGTCTTTGTGAAGAAAGATTGATTGAAAAGCGTGAAGGAGGTTGCAAGGTTTCCATCTTTGTTCAGTAGGCATGGCTCTATTCGACCCATGGTGATGATGGTCAGCTCCATAGTGAGGGCTATGGCTCAAAAGTTACACCATTTGGCATATTGTCCTATGCATGGCCTTTTTTGGATGGTCAATATATCTAGAGAAATGATACTCAAAATTGTTTATGGAATGAATAGTTGTGAAAACACACATTTGCTGCATTTTTTTTCGAGAAACGGACCATCCATGAGGTGGACTGAATTGGTTTGTCCAATAGTCCACAGTCTAATGTGCATGTGCCTCCATTTTGAGGAGTGTATGGTCCTGCTTTTTGGCACCAAGTCATCTCCACAGAGAGGGCCATGACCCAAAACTTACACCATTTGGCATGCTATCTTATATATGGCCTTTTTTGGATGGTCAATAAATCTATAGAATTATTTATGGATTGAGTGGTTAGAAACACCCATCTGCTGCATTTTTTGAGAAATGGACCATCCATAGGTGGCCTATGAATCAGTCAGTCCAACAATCAGTCTAATGTACATGTGTGTCCATTTGGAGGAGTGTAGAGTCCTATTTTTGGCACCAGGACATCACCATGGTGAGGGTCATGGCCCAAAAGTCACACCATTTGGCATACTTTCCTACTCATCACCTTTAAAAAAAAAAAATGTCAATAAATTTAGAGAAATGGTCCTGAAAGTTGTTTATGGATTGAATGGTTAGAAACACCCATTTGATGCTTCTTCTTTTTTTGTCCAGATTGATTCACTTATTTTGCCCTTATTGGTTATAAGGCTGGCATCATTTATTAAATGGTGCTCGATGTACATACAATGGATCTGCCTCAAAAGATTTATAGGAATAGATTTATTAAATGGTGCTCGATGAAATCTTACAAGGCTCATGAGATCTTTGCAACAAACAAGTTGTTCTTTGGTGTTGGATGTATATCGCCATGGAGTGATTATTCAGAAAACTGGTTTCACCATGATTCAGAATTCACTAAATTATAGATTTTCTTCTACTCCTTGTAATAGAAGTATCAGCTATACAGGAGAATATATTTGCAAATTTGCTTGCTTCCGCTACTATATGCGATGCTACTAGTTTTATATTTTACTTTCTTTGTTGTTGCCTTTGTGAAACCAATGTTTTCATTCACACATACCTTTGCCTTTGCAAATGCAGCCTAAAGCAATTCATACATGCTTCCACATGGAAGACCCAAAGGAGCCCATGAGCATCCTAATTTTAAAATGCACTCAGATCCTAGCCTTAGATCCAAAGCAAGGTCAGCATCCAAATTTCAAAATGCCCTCAAATCCCCAGCCTTAGATCCAAAGCAAGGTTGGATGAAGAAGGTTCCCATTCTCTAGTGGGGCAGGCAAGTCCTAAGTCCAAATCACACCATTTGGTTGTGACAACTTATAAAATCCTTGGACAAATGCCACACTTGTGGCCCAAACACCCTCTTACAATTAGAGCATTGGAACCTGCAGTTCAAAGCCAAGTGGGTAATATCTATGTGATCCATCATCACCACAGGTCGAATAGAGCCACCCAATTTAGGCAGGCACCGATCATCCATCATTTTTAAGGACAATGAATACAAACAAAATCTAATTCAATTCCATTTTAAATCCACATTAAAGCCACATTTAATTCACATCATACTCATTGCTTGTGATCACACATTGAAAAGTATTCAAATCAAACAAGAGTAATGTATTCCCCTATTTACAATTACAACCACCTTAATTTCACCACTAAAAATTACAGCCAAAAGGTAGGGCGCAATGCATAATAGAAGCATCTTTTCAATGCAACTCTGGTTACACAATTCATAGATACTACAATCTATATGCGTGAAGTCAAATGGGTTTTCAATTCACAATTCATAATGAAGATCCTAATAAAAATTCCTTTCAAGTCCCACTCCGAAGGAATGTGATTGTGATTTGGAGCATAGTCACTCAATATGAATACCAAGGAAATTACAATTATGAAACATCAAGTTTATGAAAATAACTTTTGTGATTTATTTCAACAGTGCATCCAAATGAAACATTATTCTCATTTTCATCGGAAATAATTTATTTGTAAACAATTGTAGAAATCATATAATTACAGGGATTTCAGAAATTGAGGTATTCACGATGCTCAGGCACATTTTCAGTTTTTGTTCCAATTGAAGTAATGATTCAGTGATCCGAATACTTGATGTTACCGGCCCACCAGTAGATAAGCCATGCACTGAAAATACAAAGATTGGAAGAATCCTAACTCTTCAAAAGAGACATTGTAGGGTACTTTAACCGTTAGCATTTTCCAATCTGGGGTTCATCTGGATACTGATACATGGCCCCTATTTGACCCACTCATAAAAACAGAAAACCCAAACATGAACATTGTATGATATCTCTCAGAAATTTATCTCAATTCATACACTGCAAAGGTTACTTTGTAATGCCTATACCAGTGCCTTTAATGCCACTTCTTGTTTTATTGCAACTGCTATAACATCTTGTAAACACAGCTTAAAAAAAAAATTAAAAAAAATCCCACATGAGATTACACTGTTATTGATAAGACCCGTTTGACCTCACGGCCGTGATGCAAGCTTTCCAATCTCACTGCTAATAGGTCTGCATTCTCAATTCCCATCTCTCTCAATTCTATAGGTTTATCTGATTTCCCAAGCCCCTCTGATAGAAACCAGATTTCTCTCACACGTTGAATTGAACTTCCCAATTGAAGCTTGCCATGTGAATCATTACACTGAATGCTCACCTTTTAATTTTACTTGGTGCAGTCAAATCCATGACAAACAGAAACCCAGATTATCAGTACGAGAAGCAAAAGAATGGCAAGAACAACTAGCTTGAAAGGATACTTCAATTCACAATTCGTAATGAAGATCCTAATTAAAACCCTAATCAAAATTTCAAAAAAAAAACCTAATTTAGGATTTTCAGTCTATAATCTCTAATCTCTAATTAATCTCTAATCTTTAATTGTGGATTATTATTTTTAAAAAAAAAAAACGTAACTGGATAAAAATTGAAAGTCCCTAGTTAGATTTACAAATGCAAAACCCTAATTAGAGATTAAAAATCGAAAAATCCAAAATATACTTACGATTGCAAAACTCTAATTAAAGTTTCAACATTCAACGTTGGAGAGAAAGTCCTGTTGTCATGGCCGCCCTTGGCGCGGTTGGAGCGGAGATGGCGTTAGAGATGGGAGGCGTGGGTTTTTCTTAGAGAAATAGAGAGAGAGGGCATAGAGAAGGAGAGTGAATCAAGCTCCTAAAAAGTTTTTTTTTTCGGCACTAATGGAGAGAGTTAGCGAGAGAGATGCCAAACGAGAGGAGGCGGAGAGGATAGACGGTGGTTTTTTTTTTTCCACAGGAGAAAGATGAGCCTCCATGTCTCTGTTTCCTTTTACAGAGTTGAGAGAAAAAGAGAGAAAGACGGGTAACGGCGTTAATGTTGCCGTTTGAAAGAGGGATCGGGCCCCACGTCTTACCACCAATAGTATCTTTCCACGTCTACTCAGTACCCCCTTAAGGTACTGAATAACTCAGTACACAATCCGATTCCTCTGACCACTCCAAAATTTTCCTAAAAGAGTGCTACTCTAATCAACTATAGATTAGAAGAGAGAAAAAAAAATTGGTATGTCATATTATCAATAGGTGCCCTGCTCGATAAACAGACTAGATTTCGAGCACATATGGCTTATTGTACAAATGCGTCACACAGGTTAAACTCCAAAAATATAGCCAGAAAAGTCCATAAACAAGGCTCTGCTCTCACTTTCGCTTCCTTCATTTATTATTCTCTCACCGTCATTTATTATTCTCTCACCATTTAAATGTATCCTCTTTTCTCTCCTTCCAAAAAGAAAGCATAGTTTAAAAATCTCTCTCCAAACAGCACGGGGGAGATGTGGGCTTGGCGTGATATGCATGGAAATCCACTCCAACCATTATGTGAATGGTAAAAATTTAACCAGAGAGCTAAAAAGACAAATAGAGTTGTGATTAAGTAGGCCAAACCAAGAGACAATGGAAGAGGTGGATGTCAACCCTTGATTTTTACGAGGCCCAGAGTAATGTTTACGGACAATCCACTCTCAATTAAGTCAGATATAGCCATGTCTAGATCTCAAAATTCAGGTTGTCATGCAATTTAGGTAGGCCACAAAAAATAAAACAACTTTGATAGGATGTCCACCATTAATTTTTTACTGAGCCTATCATAATGTTTATGTGAAATCCACTCCAAATATTAGATTCATCTTGACAAGTTATATATATATGTAGACCAAATATTAGGGCCATGCATGATTTGTGTGCCATTTCTAATAAAAAAGTTTAGATGGTGATGGTCTCCTTGCATATAATTTTCACCTGTACAACTTACCTGAACCATAAAAGTTGCTGATTTTGTTTTTTTACTTATGGTTAACATTTTCTGGCACACCTTATAGTCACATATAAATCAAGGAGAGACACCATTTGCTAGAGACCATATCATTATTCCCGTGGCATGGAGACTAGTGGCTGTATTCACGTCTCGGTTTGCATGGGATTGCAGAGGCTGCATGCTAGTAATGCGAATAATAGGGGGTGTATGTAAAATTCACTTTTATTTTATGGTGTATTACAGAGATTTATCAATAAAAATAAAAACTCAGCCACATACATGATTCATGTGGCCCGCATGAGTGGAAACATTGTCTATGGGGATGCCTACCATTCAAACTATTTAAAATGGTATGGCTCACATAAATTATGCATGGACTTAATTTTTGGTTTCAAGGTATAAATTTTTATGATTTAGGTAATGGTTGGAATAAATTTTATATAAACATAACAGCGGACCCCATAAAAATTAACAGTAGAGATCCCTCCAAATTGTTGCTTTAAGTATAGCCCTACCTGAATCACGTGAAAGCATAATTTTTGGACCCCCAATGTAACAATGGATCACGTCGCTGTTATTGTTAGAGAGAATCTCAAGGGAGAGAGTAATAAATGAATGGGAAGAGAGAGACTACCTTTCCAATAGGAGGGATTATAGTTTGGAGTTGTATAAGTGTGATTTATTCATATAATGGATCAAATATGCAAAGGATCCGATCCATTGAAAAAATATAGTACCTTGTAATCATGTTGTGTGTGTGTGTATGTAATTTTCTAATTAGTAGTTAAAATAGTTAGAGGAGAAATTTGGACAATTAAAAATGCATTAAAAGAGTCCAGATTTTACTTGCATCCATGGGTACAGTAATAAGGATATTTTGATCATTATTTTTTAATAAATAATATCCAATTAGTAGGCCCGTTTGATAAACGGTCCATAACTTTAACATGTGTACCCATATTTATTAAGTAGGATATGGTATACACAGTATCTCCAGGAGAGATTCACAGTCCAATTAGTTGTGGGTGAGCATCTCTCTCTCTCTCTCTCTCTCTCTCTCTCTCTCTCTCTCTCTCTCTCTCTCTCTATATATATATATATATATATATATATATATATATGGTACTGAGGTCCACATCATGGGAACTACCCTTGAGGTTGAGCTGTGTGGGCCTCACTGTGATGTGTGTCGAACATCAACACCATCGGTCAGATGCACCATTCCATGATGGCTCATGTGCTTAAAAATCAAGTCAATCCATGATTTGGTTGGGCCACACCACATACAATAGTTGACAGTGGTTATCCTCCCATTAAAATCTTGATAATCATTTATTCGGCCCACTGAAATGTGGTTTACAAATCCAGCCCATCCATTGTGAGTGTCCCACTAGGATGAGGGGTCATACCAAGTTTCAGTAACATTCAAAACTCAAGTGGGCCAGATATCCTAAAAATCAGCCCTATACGGAACTCAGGTGGGCCATATCATCTAAAACCATGTGAAATGATATCCCATAACCTAAAGGTGACCCCCATCAAATGCACGGTGTTAATGTTTGACACACATCACGGTGGGCTCCACACAACTTGACCTTTTTGTGTGTGTGTGTGTGTGTGTGTGTGTGTGTGGGGGGGGGGGGGGGGGGGGGGGGGGGGGGGGGTGCTTCACAAATCCAACCCATCCATTGTATGTGTCCCACTTGGATGAGAGGTAGACCAAGTTTCAAGCACATCTAAAACTCAAGTGGGCCCCACCAAGTGTTTTTATATATTTAAGCATGTCTTCACATGGTTTTTGATTGTATGGCCCACCTGAGTTCCGTATGGCAGATTTTTGGGATATCCCATAACCTAAAGAGGACCCATCAAATGCACGGTATTGATGTTCAGCGCACATCATGGTAGGGGTTACACAGCTAGACCTTATTGGAAGGTCCAATGAGGTTAACCGCATATTACCAACTAAATTATTACATGTGTTTTCATGTCAAGTCAATATTAAATGTATACATCAAACAACACCAAATGCATATGAAAGTAAGAGAGTAGTTGACCTGATTAGATTTCATGATAATTTGAAGCCAAAGCCTATTCGGCCCCACCATTATATGTGTTATATCCACTCCATCCATTCATTAGTATAGATCATTTTAAGCATGGGCCAAAAAATGAAGCAAATTCAAAGATCATGTGGACCACACTACATAAAATACTGGAGATTGAACACTAACCATTTAAATGTTCTTCCCATAGTGTGTTCCTCTTAAGCTTTCCGTCTCATTTTTTGAGGCATACCCTAGAATGATCTAGCCAAATGAATTGACAGCGTGTATAAAACATATATATCATGGTGGGAACAACAAAGTCCATCTCATTTTCCATACGTAGAAGTTGTTGCTAGGAATTTTATACAACATCCCTTCCATCTCAAGTTCTTGTAGCATACAGTTAATGTTTACAAAATGTAAAATACACTGCAATTCCTCTGAAATACATCCAACTAAATATGCATTTGTTTTCTAGCTCCTAAGGTAGCGACTATTGATCTTAGACCACAATTGTATCTCTCTCCAACGTTTCTAAAGGGTCTAGTCGATTATAAGATCTGAATATCTGGCTAGTGAAGACTAGTCAAATATAATACCCCCATATCTCAATCAAACTATACATGCATCTAAAAAGGTACATGTGAGCACGACTCGCCTCGGGTCTAGCTTTCAGATCTTTTCTCTAGTTTTTTCTCTCTGTATTCTTTTTTTGGACAAATAAAAAAGAGTAAGCTTAGGTTAGTGTGGTTAAGATCGTGCATGCACTTGATCCAAATCATTCATCATGAATGAGAACTTTTATATCTCGAGTGCAAAGTTGTTAAGCCTCAGTGGACCAAGAATTCTCCTAGTGAGGGTAGATTTATCATTAGAACAAGGACCGTAACACACCTCAACTCTCCAAATATTACTTTTATTATTTATCCTTTATGATATTTCATTTTTCTACTTCACTCTTTGTTAACGGACAAGATGTTTCCTTTTTTTCGGAAATGCATACGCATTTCATACACATGTGCACTGCACTGCCTTAATATACGAATGGCCTATATCCTGGATTCTTGTTCCATATCAACACTAGTGGAAAATATAAGATGCACTAGTACATTTTGTTTTGCCTCCTGGTTGAAATGAGATAGATAGAGCTATCCTATATTTAGAGGTGGCTGCAAGCTAGGCTAGACAATTAGCTTTTATTCACCGACAACATGGTTCGTGATTAAGGTAGAGACCCCTCTTATCAAGAATTCAATTTTCACGTGTTGTGTTATTTCCCACCATTTTAGGGTCATATCACCTTATGTCAGGACGTTTCAGGCTGGTACACTCGTATTATTCATGGATGACAGGTACGTAATATCACCTGTTTGGGACAATACTTTAAATCTTGATGGCCACTCTTTACAATTTTATTAATTCCAACATACATGGAATTAGTAGAAATAGTCATAATTTAATTCTAATGTTATAATTCTGAAGTCAATTTTCCATGTGGGATCGTACTATGGTCATTCTTAAATATATACTTTGTGAAACCTATACATGTATCCATCGTTCAATGATCAATTAGACTATAATATTTAAAATAAATGTAGCAAAGTATGAGGCCTTGGGCATTGCACATCTTATATGCGCCACACTTGTGGATTTATTGAAACTCATTCTTAGATATGTATACACATGGTCATTGGAACCCATGACTTAGGAGTGTTGAAATGAAGTGTATCTACCAGTAAGTCATGCACTGAGACCCGAGTTGTTATTTATGTTTGTAAAAAAATGCTAACTACACTTATGATTATTTCCACCTCATTGACAAATAAAATAAGCATTTTTCAATCCAATTGATGCATCCAAATGCACCTTTAGCTGATGGATTTGACAAATTCAAAAATCCCATGTTTAGTCATCAAGATAAAATCCATGGATTAAAAAAACATATATGATAAATGTACAACTTTCATTACTTTTAAGAGACTCTTGTGGGTCTTCCAAGTTTTTAGAGTGTGCGTGTCTATATATATATGGAAATGCCCCATAGGATGTGAAGGTTGCAACTGAGGTTGGCGTCTTTGCCTCCTTTTTCATCATCATCATCATCATCATCATCATCATTTTTAGAGTGTCATTATTGTGGCTGCTCCAGATGGTGGTGGCAATGTAAAAGGAGAGGAAGAGAGAGAGAGAGAGAGATGGGAAAGAGAAACTAAATAACATTATTGGCAGCAGCTGTTTGTTCGCATAGAAAAAGAGATCCAAGGGAGAGAAAAAGATAGGAGATCATGGGGAGAAAGAGATGAATGAGAGGAAAGAGCCTGTGGCTGGCGAGGGCCAGGGTTGTCGTTGTTGCTCAGGTGGCTGACAGTTGTGGCTACTACTATTGTAGCTAGGCAGGGTTAATGTTGTCTCCATAATCCATTCTTTCTCTCTTTTTATTTATTTATTTCATTTTTCTCTCCTTCATATCTCTCCGCTCTTTAAAATAATAATAATAATAATAATAATAATCTATGACTACGATTTTTTATTTAGTAAGTATAAGATGATAGATATATTGAAATAAAAAAGTCACTATAGTTAATAAAATTTTAGATTTAAATAGAATATAGCTATTTACCTCAACATTGATCCTCACAATGTGATCGGAGATCCATCATAGTGAGTCTAATACCAGTGATAAATGGCCTGAATGGGGGGCCCATAAGATCTAATTGCCTAAACGGTCTTACAACCTTCGTAGAGAGCAAAAAACAAATGGTCTACATCCAATGGTTTGCCTAACCACTATTGGAGAAGAGGGAATCTTTGTCTTTTCTCTCTCTATGAGATACTTTTGTTTTTAGGATTTTTTGGATGCATTGAACGATGGATACCTTCTCTTTTTATAAGTAAGTGATTGAGAGAGTTTGGATGACATATGTGTTATCCCATCTCATATGATCGAGAGAAAGCAAAAGGAAGGATTCAGAGGGAATCCTGTGTGGGACCCACTCACAAGTGATTGATTACAAGTGAACCCCATGAGCCTATGTCTAATAAAAGATACTCATGGACATGGGCAAATGTTTCAATGATCCAAAAAACTTATATGATGTAAATTGTTGCAAATGCATTATACCCCTAAAAAAATTCTCAAAATGAAACATTTTAAACCTTTAATCATTTAACTCTTTTTTATAGACTAGCTCAGGCTAGCCTGACAATACATTTTCTTAGAGTGAATTAAGATAAGGAGTAGGTAATAGGGTTAATGACGAAGGGAATGATGTGAGGTCAAGCACCGTCTTCCTCAAAGGGATAATTATTCCGAATCCACGAAACTTCTTTAGACTCCTCACAGAGACTCCTCGAATCCATGAGGAAAATAACAAAAAAATAGAAAATAAATTCTATAAAATTTGAAATTGATTGATGAATAATTGTCTAATGTGTCCCTTTACACTATTAATAAAGAAAAAAATAAACTTAAATTCATAATTAAACAAAGTTCTAACTCTGATAAAAATCTTAATTCTAATAAAACTCTTATAAAGCCTAATTTTAAAAAAATAGGAAAATGTTAAAAAATTTGAAATTACTAAACGTAGTAAATTTTTTCTCTAAAAATTCATTTTTTATCCGAAAGCACGCATTTTCTGACGAGATAGACATATGTGACTTGCATTGTGAGTCGGTTCACCTCGGATAACCCGTTTCAATAAAGATTGATAGGTAGCGCTCCTCGTAACAATACCCGAATAAAAAGTTACGGTTAATTTATAGTCCACCTTCTTTTAGCCCAACCATGTTAGGAATGTATTTGTAACACGTTCTACATCAGTTAACCTTAGTTTTACCATGGCCACCCTTGACTAAATGCTATTCCATCGAGGAAACTTTTGACAAAAGTAAAGTCACAAGGACATTCCAAGTTATCAACGAACCCCATTTGTGCCAAAGTGCATAGGTAGTAACAATCCATATGAAAAAGCACCACAAGAAAGCAAAAATTCCACTGACGAAATGACCATTTTACCTTTTCACTGATATGACTCCATGTTTATGCATAACCTGCGGCAAGTAGAAACAGATCAGGCGTGACCCCAACACCTTAGGTAGGTGGTGTTGGGCACTGTGGGACTCATCATGATGTATGTATTTTATCCATACAACCTATCTACTTTGCCAACTCATTTTAGGGCATGAGTCCATAAATGAAGCAAATCAAAAGCTAAAGTGGACCACACCATAGGAAATAATAGTGGTTGAATGCCCACCAGTAGAACCTTCTTGAGGGCCACAAAAGTTTTGGATTAAGTCGATATTTGTGATTTCCCTTATTAAGTCTACATGACCTTATCAAATAGTTAGATGACAAATAAACATTATAGTGGACCCTAGGAAGGTTTCAATAATGAGTGTAATTATCCCCTTTGTTTTATGTGGTGTGGTCCACCCAAGCTCTGGATTTGCTTAAAATTTTGACTCATGCATTAAAATGAGTGGGAATAGGTGGGTGGTGTTAGGGTCACCACCCTGGAAACAAACAATGTGGTGGTACCCTGATTGTGGAGCCCACCTTGATGTATGCATTATGTACTTACACCCTCCATCCATTTTGCCAACTCATTTCATGGCATGGAACTCAAAAAATGAAGCACATATAAAGTTTAGGTGGACCACACAGAGAAATTGTGGTGAATGATGGTTGAAAACTTTTTATGGGCTAAAAAAGTTGGATCAAGTTGATATTTATGTTTTCATTTTATTTAGATCAACTTGATATTTGGATCAAGTTGATATTTATTTATGTCTGAGCTTGGGTGGCAAACATAAATTACTGTTATTGTCAGGGGTGTTAATGAGTCAAGCTTGGGCCAGAAAAATCTAAGTTTTGAATATGGCCAACCTGAAAGGTCAGTCCCAACCAGTTCAAAATCGGCCGAGACCTACCCAGGCCCGGCCCATTGACATCACTAATTACATTGGGCCTCAGGAAGTTTTTAATTCTCACCTCCAATGATTATTGTTTTATATAGTATCGCCCATCTGAGATGAGATTTATATCAACTTCATTTTTAGTGTCATACCAAACCATAAAATGAGTTAGCAAAAGGGATGGACGGTGTAGATATACAACGCATACATTAAGGTGGGCCCGACGGTCAGCGTACCACCCACGTCCCTGGTCCCCATCTAGAGACGGACAGTCCTGTCAGGGGCTATGTGGGCCCACTGTGATACATGTCTTTTATCTAAGCCGTCCATTCATTGTGAAAGATCATTTAAGGGTATGATCCTAAAAAGGATGCAGATCTGAAGACTTGAATGGATCACACTTATATGAATTAGTGGGGATTGAACAACTACCGCCCAAAATATTTTTGGCCCCATGGAAATTTTGGATCGAGCTGAAATTTATGTTTTCCCTTCATCCAGGTCTACGTGATCTCATGAACAGGTTGGATTGAAAATAAACATTACCGTGGGTCCTATGAAGGTTTCAACGGTGAGGTCATTGTCACCACTGCTTCATGTGGTGTGGTCCACTCGAGCCTTTGATCCAACTCCTTTATGTGTTCATCGCCTAAAATGGTCTGTCAAAATGAAAGGACGGCTTGGATAAAATACATATACCACGGAACCTAACAGGACCGTCCTGCTCTAGATGGGTTTTGGTGTGGTTAGTACCCAATCCCTGTCCGGTTCCCGGGTCCCAGCAGCCAAGTCGCGCCGCACGGGACTAACTTGCCAGAACTTCAGGCGCGAAGGTCCTCTCCTGCAAGTAGCCGGGGCATATTTCCACTAATATTCTCCAACCTCCTTAAATCCTAAACCCTATACCCTTCTCTCTCTCTCTCTCTCTCTCTCTCTCTCTCTCAAAATCAGTCAATCCAGCCTATAATGGCGGAGCTGAAGCTTTCCGAAAGCAGGGATCTGACCCGGATCGAGCGTATCGGGGCTCACTCTCACATCAGAGGCCTGGGCCTCGACTCCTCCCTCAACCCCCGCTCCGTCTCCCAGGGCATGGTCGGTCAGCCCTCCGCTCGCAAGGCCGCCGGTCTCATCCTCAACATGATCCAGCAAGGCAAGATCGCTGGCCGCGCTGTTCTCCTCGCTGGCCAGCCCGGCACCGGCAAGACCGCCATCGCCACCGGCCTCGCCAAATCCCTCGGCCCCGACACTCCCTTCGCCTCCATCTCCGCCTCCGAGCTCTTCTCCCTCGAAATCTCCAAGACCGAGGCTCTCACCCAGGCCTTCCGCCGTGCCATTGGCGTCCGCATCAAGGAAGAGACCGAGGTCATCGAGGGCGAGGTCGTCGAAGTCCAAATCGACCGCCCCGCTGTAGCCGGTGCCGCGTCCAAGACTGGCAAGCTCACCCTTAAGACGACCGAGATGGAGACTGTCTATGACCTTGGCGCCAAGATGATTGAGGCGCTGGGGAAGGAGAAGGTCCAGAGCGGGGATGTTGTGGTGATCGACAAGGCGTCAGGGAAGATCACGAAGCTTGGTCGGTCCTTTGCGAGGTCGAGGGAGTACGACGCAATGGGCCCACAGACAAAGTTCGTGCAGTGCCCTGATGGGGAGTTGCAGAAGAGGAAGGAGGTCGTGCACTGCGTTACACTGCATGAGATTGATGTTATCAACAGCAGGTAACAACTATGGTTTTCTGCTTGGGGTTGGGGGTGGTTGTATGCGTACATACATACATATTTATTGATATTTATACATACATACATTCATAGAGAGAGAGAGAGAGAGAGAGAGAGAGAGAGAGAGAGAGAGAGAGAGAGAGAGAGAGAGAGAGAGAGAGAGAGAGAGATGTGTGACTCTTGGTCAAGAATTGATGCAATCATCCTGCATCCCACACGTGCATGATCTGCACATGTGTACAAGAAAAGGACCACGTTCCCTTTTTAACCATCCTCACTTTCCATTTTTTCAAAATTCTAGATTAGGAAATCCGCTCTTTCTTTCATATCTTTAGTTTTAGGCAGGGAATAATTTTAAAAATTTTTTTAAGTATCTTATTATTTTAGGCATTTTCTTAATTATAGAATGCTTTGTTACTTAGGTGCTTTCCTATTTCATAGAGTTTTAGATTTCATATATTTTATTACGGATTCTAAGGTTGATTATAAATAGGACTTCTGTCCTATGGAATAACACAATTTTCCCTTTTGGGTTTGCATCAAATTGGTATCAAATCGCGTTCTGCTCTTGGGAAACTTAGAAGGTGATTTTTTTCCCCATCTCAATCTAACCTTTCATCCTTCTCCTTCATCCATCCGTCATCTTTCTCTTTTCTTTCCTCTCTCTCTCTCTCTCTCTCTCTCTCTCTCTTTCCATCTCAAAATCACCAAACCCTAACTCTACAGCAAACAAAAAAAATCTCTTCCAACCCTATCACATCATAATCCTGTCCTAACATATCAATTCCTTGCCCTTCCTCTCTTTTCTTTAAAAAAAAAAAAAGAGAGAAGAAGAAAATTTTATTTTGTTTGCTTGCTAAAGCCCGTTGTCTTATGCGCCGCACTAGAAGAGGGACGATTTACAATCCTGAGATGACCACTCAACCTTAAGAAGCTGTCACAACCCTGTAACAAGTGGTTGATTTGATCACAAAACGGATGGATGACCTAGAGGTCCGTTCCATAGCCAGAATGAATGCTTTAGAAGGACATATTATTATTCTCGAAAACACAAGCAAGAGAATCTATCTAGACCGCCAAACATCTATAGATGACCCTGATGGAGAATTGGAGTCCGGAAATGTTGACTCAAGGCATCCTGCTCAGAATGGTAATTTCCAAGACGAAGAATATGAGCTTGGCTACGGGGCCCAACAACATCGCTATGCGCAACCAAGGGCCAGAGGGATGAATAACCTCCGACGGGATCATCGAATTTATCCCGGAGGGAGGAATATTCACACTTCGGATCCTGCCAAGCATATCAAGATTGATATTCCAGATTACAATGGTAATTTGGATCCCAAAGTGTTTAATGACAGGCTAAAGTCAATGAAGCAACATTTTCGTTGGTACGAAATGGAAGAAGTTGTCAAGTTGCGTTTCGCTACCTTGAAACTTAAAGGCGCAGCTCAAGACTGGTGGTATACCATCGAAGAAGATCTAAAACGGTGTGGACTTCCTCTTGTAAGCAATTGGGAGGAAATGAAAGCAAGAATGAAGCAAAGGTTCCTGCTGCTAGATTACGAGACGACATCTTTTCAAGAGCTCCTCACACTTCAACAAGACAATCTGACCATGGAGGAGTACACACAACGTTATTATGACTTAGTC
Organism: Magnolia kwangsiensis; assembly: GCA_037074715.1. NCBI lineage: Eukaryota > Viridiplantae > Streptophyta > Magnoliopsida > Magnoliales > Magnoliaceae > Magnolia > Magnolia kwangsiensis. Next base: position 95,267,345 of record CM073580.1, on the reverse strand, counting down.
ATTCGATGTCGCTTAATAGAAACGGGAAGACAACAAGTGGCGGATTATTGTAATGGGCTATGGTTCAAGATTCAAGGAGAGTTCGTAACTGTTCGGCTCAACAGCGTAGACGAGGCATATCAAATGGCCCGAAAGGTGCAGGACCAGAAGTTGATGATAAGGCGCGGTTGCCTTCAAGGCGGGGGTTATGCATCCACTCGTTCCACTATTAGTGGCTCCACTTTGCGTACACTACCATTTGTGCCCTGCACTAACTTACCTCGGGATTACAAAATCAGTTAGAACTTTGCCCAACCTGCTTCCAATCTTTTTCCTCGAAATGGTGATACCAAGGGAAAGTCTGTTGCAATAACGCAAGAGAGGTCGACTAACAATTGCTTTAAGTGTGGTGGTTGTGAACATTACATGATTGAGTATCCCTCTCGCAATCTTCAATTTTGTGAGATAGAAGACTTCATTGCAGGCCAAGTGGAAGATGAACATGCAAACGATCCAGAAGATGATGAGCATGAGCTTGAGGAAGACTAACAATTGCTTTAAGTGTGGTGGTCGTGGACATTACATGATTGAGTGTCCCTCTTGTAATCTTCAATTTTGTGAGACAAAAGACTTCTTTGCAGGCCAAGTGGAAGATGAACACGCAAATGATCTAGAAGATGATGAGCATGAACTTGAGGAAGGCCTATATGGCATAAATGAAAACAAGTTACCATTGGTGGTCAGAAGGATTTTGAAAACGCCAAAGGAGGAGGCCTGAGAAGACTGGTTGCGAACGAATATTTCCCACACACAAGTATCATGTGGTGGAAAGGCTGTTAAGGTCATTATTGACTGAGGCAAGAACATGAACATGGTCTCACAAAGCATGGTGGACAAGTTGAAACTGAAATTTCAAATGCATCCCAAGCCATACAAGATTGTGTGGGTGAATGACACGTTCATCCCCATGACTAAGAGGTGCTTAGTCAACTTCTCTCTGGGTCGTTATGAAGAATCGCTTTGGTGCGACATCATTCCAATGAAGGTCACACATTACTAGGGTGCCCATGGATATATGACAGGGATGTAACTCACAAGGGTCGTAAGAACACATACAACTTTATATATAACGGAAAGCCCATTACTCTTAACGCTATGAAAGATGACGAACTTGAAGAGGCAAAGTCAGCTTCCACAGTGTTGAGCATGGCCCGATTCATGGTGGAGAGTTGTGAACGTGGAATCATGTATGCTCTGGTAGGATGCAAGATCAATCCAGTTGATAATGTTGTTGTTCAACAACCTGAGATTTTGGACATTCTGTCCCAATTTCAGGATTTGGTCCCTGATAAACTACCAAGTGAGCTTCCACCCATGTGCGACATTCAATATGCTATTGATCTGGTACCTGGAGCGCCATTACCAAATCTTCCAACATATCGAATGAACCTGACAGAGCATGCAGAGCTTTGTCGACAGGTGGAAAAATTATTAACGAAGGGGTTCATTCGTGATAGTCTCAGCCTGTGTACTGTGCCACTGTTGTTGACACCAAAGAAGGATAGCAGTTGGTGAATGTGTGTTGACAGTTGCGCCATCAACAAGATAACAATAAAGTACCATTTTCACATTCCACGCTTAGATGATATGTTGGACATGTTGGCAAATGCTAAAATTTTTTCGAAGATTGATTTGCGAAGTGGGTAACATCAAATAAGAATTCGTCCTAGCAATGAATGGAAATCTGCTTTCAAGACAAAGGATGGATTGTATGAATGGCTAGTTATGCCATTCGGCTTGGCGAACGCACCTAGCACATACGGGTGATGATGCAAATTCTACGGCAATTCATTGGCAAGTTTGTCGTCGTATACTTCGATGACATCCTCATTTATAGCCGTTCACAAGAAGATCATCTGGACCATCTTTGCCAAGTGACGAGAGTACTGCGCCATGAGAAACTCTACATCAATTTGAAGAAGTGTACCTTCATGAGTTCTAGCGTGGTCTTTCTTAGGCTTGTCGTTTCAGCAGAAGGCGTAAAGGTTGGTTTAGAAAAGATAAGGGCTATTGTTGAATGGTCTACTCTCGTAAACATTCATGAGGTTCATAGTTTTCATGGGCTTACGATATTTTATCGACGGTGAACTTTAGTTCTATCATGGCGCCAATTTCTGAATGTATGAAGTCCAATCCATTTGAGTGGACTAAAGCAACAATAAAGGCATTTCAAGAAATCAAGCAGAAAATGATAGAGGCTCCAGTTCTTAGACTTCCTGATTTCGAAAAAGTGTTTGAAGTTACCTGTGACGCATCACACGTAGGCATTGGAGGTGTTCTTAGCCAGGAAGGACATCTGGTGGCCTTTTTCATTGAGAAGCTCAATGCTGCATGAAAGAAGTATTCTACTTACAATGTGAAGTTTTATGCTATAGTATAAGCTCTGAAGCATTGGCGTCATTACCTCATTCATCGAGAGTTTGTGCTCTATTATGATCACGAGGCATTACGTCACTTGAATTCTTAGAAGAATGAGTGTTAGGCATGCTAAGTGGAGTGCTTATCTTCAAGAGTCCACCTTTAACCTCAAACATTGCGCCAATATTGAAAATAAAGTAGCAGACGCCCTCAGCTGAAAGTCGCACCTTTTGTCTACCTTATCAGTTTCTGTTGTTGGATTTGAAGAACTTAAACGGGACTATGCCATAGATGATGATTTTAGAAAGGTATTTTCAACACTCATTTCTGGTGCAGGCACCAAGTACCCAAGGTATAGCTTGCACGATGGGTACTTATTCTTCGACATGAGGTTGTGTCTTCCTAAGAGTTCCTTGCGAGAGCTTGTTATATGAGAGCTTTATTTAGAGGGTTTATGTGGTCACTTTGGTATCGATAAAACGATAGCTCTGGTTGAAGATCGTTTTTACGAGCTAGGTTTAAACAAAGACATTGGGATTGTTGTTCAATGTCGAGCGTGTCAGCTTGGTAAAGGTAGCAAGCAGAATACTGGTCTTTATACGCCATTATCCGTGCCAGATGCTCCATGGGAAGACATCGGTATAGATTTCGTCTTAGGATTGCCTAAGACTCAATGTCGCTATGACTCTATTTGTGTTGTGGTTGACAGGTTTTCAAAGATGGCTCATTTTATCCCTTGTAAGAAGATATTGGATGCCATGCACATCGCCAATGTTTTCTTTAAAGAGGTGGTTCGTTTACACAATGTTCCCAAAATTATTGTATCTGATCGCGATGTCAAGTTTATGAGCTACTTCTGGCGCACCTTATGGTTTAAGATGGGAACTAAGTTGAAATTCTCAAGTGCATATCATCCGCAAACAGATGGGCAGACTGAAGTTTTAAACCATAGCCTTGGGAATCTACTTTGATGTCTGGTTGATGATCATATAAGCTCATGGGACATTGTGTTACCACAAGCTGAGTTCACTTATAATAGTTCTATGAACCGCACTATGGGACTCTCTCCTTTCGAAATTGCGATCACGACAACCTATCGATTAGTCCCACTTCCTAGTGTGACTCAATCGAGCTAGGACGCCGAAGATTTTGCACAGCATGTTAAGGAGATACATGAAGAAGTTACGCGAAAGATCACCCTTAGTAATGAAAATAACAAGGGATATGCATATGTTCGACTACGTTTTGCACAATTCCAAGAAGGAGATAGAGTCATGGTGCGACTTAAGCTTGAGCGGTATCCAGTAGGCTCTTATACAACGCTCCACTCTAGAAAGGCAGGTCCTTGCAACATTTTGAAGAAGCTAGGTGATAATGCATACCTAATCAAGCTGCCACCTGAAATGAAGATCAACCCCATTTTTAATGTGGAAGACCTCACAATTTATCTTGGACATCATACAAAAGAGAGAACGAAAGAATAAGCTATTCGGATACCTGAGGTACCACGATAGCTCGAAGAAATCATTGAGGACGTGTTGGATGATTAGATAGTTTCCACACGCCAATGAGGGTATCAGAAGTTTCTTATCAAATGGAAGGGTTGACCAAGGTCCGACAGCACATGGATTTCAACAGAGGATTTCAGGCGCATCAACCTAGAACTCTGAGGAGTACATTGCCATTAACTCGACGGAGCCGAGTTCTTTCAAGCCAGGGGGAATTGATGCAATCATCTCGCATCCCACACGTGCAAGCTCTGCACATGTGTACAGGAAAATGACCACCCTCCTTTTTAAACCATCCCCACTTTCCATTTTTTGAAAATTCTAGATTAGGAAATTTGCTCTCTTTCATATCTTTAGTTTTAGGCAGGGAATAAATTTAAATATTTTCTTATCTATGTATCTTATTATTTTAGGTATTTTCTTAATTATAGAATGCTTTGTTACTTAGGTGCTTTCCTATTTCATAGATTTTTAGATTTCATATCTTTTATTACGGATTATAAGGTTGATTATAAATAGGACTTCTGCCCTATGGAATAACACAACTTGATTAATATCCTCTTTATGAAGTTTTCTTATTCTCTACAGTAGCTGTTTGGGGGGGGGGGGGGGAGCGATCTCTAGTTCTAGACTAGAGGACTGTTGAGCTTGCTCACAGTCTTGCATTTGTGATCTCCAGCATCCGGCTAGAGGATTGTTGGATCTTTTCCACAATCTCTTTCTTTTCTTATTGATTTATTTGCTTTTCCCTTTCGGGTTTGCATCAAGAATGAAGTACTAGGGCATACCTGAGGACATTGTGAGCTACAGGACCCTATATTCATAGGCCGGTTTTGGACGGAAGTGTTCGACGTTGTTGGGGATTTACACACATAAATACACATACATATACAGACACACACACACATGGGTGTTGTGTTTTCACTAGTTGCGGTTGGTACTATTGAATTTGTCAAATGCTAGTTTGTTTATTGACTCCTTTGCTTGTGTTTATTTTAGGCGTAAAATTCTTGTATTCAAAATGCTGTTTTTTTTTGGTTGTGGTAGTTTAAAGTCTATGTCAGTAATTGTGATGAGACTTGGGTTGTGATGGGTTCTATTGTTTTTTATTTTTTATTTTATGTTAGGAGGACAATTCTGATATTCAAATTGCTTTCCCCCCCTTTTTGGGTTGCCATGACAAGTTTTCTCTTTTCACTCTTTTGTGGTTATGATAGCAATTGTATGGGAGTTGGGTTTTGATGGGTTCTTTGAATTTGTTGAGTGCACTTTGATTTTTGGGGTTCTATTAAATTGCTTTTCCCACTTTGATTTCATTTTCTTTCTTTCTTTTTTGCTTAGTGGTTGTCTGAGAGTTGGGTTTTTAATGGGTTCTACATAACTTTTTGGATGCCATTGTTTTAATGAGTTTTTCTTTAGCTTTGGTGTTAGGACTGCAATTTTTATAGGTTTTTTTTTTTTGGTTTGTGTGTGTGTGTGGGTGGGGGAATAAATTTATGAGAATTGGGTTTTGATGGGTTCTATTGAATTTGTTGAGCTCACTTAGAGCTAGGAAAATGCTGGTTTGACCATGCGTGGGTGGCCGTGGCATACAGGGGTGTGCCCTACCGCTTCCATGGGGCCAACAACTTTATGTGCACGAGATTGACACTGTCTATTGGGTGTGCCACCTATTGTTTGGCCTTTGACTCAGAACATCACACCAATCCAAATCTCAGGTGGGCCTCACCATTGGAAACGATGCAAAATCATGCCTTAAACCTGGTGTGGCCCACTCAAGTTTCAAAAGAGTGAGTTTTGGACTATCCCTTCATCCTGGTGATTTGCATAAGATGAACTGATTGGAAGGGATATTTAAAACCATGGTGGCCTCTCGCTCAACTAATGGTGGGCGTCCCATCCCAACTCTCCCCTAAGATTTGGCCTACTTGAGTTTTGGGCTGGCTTGATTTTTAGGTTCATGGTTTTCACAATTTTGTTGAATGTGGCATTGCCTTTCGAGTCTTTCAATTGTTTTGAGTTTGGGAGTAAAATTCTCCGTTTAAAGTTCGTTTGTTGAGAGAGACAACTGAGTTTCCAATTACTACAGGCTTACAATAGGGGTTGGCACTAAGCCAAATTCTTTTTGAATTGATTATGGATGAGTTAACAGGGCAATAAGAAGAGGTCCCATGGAGTACGTTGTGTGTAGATGACATAGCTTTCATTGATGTGACGAAGGAGGGTGCAAAACAAAGCTAGAACTGTAGAACCACAAGGGATGCCTTAGAATCTACAGGTTTTAAAGTTAGTCATCCTAAAACAAAATATTTAGAATGTGATTTTAGTTACTATAGGACTAGAAACAAGGAATTAGTTAAGATTGGTGACCAAGAAGTACCCCAGAGCCATTCCTCTCCTTTGCCTCTACATGGTTTCTTAACCTCTAAGTCAAGGATTCGAGTAGTTCATGGCATCATCATAAAATAAGTACCCTAGAATGAGCATTTTCGATATCTTGAGTCAGTAATTCATGAGAGTGGAGAGATTGCGAAGGATGTTGCTTATAAAATTCAAGTTCGGTGTAAGAGTGGAGATGTGCCTTTGCAATGTTAAGTTATTATCGCGTACTAATCAAACTGAAGGGAAAATTGTATAGGACAGCTATAAGACCAGCCATGCTTTGTAGGACAAAATATTGGGCAGTTAAGGAATAATGTGCTCATAGAATGAGTGTTGCTATAATGAGGATGTTGAGATATGTGAGTGGTAATACAAGCATTGTTCGAATTATCCTAATATTATTGAAAAATTACTAATATAATCTCTATCTTTAGCTTAGCAATATCGATAACACCAGTAGCGATACAGATAATACAAGTAATATAAAAAATTCTAGGTAGCGGCGATGTCTTGCCAATCTATCGATATCGCCAATGTATCACCAATATTTTTGACTATGTAAATTCCAGGTGTTGCTTGTATCGTCAATATATTGATATCTCCAATCTATCACCAATATTTTTGACCATGTATATTCTAGGTGTCGCTTGTATTGCCAATTCGTCAGTGATATTTCAATAATAACGCCAATGTATTGATGTCACCAAAAATCTGTTTATTAAAAAAATCCATTTCAATTTTTTTTTTAATGCCGATGGGCGATATCAAGACCACATTCTTTTGTCTCCTTTTCAATTGTCTATGATTTCTCAACTAAATATCGTGCGTTGTCGATATTCTGAAATACTGATGGATGTTTGGATGAAAGGTAGAATGGTTGGATGGATAGATGGGATTGATGGGATGGTTGGACTAATTTCTTACAACAACATATGCTTTTAAGGCTCCTATTAAATGTAAACTTATTATATATGCATTCCTTTTATAATTTTTTATTCATAAATATTCAAATATGTGTATTTTAGCATCTCCTGAAGCTTCACTGGAAATTTCCATTGTTTCCCCACCAATGTTTCCCGCATTTTCAGTTATCGACGATATCGATATTGTTTCCATATCCTCAGCCAATGAAACTTGTGGCAATACTAATACTTCAAACACTGTCATTGTTTGAATTATCTATAATATTATCGAAATATCTCCGATATTATCGTTATCTCTAGCTTAGCAATACCTATAACACTGGTAGTGATGTCGATAACACCGGTAGTATTAGAAATTCTAGGCATCGGTAATGTATCGCCAACGTATCGATATCACCAATATTTTCAATTATGTAAATTCCAGGTGTCACGTGTATTGCCAATGTATCAATATCGCTAATATTTTTTACTATGTAAATTCTAGGTGACGCATGTGTCACCAGTGTATTGGCAATATTTCAATAATATCGCCAATGTAGAAATATCATGAAAATTTTTGTTATTAAAAAAATTATATTTCAATTTTTTATGAGTGCATGATCTCAATATTATCATTATTGCAAGATGCACAATATCAAGACCACAATCTTTTGTTTCATTTCCAATCGTTAATGATTTCTTGGCAAAATATTGTGAGTTATCGATATTCTGCATGTATGATTGGATGTTTTGGATGGAAGGTTGCATGTATGATTGGATGGTTAGATGAGATGGATGGGATGGTTAGATTGTTTCTTACAATGACACATGCTTTTAATCCCCCCATTAAACGGAAACTTATTATGTATTTGTTTTTTTTTGCAAATTTTTTATTCCTAAATATGCAAATATGTGTCTTTTAGCATCTCCTGAAGTTTCACTGAAAATTCTACCCGTTTCCTCATGTTTTCCCGCATTTCTGGTTATCAACGATATTATCGGCGATATCGATATTGTTTCTGTATCCCTGGCCAACGAAACTTGTAGCGATACCGATACTTCGAGCACTGGCTACAATTAACCAAAATGTTGCTAATCTTGTCCGCAACCTCCTACATCTTCAATTGTTTCCCCCTAAACACCCTACTATGTCTCTCCAGCTAGATTCTCCAAAGAATTGCAAAAGCTGCAATTTTCCGAAAAGATTTACCTGTGGATCCCCACACATTGCCATACCATCCCACAACTGCATCCATAAAGGCCCGTTTGGAACCCGTGATTAAATGGTATGGAATTGCATTAGATGGAGTTAACACCATTATTGCACAATGATTATATGTTTGGAAATACCATGGTATTTTGGATGTCCAATCCCACATCTGGAATCAAATTCTTCTTTTAGGGCCTGTTTGGTATGTGGGCTTTTAGATGGGATGGAATTGCATTTGGTCCCATGTGGGATTTCCAGTGGATTTTGAAATCCACTACACATGTGGGAACCACATTGATGCATGCACTTTATCCATGCCGTCCATTCGGATATGCCCTTTACACGTGACATTCTAGTTACATACATGTACAAGTGACCAACATCCGTTGTGAATTTGGTTTGTTGATTACAATTCCATGGTCCACCAAATGGAGTTTTTGCTCAATCCAGTGTTTTTCCCATCGGAAGAATTTTATTCCAAACATGGGGATTGGATGACCAAAATACCATGGTATTTCCAGATATGCAATCATGGTGCAATAATGGTGTTAATCCCATCTAATACAATTCCAAACCATTTAATCCTACAAACCAAACAAGCCCTTAGAGAAAACCACTCTATCAAGTGAAACTTGTGTTTGGACCATGGAATTGTAACCAATGGACTGGATTTCATAATTGATGCAGGTCACCTGTATGCATATGTAACTCAATTGTCACATGTAAAAGGCACATATGGATGGACAGTGTGGATAAAACACATGCATCAATGTGGCCCCCCCATATGTAGTGGATTTCGAAATCCACTAGAAATCCCTCTGTATCTCCTGTTGGGATTGGATGATATGATACCTGGATTAATCCAATCATTTTCATCTTTTCCAAACGCTGAATGGAATTTACATTGGACTAAATGCAATTCCATACCACCCAAAGTAACGACAACGGTGACTATAACGGCCACCACCATTACCTTTACAATATGGATTGTAACTACTGTTATGGTCCCCATAATGGCCATTACGGTCTTCTTCTTTTCTTTCTTTTTTTTTTTTTTTTTTTTTAAATTAAAAAAAATTTAAATTATTGAAAAAGAACCCGAAGTACCTATATCAACCATGTAATGGACCATTATAGGACCGTTACGGCCTTTACAAGGTGCGTAATGGGCTGTTATAGGGGGTGGTAACGGCCTTTATGGGTCATTTTTTCAGTAACGGCAGTTATGGCCTTTATGAACCCATAATGTGTAACGATTGCCAATATTACCGTTACCTATAACAGCCTTTACAGCACACCATGATACCACCCAATCCCACCTAATTCCACGTTCCAAACTGGTCCTAATTGAGCTGTATCACCTAACTCATGCTACACTTTTTCAGTACCATCAACCATATTTCTCTAGCAAGAGGACAAGTAACTAGCAAGTCGCAAATGATTAACCATCTTGTTATTTTTGAAACGCATCATGCACCATCTCAATGCCTCTCTTTCCAAGTTGTCAATTGTGACAATTTTTTCCCATACCAGCCACCCAAACAAATGCCTTGACTTTCAGGGGGAAAACATTCCAATTATTTTTAAGACTGGAGAGTAGCAAGGATCAGCCATCAAAACTGAGCAATAGACCTGACAGAAAAAACCTCATTTGTTTCCTTCATCCATATCTTCCTATCAATGCTGTGGAGAGGAATATAAACCATCTCTAACATCCTCATTATCCCGATCAAGGCGAAAAACTCCTCTCTAAGATTTTGGTGGAAGATTGGCCTCCAAACAGCTCTAAAATTAATCCTTTGGAAGTAATCTTTTACTTTAGCATCCTTATCAATATCAATTGCATACAACTCTTCAAAACTTTTACTAAGCAAGGACTCTCCACACAACAAGTCTTTCCAAAATCTAATCTTCCTACTGTTACCCACTTTGAAGCGCATATTGCAGAAGAAAATCAGCTGGACCCATGACACTCCCTTCCGTACTTGCGACACCATACTTGGCAGGAAGCACCTTCTCTAATAGAGAAGAATCCCCCATACCTATTCGCCACCACCATTTTCCCAACATCACCATGTTTGATGCCCTAATATCTGTGATATTCAGACCCTCTGAGATCCAATGGCTTATAGACTTCCTTCCAGGCGACCTATTGATATTGATGATGACATTCATCATCATTACATAAGAACTATTTTTGGGAAGATTGCAGTTTGATCATAATCTTGATTGAGCATCTAAACATAGACAGCATATAGATAGGAATGCTTGCAAGAATTGCTTTCACGAGTGTGGTCCGACTCTTGAATACAAGTGTCAACCCTTTCCAACTGCAAGCTTTATTTGAACGCTCCACCACTTATTGATTCCTACTAGAGAGCTGTTAGCCATATTAACCCTAAAGCTAGAGACCACAAAACATGTCAGCATATTTGAAAACATCCTTCTTGTAGCGAGCCATCCCCAAAAAGCATCATGTCATTTGCATATTGAACATGTGTCACCTTAAGGATACCACAGCCCAGCCTCATTCCATTGATGAGACCTGCATACACAGCCTTATACAGGACCTACGACGGGCCCTCACCCACAATTGTGAATAAGAGGGGAGAAAGCGGCTCTCACTGCATAATTCACTTCCTACTTTTGAAGATTTTTTGTGGGGATCTGTTGATCGACACCAAAAACAAAGGAGACATTACACATGCACACATACCCTGAAACCATCTTGAGCAAAATCCCATATGCCTATGCAGATCAAACAAGTATGCCCAATTGACACAGTCATTAGCCTTTTTAATATTGATTTTGAAGAAAACCCTTCCCTCCACATTCGGAATATTCATCAACCAATCAATTGGCAATGATCAGACCATCCATTACTGGTCTTCCTACCACAAGTGCCGATTGAATGTCTGACATTATCACCGGGATCCCCTTGCGACATCACTTCTGAGTGGAAGCCACCAATAAAGCTGATAGGATGGGAGTCTAAGATTGACTCCACACTATCTTTCTTGGGGATTAAGGGGATGAATGTTGCCCCTATTGGTTTGTTGAGAATCTCATCTTCATGAAATTATTTAAACACCAACGTAAGATCTTTGATAATATCCCATCAATGCTGATAAAATAAAATTGGGAACCTATCCGGTCCCCTTTCATATGGAACACAATGGCTTTAACTTCTTCCTCCTCAAAATCCCTTTCTAAATAATCTGCTTGATCTTTGGAAATATCATAGAAAATAATATCTTTCAACGGAGAATGATTAGGAAATTCTTCTGTGGAAGATTCTTTGAAATGAGAAACAAAACAAGCACACACTTCATCCTTTGATGAAAGAATTTTCCCATATTTCTTGACAGAAGCTGTGAAGTTAGCCCTTCTTGCATTAACTATTCTGTGAGAAAAGACCGTGTTGCCATCCCCTTCTTTAAACCATTTCCCCCTTGAGATCTACCTCCAATAAATTTCTTCTCTCCTTGGTGAATTGTTTAGCATCTCAAAAACCTTTCCCATTTGGCTGCTTTTTTTTTTAGGGTAAGCCCCTCACTTCCTCTTCCTCGTTCTCTAACTTCCAAGTTCATTCTGCCATTTAGCTATGGTTCCCTCAAATCACTGAACACAACTATGTTCCACAATCTGAGACGCTCTTCCAACAAGTGCAGCTTCTCACTAAATTGCTATCCAGCCCTCCTAGTCACTGAGAATCACGACTGCCACTCTTTGATAACATTCATACACTATGGATGTTCCAATTACATACTCTCAAATCTGAACATTTTAGGCTCCCATGATTCCATCTTTGTGGAAAAGCCTGAAGGTTAGCTTCTGGGAAAGCCATCTCCCAAGAAGGTGACACTAAAAACTTTTTGAGCTTACATATGATTGGTTCATCCTGTCTGTTAGACCATGTGAATTTTGCACCATGCACGGACATATCAATGAGCATGCAGTCCTCGATAACCCTGCATACTTCTCCTGACCCCTGGTCCTCCATTGTTTTCCTTCCAAATTCTTTTGACATTGAAATCTCCCTCCGGAGAGATATGGACCAGTGCCAACTAATAAGTCCGCCCTCTTCATGATCCGACCATCCCTCATTCTAAGAATACCCTTGAGCTACCATTCAACTAAATCCACCCCTAATCAGAATTGTTGTTGCCTGACAACTCTTGCACCAATGAGGCATCAATAGCTTCTTTCTTTGTTTCCTAAACAATCAGGATATTGATCTTGTTTGCCTTGATCAAATCTTTCATTGTCCTCTTCTTATCTGCAGCACCTGGACCCCTCAAATTCCATAATAGGGTATAATTTGAACATCATAGCCAACCGACCCCAACCCATCCTCACCCTCCCTTACGCTCCTGAGATTGTAATTTATACTACATTTCAAATTCTGCAGTTCCCTATAACCCCTTGGTCTTCTAGGAGATTTCTTCACAATTATCAACCCTCTTCTTTTCTCCTCTATTATTTTGAGGATCACCCTGTAGTTTTCTTCCTCTTCCACTATACCCACCTAGGTATTCCATAATGGTAATGGTGGCCGTGACAACCACTATTGTTACCGCTACACTTTGGGCCTTACTGGCCATTATGGTTTTTTTTTTTTTTTTTTTTTTTTTTTGTAACGCTTAACAATTACCACCATTACTACCTAGTTACCCACCCCCAATTCCTTAGCCAGCTTCTCGAATCTGTCCATCATGTGAGCCACTGCATTTCTCCTTAGATCCCAAAAATCAGGCAAGCCACATCATGTAAAATCATGCTGAAAAATTCCTAGAAAATCACACGTTGTGGGCCCCGGAGGTTTGGGATGTTGGCATGTCCATTCATCCAGGTGGTGCCCTTATTTTGAATGAAGATGGTGTATCTAAAACATGGTGGGCACCAAATGACTCGGGAACGCTTTGACAAGCTCCAACATCACTCAGGATGGATGGGGAGGGGGGTGCTAATTTCATTTCATCAAATTGGAAGATGTTCGGAAAAGAGGCATTGGGGTGGGGTGAGCAAGGGCAAGAATTTGTTTTTTGTTTTTGTTTTTGTTTTGTTTTGTTTTTTTTAGTTTTTAGTTTTTTTTTTTTTTTTTGTTGTTTTTTTTTTTTTAAAATTTATTTATTGCTAAATGAAGGTGGATGGTTTTGAGAGTAAACCTCAAGCGCTTTGGTGAGCCACTATTGGTAACCAATATGGCCCTAGGGAGAAGAGTTTTGAGTCTTGTGCATGGTTCAGTGTGGTGGTGGTTCCTTCATTGCTTATCAAAGAAAGAAGAAAGGCCTCTATACTCCCTAGCAGAATGATGAAAATGAATAAATACCAGCTTCACTTCAAACCTTGCCTTTTTTCTTGCTTGCTTACATGGAAATTAGAAATACAAATAGAAATCCTTATTGTATACCTAGATGGACCCTCTTTCTTTGAAAATTACAACAGCATACAGAGTGTAGTTACCAGGAACCTTAATTTTGCCGCTTGCAAATGCTAATGTGGTTATTTTATTTAATTTAATTTTTTGGGCTACTGTTTCCAAAGTAAAAATGTGGGGTGGTATGCTGATTTTTGTATCCCAGATTATGGCACTTCTTTTGCGTTAAACAATGCTGAAACCTTGCAGATTAGTTGTTGATAAGTAGACTATTAAACCATCTCTGTGACTGGTCCAAGATTATGCCATTTGTTCTGGAATTGAGTGTTTTCATTGACTTACTAATTAGGCATGGGTTGTGAACTTGTGCTGGGAATTATGGAGTTCTCTGATAAGGTTGACAATGTAATCACAACCTCATTCTGACATCAATAATGTGAACCACAAGTCCTGATACTTACAAAAAGGGGGTTGGAGTTGCTGTATCTTATTTTGGGATTTTTAGTGATTTTTCTTTGAATTTTCAGAATGTCTTTGGTTGGTTTTTGGAGACCCAGTTTTGGGAGGAAAAATATGAGAAGTGGTTCCTTATTTTTCTTTGGTCTTTGGGCTCCTTCCTCTCTATGTGAATATGAGAAGCAGGAATCTCTAGGACTATCGTTTGACTGCCACAGGACTGTTTTGCTTCTCTCTATCAGGGTTATTTTGCTTTCTCCCTATCAGGACTTGTCACTGGGTTGTTTGGAGACTGTTTAGCCTTTTAGATAAGATCAAGGGGTGACATTATGTCCAGTTTTTGTATTTCCTTGGGTATTACAAAAGGTTGTATGGGGCTTCTTTTATTTGTTTTTGTTATTTTGTGCACTGGAAGTTGTTGTGGAGCCTTTTTTAATTTTTTTAAAATTTTTGAATGGATAAATTTTATTAAAAACGCCACGACGCAAAAGCTGAACAAAAAGGTGGACAAGATGACGAACCATCTTGTGCTAAAGAGGGGAACTAACGCCCCAAGATACATCAAAGGAATCCCTATTACAATTGAGAACAACTTTTGACCATAGCCCCGAAAATTGCTCTGTTTCTGACATTTAGGAACACCTGCCTAGAAGACAGCTTTGTTGCAAAAAGACCAGTTATTTCTTTCTTTTCAAATCAACCAAGGCTTGCAAGAAAGTATCAGCTCCATAATGTCCAAATCCACCAGATGGACGATTTGGATATTTGCACCTGTTTTCCATGTTGGAACACTCTTGTGGGCTTATCAAACCTCATTGTAGGAGAATGTCCCCAAACATGTGTTTGGGCAGTAGTGAATTGTGTTGACCTCTGGAATTGGTAATTGTCAAGTGTACTTTAAATCAGCTAGCATCATCATCCCTCTCTACTCTATCAGAGTGGGATTTGGTGCTCAAATTTAATTGAAATGGAAGTTCTTCTTTCCTTTCCAATAACCTCACATTTGCAATAACCTCTTGTTTGTCTGTGTGCGCCCCTCTTCTCGCACCAAGGAGCTGATTTTTGGTTTATCCAGTTCCAATATTTCTGGATTGCAGGTCTTATTCATCACTCAACCCCTGAAATTATAAAATGCCTACTTCTGGACACAGAAAAAACTTGGGGAGAAATACATTCAGAGGCATTGCCTCTCGGCAAGGGCTGTCTTCTCACATTTGACATTAGTTGACTTTGATTGTTCCATGAGTTAAAGTTCTGATCCCCTTCCTTCCATCCTTTGAGATGCTATTATGACGATACTTCATATAGAAGTTGTGGGTCGTTGTCCTCTTGATTCGAGTGGCAAACATGTATGGTGGTGATTGGGGTTGTTGATCTGTTGGTCCACAAAGTGGATGGGCATAGCTCAAGAAATGCAGTGATTGGACATCTTGGCCATCAAATCTTGTCATCGGTTTTGACCTGTGAATTGGTATCTCTATGCACAGCTTCGAGTTAACATCCATTTTGCCGGCCAGTGCTCAGATGTCGACCAAAGTCTGATGACATTACCTTTTGGGCTATTGGCCATCCCAATGGCGTCACACCTAATCAGCAGAACTGAAATTTGTACACAAACACCAGATTTATGTAATTTATTCGCACTTACATGGGACTTCACAAAACCTGCACATCTAGTAGCATTCCTCATCTTTATATATATATATATATATATATATGGGTTTTATTTTATAGGCAATGAAATTCTGGAAGTCTTTCTGTAAATCAACTTTCCTTTTGAGAATGCATGAACAAAACTCTCAAGCATTTCCCTGGAAAACATCTAGTAGCATTCCTCATCTTTATATATATATATATATATATATATATATATATTTGGGTTTTATTTTATAGGCAATGAAATTCTGGAAGTCTTTCTGTAAATCAACTTTCCTTTTGAGAATGCATGAACAAAACTCTCAAGCATTTCCCTGGAAAACATCTTTTACATCTCCCTCATCTCTTAATTTGGCTTCAATTTTCAGAACGCAAGGATTTTTAGCGCTCTTCACTGGTGACACTGGTGAAATCCGTGCTGAAGTGAGGGAACAGATTGACACGAAGGTTGCAGAGTGGAGGGAAGAAGGGAAGGCCGAGATTGTCCCCGGCGTCCTATTCATTGATGAGGTGCACATGCTCGACATCGAATGCTTCTCGTTCTTAAACCGTGCATTAGAAAATGACATGGCCCCCATCTTGGTCGTCGCCACCAATCGGGGGATCACGACCATCCGTGGCACAAACTACAAATCCCCGCATGGGATCCCGATCGATTTCCTTGACCGCCTCCTCATCATCACAACACAACCCTACACTGAGGAAGAGATCCGTAAGATCCTTGACATCAGGTGCCAAGAGGAAGAAGTAGAGATGTCGGAAGATGCAAGAGTCCTACTAACAAAGATTGGCGTTGAGACGTCTCTGAGGTATGCAATTCATCTGATTACGGCAGCGTCATTGGCTTGCCAGAAGAGGAAGGGGAAGGTGGTGGAGATGGAAGATATTAGTAGGGTGTATCAGCTCTTCCTCGACGTGAAGAGATCGACTCAGTACTTGGTGGAGTATCAGAATCAGTACATGTTCAGTGAAGTGCCGAGGGAGGGAGAGGAAGATGATGCCATGCATTCATGATTTGGGTTTTGAAGCGGATGGTGGCGCTTGCACGGATCATGCGTGATTGGAGGTTAGGCAGTAGAGGTTGGTATATACTTATCACTTATATTTCTTTGTACAATGACTGATACTGATTGTGGGAATCGTGTTGGCAGAAGATGCATTTTTGAGGCATGGAAATGCATGGTGTGAGATCTTTTGGGGTTTTCCGATGAGTTCGCATCGTTCGTCTCTCGATCGGTTGTTGCTAATTGTTGCTAAGCGAAAGGCAGAGGGTAATTATCTGTACTTGCACAACTTTGTTTTCCATGTACGATAGTGTGGCATACATGTGATATTAGGGCAGCATCATTCAGGCTCAACTTTGTGCTCTGGCCCAAGATGAGGTGGTTCTGCACATCGGGGGGGCCCCATGTGCATTTCGATCTGTACAGCTGGTCCATTTTTTTTTTTTGGTTTTTAATCTAACCGTGTTTTTTTTTGGAACCCATGTGGCAGGCCTGGTGAGCAAGTTTCCATCTGTTAATTATTTCTTAGTGGATTGATGGTCTGAGGGGATGCACCGAATGATAGAGATGGGTGTGATACCTGACCGTGGGGCCCACCTTTTATGTATGTGCCTTGTATCCATGCCGTCCATCTGTTTTGAAAACTCATTTTAGGGCATGATCCAAAAAATGAAGGGGATCTAAATCTCAAGTGGACCAAAATACAGGAAACAGTGGTAATCGACAATTAAAAACTTGTCGTGATCCACTTGGATCAAGCTGATATTTGTGTGGTCTATTCATCCATGTCCTTTTGACCTTATCAACAGGTTGGATGGCAAATTAACATTCTGGTGTCCCCCATAAAGTTTTTAATATTGAGGATTCAATCACGACTGTTTTCTGGAGTATGGTCCACCTAAGGTTTGCATCTGCTTCGGTTTTTGGGTCATGGCCTAAAATGAGCTGTGAAAATGAATGGACGATGTGGATGTAAGGTATACATCACAGTGGCCCCGCAGTTAGGCATATACATCAGAGTGGGCCGCACCATACAAATCATTGGAAGGTCGACAACACAATCATAGAGGTTCGACCCACCTGCTGCCTCATGTGCATTATTTGCATGCCAGGTTGTCTTCTGGGTATGGCCGACCATTTTTGCATGCCTAAGGTGTCCAACACGTGATACTGGACGGCAAAGGGTCCAAAATAATCGAATTGTGCTGGCTAAGCACACTGTTTCTCGCCGATGTTTTGGAAATCCTAATCTTGCATAAGTTTGGCCCACGATAAAAGGTCACCTAGAGCTGAAAATAAAGCTGATCCACTCATGCCAGATGTTCGGCTGTTCGTTTGGCTTAATGTTGGAATTAGCCTAACTTTTGTGGTATATGATATCTATGGTAATGTTGCAGAAAAATGCCTGCATATAATTGATGCAAGCATATATAACAAAATCACATGGAAGGAAAAATAAAAATAAAATAAAAAAATAAAAATCAAGAACCAAAGGCCAAAGAGAGAGAGTCAGATAGTACTTATATTATTCAACAATCGACCCAATTGATAGGACGGAAAAAAGAAAAAAAAAAAAAAAAAATTCAAAAAATTCAAAAACCAAAGGCAAATAGAAAGAAGTGGAGAGGAACATGGTTCAAATTTACAGAGTCTAGTTTTTTTTTTCACTAAAACAATAAAAATCTAAGACTACAAGATTTACTTCCGTCTCAATTTCTCACCTTACTAGAAAGCTCTAGTAAAGAAATTGTGTTTACATGTGACAAATGGAAAATGACATTTAAGAAGAAAGGACGGCTTTTACGGGTGGCTAATTATGCCATTTTGGTCTCACATTCGTGCCCAGTACTTTTATGTGCATCATGACCTGGTTATGCACCATTTTATTTGTAAGTTTCTTATTGTCTATTTTGATGACATTTTTATCTATAGTAAGTTAAGAAAGGAGCATCTCAATCACGTAAGCCTTATCTTCAAAATCCTTCGTAACGAGCGCTTTCACATCGACTTTAAAAAGTATACCTTCATGAGTATACCATTGGTTTTCTTATGATACATTGTCGCGTCGCAAGGTGTAGAGGTACAGTTTGCCAAGGTGAAGGCCATTATTGATTGGCCAACACCTATTATTATCTTTGAAGCTCTTAGTTTCCATGGCTTCATTACATTAGACATGTTTTGTGTGGAACTCCAACAGTATCATGGCTCCGATCATTGATTGTACGAAACAAATGGAGTTTAGAGTAGTAACATGGACGTTTGATAAGATCAAATATAAGACGACCAGCTTTAGACTTGCATCTTGTAGACTTTGAGAAGGTGTTAGAGGTAAGCTGTAATGCTTCCAACATTGGCACTGGAGTTCTCACTCAAGAGGGTCATTCACTAGTTTTCTTCAGTGAAAAGCTCTCTGATAACATATTGGTACAACCGGTTGATGGAAAGAATATGCCCAAGTATAGTCACCTTCAATTTAAGCACGAGAACTCAAACAAATATAAGAAAATAACTTTAGAAATTTGATTCAATTCAAATGTACCTTGATACTACTTATCCCAAATTCTTATATGAGCTTTTAAAATATATATAAAAGAAAAACATATAATATCATTGATAGCCAATGACTTATTACAAATATGAAAAATAGATAAAATACATTATAATTTTGACTAATAAATTATTTTTAGTTACCTTATCGATTTTTTTCTAGGTAATTGCCTAAATAAGCTAGCTACTTAAATAGAAAGCTTTGGCCTCCTTATTGATGGGTCAACTATTGGGCTTGGGCTTAAGCTTAATGGGCCGGTTCAGGAATCATGGGCCATAATCAGCCTTTATCATCATCTCTATTCATCCATTTCCCTTTTATGGACTAGAGATAATAAGCTAGCTAAAAAGCCATAAACTCCATGGATGGGGAGCAAATTAGGTGTTTACCAGGTAATAGCTTAGTGAGTGTTGCCCCTACTGTAGCGCCCGCCTTGATGATGTGTTGCATATCACCCTGTCCATCCGTTTTTCCAACTCATTCTATGCTGGGGTATAAAAAATTATATATATCTAAATCTTAGATGTAAATGCCACAAGAAATAGTGGTGATTGAGAGCCTCACCGTTAAAAATTCTAAAGGGGAAGATATGGATGAATGGAAAATAAAAAGATTCGATTGATCCAAAACTTTTGTGGCCCGTGAAGAGTTTTTAATGGTTATTCATCAATGTTTCTATTAGTATGAATTACTTAAGATTTTGATCTTCTTATGATTCTGGATCACATCTTAAAATGAGATGGAAAAAAATAGATAGACAGCATGGATATAAAAAGAAATACATCAAGGTGGGCCCACACGGTTGAGGTAATACCTACTAAGCTGTTACCCGGGTAACACCTAATCCGTGCATAAGGAGATGGAATATTTGGGACTTGCTCGTGTGAGGTTAAGGATTTTCTTGACCGTCCACGTGCACTTAAGATAATCCAATCCATTTATCAAGTGGGGTTCATTATGAATGTCTTGGCTAAAAAATGGTGGGGCTCACTCTTATGGGACCACTTTTGTATGTTGAATATAGACCCATTCGATGTTTTCCGTACATATTTTATACACGTGTGGCCATTTTTATGAGTGATGGAGCCTGAATTTTTGGCCAGGGCAAGGTCATAGTGAAAACAACATGTTAAATGGCCATGATCTTGCATGCTTGTGCCATGCATAACATCATCACTCGGAGTAAACGTTCAAATCCCTGGCGTGTGCATACATCATCTACGAAGCTGAAGGATTAGGAAATTTACCTGAAAATTCCTCCTAAATGTTAGTTTTAATTCCTTTAAATCTCATATTTACCAAATCATTCTTCCGAACTTATACTAGGGCTGTTCACGAGCTGAGATAGCTCAAAAAAGCTGCTCGACTCAGCTCAAGTCAGCTCAGATTAACTCAGCTTGAATGGCTGATTCAAGTTCAGCCAAGCTAATTATTTGAAGCTCGAGTTGAATTGAAGCCAAGTTCGACCAGGGGCCATTTCAACTCAACTCGACTTGACTCAAAGCTCGAACTCGAGCTCAACTCGACTCAAAGCTCGAACTCGAGCTCGACTCGGCTCGATTAATAAATATATTAAATATTAAATATTATATATATTATATTAATATAAGTTTTAAGTTTTAACTTTTTTTTTAAAAAAGAAAACCTTAGAGTGTCTACCCGACCGCACGCACCCCCTTTCCCTTTCCCTTTCTTCTCTCTCTACCCACTGTCACCGCATGCCCGCCCGGACCACCACCACCAATTTTTATTTTAGCTCCACAATAGTATGATTTTAATCTCCTGAGATCTACTTTTTGGGCGAGAAACCCAAGAAATCCGAGATGGGTTCTTCTCAGATTTGTTAGAGATTTAAGGAAATCTAATGATCTGATTGGCTAGAGCTCTTTACTTGGATTTCTGATTTATGTTTTGCTTTGTTTCTTTTCTAGTACTTGGATTTCTGTTGGTGGAAGAAGATCAAGAACAGATTAGTTCTTACAGGTTTCCTCATCCGATTCGAAGCTTTGTTTGGTTTTTTCCTTGGGTTTTACTTTGATTCTCTTAAGATTTTTGAATTTTTCATCAATGGAGGAGGATCAAGAATAGAATCCATTATTCTCTCACCTAACAAGCTCGAGCTCGACTCAGGGTAAACTTGACTCGACTCGAACCACTAGCTCGACTCGAAATCGACTCGACAACTTTGGTAAACAAGCCAAGCTTTAATGTTGAGCTCGAGGCCAAGCTCGAGCTCGAGCTCGAACTCGAGTACATCGGATAAGCCGAGCCGAGCTTGGCCCACCTCGACTCGACTCAGCTCGATGCCCACCTCTAACTTATACCTAGGGTTAAAATGACATTTTTACCCTACCCTTTCACTCTCATCCATCCTCTCACGTTGTAAATTGGTCACAACTAGTCGTAAATGGACGAATACATACTCGACCCTAAAAAATTGTAAAATGCCTCTGCGGGGCCCACTGTGATGTATGTATTTTATTCACACTGTCCATCCATTTTGGAAAATTATTTTAAGGTATGAACCCAAAAAATGAGGTAGATCCAAGGCTAAGTGGACCATACCGTAGGAAGCAGTGGTGACAATGAAGCCCACCGTGGAAACCTTCTTATGGCCCACCATGTTGTTTATTCGTCATCTAACTTGTTCCTAAGGTCACATAGACATGGATGAAAGGAAACAATAAGTATCAGCTTGATCCAAAACTTTTATGGCCCCCAAGAAAATTTTAATGGTGAGCCTTTAATCTCCACTCTGTGGTCCACTTGAGCCTTGGATATGCCTCATTTTTGGGTTCATACCCTAAAATCCATACATCATGGTGGGCCCCATAGAGAATTGCCTAGAGGAATTAGCGTCTAGGCGAGGCAAGACATAATCCACTTCCCATCCGGATGTAATAACCTATGAACATTCATCTTTATGTGGGCTATCATGATCTAAATGGTTAATCCACGCCGTCCATATATTTTGATAGATCATTTTATGACATTAGCCTAAAAATAAGGCATACTGAAGGCTCTAGTGAACCACACCACATTAAGCAATGGTGATTGGACTCTTACAGTTGAAAACATCCTAAGGCCCACCATGATGTTTATCTACAATTCAACCTCTTCATAAGGTTACAAAGACATGTATGAAGGTAAAACATGAATATAAACTTGATCCAAAACTTCTGTGGCCCCCAAGAAGTTTTTAATGGTGGGACCCACTGCGATCTTTGTAACAAGTCCACCCCGTCCATCAATTTTTCTAGATAATATTTGGGCGTGGTCCTAGAAATGAGGTAGAACCAAAACTCAAGTGGGCCGTACGACAATAAAAATTGGGTAAGGAAATGCCTATAATTAATGTCTCCCTGGGGTCCACTAAGATGTTTATATGCCATTTATACCATTTGTTGATGTCAAAATCTGGGGCACCCTCCGCCGAGCCTTGAGTGCTCGGAGCGAACCCTGGTCCTGCAAAAACAATAAACAAAGGAGACCCTGGCTTAAGCAGGGGATCCTCCGATGCCAAAGTCAGGCTAGGGAAACTAGGTCTAAGTTGAGTAGAGTAGAGTGAGGGTGCGAGATCTTGCGTACCTGTATAAGTACAATGATTTGTATTTATACCTGAGGGTCGCACTGAACGTGTCCGATAATCTTGACATAGTCATCGCCACTACGCAAGGGCTACACGCACGCAGTTGTTGACGGTTACTTGGAGATCGTGCTATGAGCTTTACCAGTCGAGCGTTACTGGGGTGTGCGTTAATGCTATTGCTGACTAGGTTCCCATCCAAGCCGACCTCATGGTTCGGACCTTAATGGTCGACCCGTGCTCATGGATAAGTGGATTATTGGCTCGGCTTGGAGGAACACTAGATGGGTAAGTGATGCTTTCCTGCATTTTGAGTTGACATAATTAGGTCGGATGTGCTGTTGTTGCCTCGAGATTTGGCTCGTAGGATGTGCATTAACTCCTTTCGAGTCTTGGGTCAGCATTATAGCTCTACGTGAGCTACTGGGTCGGACGTTCACCTCACCTCCGACGCTAATTAGTCCGAGGCCCTGCTCATTGATGTTAGAGTTAACCTCGATGTAGCTCGGTTCGGATTTACCCATAACAGAAGATCCCTACTCTCTAAGTCCGAGCTCGGACTCAGAAAGTAATGTAGAAAAGGAGGCTTAAAGGAGCGAACCAAAACCCCCTCGTAATGATGAGACAGCGAAACATTTCCATGATGGGCATCGCATGCGTGACCAAGGAAGTCGGGACGTTTTGTCTAGATGAATTAGGGGATGCCATGTGGACCTTGAAATGCAAAGAGAAGTTGGCGCATTGAATACTGGCAGCACACGAGTCGGAGAGATGCGAAGGGGCACCGACGCATGGAATGCTGGTAGTGTATAGGTCGGAGTGGCGTTTGGTTGCGCGTATTGCGAATCGCCACATGCACAATTGGGCTCAAATCCGAGCCGTTTCAGCTTTGGCGACAGTTGTCTGTCATAATTGCGGGCGGTAGGCTCGGGCTATAATAATTCTTGAGGTTTCTTTCATTTCATCTCTCTTGTGCTCGAATACTCTTTAGTCTTTTCTAACTCCTTCTCTCCTCCCTGAGACTTGCTGCCGGAAAAGAGTTTTACCAGTCGAAAAAGAGGATTCTGCTCAAATATGCTTGCCTGAAAGGAGAATTTTCGCCGGAGTAAATCGCCCACAGCGTTGTGAGTCCACCATTTCACTTTTTTTCTTCACAATGTCGAGCAATTCGGAAGAAGTCTAGAACAGGTCAGAGTCCACGAACACAGACCTTGGGCGCCTGGGCTCGGAGGGTACCTTCGAGTCTGTCTCGCTTTATCCCCCTCCCAAAAAGAGTACCATCGCAAATTCGAAGAGTCGAGCCAAGGGATCGAGCAGGATACCCCGAGATCTTGCTGGGAGGGAGCTGGCCGGGCCTTTAGGAGGCTGAGCTAGAGCTGAAGTGCCAGGAGGCTCAGTTCTAGTTGAGGCCCAAATGGCTAGCCTCTGCACAGAGTTCCAGATCCCGGACTCTGTGCACATCAGGGCCCCCCTGCCCTTGATGCACTTGGAGACCCTTTCTACGGGAAAGTAGTAATCTTCGTCTGTTCTCTCCAGTGCGAACTCTAGTTTTCGCTCCACCCCTTTGTGCGTGCATTGATGGCGCAGTTGAATCTAGCTCCGGGTTAGCTTGTCCCAAATGCCTGACACATCTCGGTGTCATCCTTCCTCATCTGGCGAAAGCTGAAGAGCTAGGAGTTGTCGACGGTTGAGTTCCTAGCCATGTACCAGGCGAAGCACGACAGGGCCGAGCTGTGCTCGTACTACTTCTTGGCCAGGGCCTAATATACTCCGGGCCTCATCGTTAAGCTCCCCACTTCTAATGAAGATTGGAAGGGGAAATGGTTATGCGCTTCGAGAGAGTGGGAGGCTCCAGTGTCTAAGCTTGGACACCTATGGGTTAGAGTGCCCAGCAAGTTTTTCGACCCAGGTAGACGTGTAGATTTGACCTTTCTTCTTTGCTATCTGCTCGTTTTTATTCTAATATTTGTTATTACTTGTAAATTATCTGAGGTGCTCGTAAGAACTGCGCTCTTCCCTTTGAGCTCAGATAGCCAGGGCTCGGCTGCTCATTGAGGAGGATCACACCTGACATTCCCTCATCAGCCCTCATTTTGTCCGGTTTCAGCAGATTCAAATCCCTCCACATCGCCTTGGGTAAGCTTGCATCTTCACATTCTGTGCTCGAATTTACAGAGTTGATGAGGCTGACCCTTCTTGTTGATTAGGAATGGTTGAGGCAACAAGATCGAAGAGGAAGAGAGGAGAGCAGTGCCCCCCTCTTTCAACGTCATTTTGGCGTTGGCACTGGAGTCCCGGGTCAAGATAACGACTCAGAAGAAGAAGATTCCAGCACCTGAGCTCGTCGTTGCTGAGGTGACTGCAACACAAGCAACAACACTAGCACCAATACCAACACTAGCTTCGGCCTCCGAGGCCAACTTGTCACCACCTCTTGGGATTCGGAGGGAGGCTGTGAGAGAGACTGCTACAACAGATTTCTCTCACGACTCAGTTGTTGATGCCGAGAAACCCAACCTTGTGTTCACCGCTGCGGAGGTGGATGTAATTTTAGCTCATGGGGCCGACGCGTTGATCGGTCCCACTACGCCCGAGGCCGAGGATCAAGCCTCGGTGGCTAGTGGCGTTGGTCGCGCTATTGACTCGGTCCCCTTCCAGAGGATAAGAGTTTTTTGTGCCTAGCTGCACATAACAGAGGTGTCCATCGCCCGCACCATGACTAGGCTCCCTGAGTCAGTGGTCAATGACTTCCGTCGTGTTGTTACACGATAAACTTCTCAGCCTTGCTCACTTGTCTTTTACTTGTCAATTTTTGATTGTCGATCTAACCTTTTGGACTTTTACTTTTTCAGGTGCTGCCGATGCTTGTTCATATCCGAGAGAGGCTGAGGATGATGACTCGGCTGGAGAGAGAGAGAGGGCCAAGCTAGAGGAGAGCTTGAAGCCCTCGGCCCTTGAGGTAGAGAGGTTGAAGGTTCAGCTGGGAGAGGGCCACCTGAGGGAGCTGGGGCTCCAAGGGAAGATTAATGAGCTGCAGGCTCATGCTGATCTAGCTAAGTCTGACCTGAATGAATTGAGGGTAAACAATGCTCGATTGGTTACCAAGCTTGAGGCTGTCAAGCGTGAGGTTGTTGAAAGTCTCGCCAAGTAATGCTTCAAATTTGAGGCCTTGGCTGCTGAGAGTCTCTCTAAGCAGCGCTCCGAGCTCGAGGCTTTGGCTACTTCCCAGGCTTTAGCGGCTGTGGAGGAGCTCAAATCCTCCAAAGAGCGAAATGATGAGCTGGAGAAAGTTTACAACTTCACTTATAACGCTGCCTACAAAGTGTGCTTGAACGACGTTCGAGGTGTTTATCCTGAGCTGGACTTGGACGTCTTGGTGACAGAGGATGCCGAGGACTCTCCAGAGGCAGAGGCGGAAGACCCTCCAATAGTGGCCGAAGCTGAGAAGGCCCTAACCGAAGCCAAGAAGGCTCCTGAAGCCGAGCCCCCCGTGGATCTGACATTGGGCTGACCCCTCCAAGTCTCCCTCTTATCGTTTTTGTAATGACAAGTTATAATATCCGCTTTAATGAAAAAACTAATCTTTTGACTCAGCCTTTGAATATTTTTCTTTTTATGTTGTTACTTGTTGAATGTCAAATGTTGGGCCGACCTCTTCCTTAAGGAGTTGGGTTTTATCTCAGTATTTGAGGTGGCCTTTCGTTTTTGTAGACTATTGTCAAATAACGAACCAACCTCTTCTTTAAGGGATCAGTTCATCGAAGGACTTCATTTCTACACATGAGAGATGGCCCTTCATAGAATATTTAGCTGTTTTATAGAATGATGAGCCGATCCCTTCTTTAAGGGATAAGTTCGTCGAAGGACTTCATCTCTGCACATGGGAGATGACCCTTCGCAGTGTAGCAAAGTAACCGCACAGTAGACCAAGTAGAAGAGTAGAGTAAAGTAGATGATCTTTTATTAAGAGCCAACACGGCTAGTAGATCTGACTCGTACAAGATACAAAGCTTCCCCCCTTAGGGATAATAGATCTTTAAATGATCAGCATTCCAGGGGTGAGGTAATAGACGTCCTTCTAAGTCCTCTAGCCAGTAGGACTCGGGTTTAGCCGAGTTGACCACCGGATACGGTCCTTCCCAGTTTGGCCCGAGAGACCCCGCTCCAAGCTTTGCAGTTTTCTTAAAGACACAACGAAAGACTAGATCTCCTCATCAAAATGGTCTTGTCTTGACATTGGAGTTGTAAAACCGAGCCACCTGTTGATGCC
Organism: Magnolia kwangsiensis; assembly: GCA_037074715.1. Lineage (NCBI taxonomy): Eukaryota > Viridiplantae > Streptophyta > Magnoliopsida > Magnoliales > Magnoliaceae > Magnolia > Magnolia kwangsiensis. Next base: position 95,240,046 of record CM073580.1, on the reverse strand, counting down.
GAGCCGCGACTCGGAGCTTGATAGTGTCTTATAGTTCTTCAAGTAGATCTAGGCTTGTCATGATCTGGTTGGCGTTCTGCTCTTCTTGATAGTTTATTACGTACACAGTGGGGAGTTCTATCTCAACTGAGATGATAGCCTCGAAGCTGTAGGATAATGAAGAGGGAGTTTCCCCTGTGGATGACTGAGCTGTGGTCCTGTAGGCCCAGAGAACGAACGGAGTTCGTTGGCCCAATTGCCCTTAGCTTTCTCTAGTTTCGTCTTGACATGATGCTTGATGACCTTGTTCATAGCTTCCACCTACCCATTGGACTGTATATGATGAGGCGATAAGTATGCTTAGCAATGCCGAGCCCCCGACACATGCCTCAGAACCTGTCATTACCGAACTGTCTGCCATTCTTAGATACGACGGTGCGCGAGATTTTAAACCTGTAGATGATGTTCTTGTAGACAAAATCTGGCACATTCTGCTCAGTAATCTTTGCCATCGGCTTGGCTTCAGCCCACTTGATGAAGTAATTGATGTCACAATTGCGAACTTGGTCTGTCCTTTTCCAAGAAGTAGAGGTTCGATGATGTCGATCCCCTATTGAACGAACGGCCACGACCCTCTCATAGGGGTCAGCTCTTCAATAGGCTGCCTTGGCACGACAGTGAATCTTTGACACTTATCGCATCTCTGGACAAATTTCTTAGAATCTTCTCGGATCGTTGGTCAGAAGTATCCTTGACGAAGTATCTTTTGAGCCAAGGTACGACTCCTGGAATGATTTTCACAAATCCCTTCGTGGATCTCTCAGATCACATAATTCACTTCGCCGGGTCAGAGACATCTAAGTTATGGTTGGGAGTACCCTTTTTTGTATAATGTGTCGTCCAGAATTACATACCACGCTGCTTTGACCCTCAGTCGACGAGCCTCCAATTTATCTTGAGGGAGTTCGCCGGTGGTGAGGTACTTGATCATTGGATCCATCCAGCTCGGAGTTATCTGTACTGGATTGATCATCTCTTGATCAGTTTGGTTGGCTCAATCGATACTAGGGTGATTCAAAAACTCAACGGGGACAATTCTTAGGATTTTCCCCTCATCGGCTAAGGCTAGTTTCGCAAGGGCATTGGCCCAAGAGTTTTTAGCCTTGGGATCTAGTTGATGACGTAATCTCTGAACTTTTCAGTTAGGTTCGGGGCCTCGATCAAAGAAGCTATCATCCTAGCCTCCTTGGCCTCGTACTCTTTCAATATGTGGTTTACAATGAGCTAAGAGTCGCATCGTACATCTAGGAGCTAAAATCCCAGACTAGCGGCTAGTCTGAGTCCAGCCAATAGAGCCTCATAATCAACTTCGTTGTTGGAGGCCTTGAAGCCAAGCCTGATTGCGTACTGGATGGTGGTTGAGTCGGGTACGACCAGGATGATCCCTACCCTGACTCATTTCGAGTTGGATGACCCATCCATGAAAATGGTCCATCTACTATCTCCCCCTTCTGACTCCGTGCCCTTGAGAAGAGGAAGAGCTAGAGGAACAAAAGGGGGGGGGGGGGGGGGAGGGGTCTCTGAACTTGTGTCCCAACCTCGCCACTCGGAGTGGTAAATTCAGTTATGAAGTCGGCCATGACTTGACCTTTGATCGCAGTCCTCGGTCAATATTGTATGTCAAACTCTCCGAGTTCTATCGCTCACTTGGTCGATGCCAGGATACCTCTGCCCTCTGGAGTATTTATCGAAGGGGTGAATCCGTGACAATGATAATGAAATGCGTTTGAAAGTATGGGCACATCCTCCGAGCAGAGATGACTAGGCTCAGAGCTAGTTTTTCCATGCTTGGGTACCTAGTCTCAACTGGGACTAGAACCTTACTGGTGTAGTAAACAAGGCACTGCTTGCCCTTCACCTCCCGAATGAGTGTCGAGCTAACAGAGACTCACCCTCCTCGGGCTTGGATAGGTACTACTTCAACTGCTGAAAAGCCTGCTCACAGTCCGAGGTCCATTTCGCTTTCTTATGACCCTTCAATTGCTGGAAAAGGGGAGGCACTTATCAGTGTCCCTGGATATGAAGCATTCGAGCGCCGCGACACGTCCGATGAGACACTGGATCTCTTTCATCATTTGAGGTGATCTCATGTTGAGTAGAGCCTTGATCTTGTCGGGGTTTGCCTCAATTCCTTTCTGATTGACCTGGAGTTCGAGGAACTTGTCTGAATCCACACCAAAGGTACACTTAGTCGGTTCAGCTTCATACAGTACTCTTACAGTATCGAGAAGGTTTCTTCAAGGTCTGCGATGTGGTCAGATGCTTTGACGCTCTTGATGAACATGTTATCCACGTAGACCTCCATGGTTCGACTGATCTGCCGAGCTAACATCTAGTTCACCAGTCTCTGGTGTATAGCCCCTGTATTCTTTAGGCCAAAGGGCATGACCCGGTAACATTAGAGTCCTTTATCTGTGACGAAGGTTGTCTTCTACCTGTCTGGGGGGTACATCACGATTTGATTATATTCAGAGTATGCGTCTAGGAAAGTGAGTAGCTCGTGCCCAGCCATGCTGTAGACCAGCTGGTCAATCCGAGGTAGAGGGAAGCTGTCCTCAGGGAAAGCTTTGTTCAGATCTGATTAGTCTACATAAACCCACCACTTTTCGTTGGCTTTCTTCGCGAGGACCACATTAGCGATCTAGTCCTGGTAGTGGATCTCTTCAATAAAACCAATGCTGAGGAGCTTCGACACCTCGTCGGCTATGCCCGCATACCTCTTGGGCCCGAACGCTCTCCTCTTCTGTTTTATGGGCTTATGCTCTGGGTCCACATTCAGCTTGTGGACCATGACCTCTGGAGAGATGCCCAACATGTCTTGGTGCGTCCATGCAAAGACGTCCTTACGTTGTCGAAGAAAGGTCAGCATCTGGGATCACTGCTCTGAATTCAACGATGACTCGAGCTAAACTATTTTGCTCAGGTCTGCTTCATCAAGCTAGACGGTCACTAGTTTTTTGGTGAGAGAGGTCGAACACGTTTACGGTGAGGGCCTGCTTTACTGAGCCCTTTCTTACTGCTATCGAGTAGCACCTGCGTGCCTCGCACTAGTCCCCTCGGATGTATCTGACCCCTCCCTCGATAGGGAGCTTCATCATCAGATGATATGTAGAGACGACCTCCCTCATTGCATTATGGGATGACAGCCTTAAGATGACATTATGCACTGATGGTACATTCACCACCAGGAAGTCCACTAGTAGAGTCACTTGATTCTGCCCTTCTCTCGCTATAACTGACGGGAAAATAATGCCCTCAGAGATAACCTTATCTCTGACAAATCCATGCAGCGGAGTCTTCACGGGTCGGAGTCGTGACCTATTTTTCTCCATCTTATCGAATGCTTTGGAGTAAAGTATATTGGCCAAGCTTCCAGTGTCGACCAAGATACAGTAGACCTTGCGATTGGCTATTGTCATCACAAGCACTAAGACATCGTCATGGGGATGCTGAATGCCTCGCGCATCGTTCTCTGTAAACGTAAGGCTGCAAGGGCTTACTCGGAGCTGTTTCATCGGCCTTTCGACCAAGTGGATGTAGTTCTCGGGGTTAAAACTCTGGGAATAGGCTTTTGTTGAGGGTTAAATATTGCATATTAGACCCCAGTAATTGCCTAGATTTACGAGCATGATACCGTTTAATACCCAATTTAACCGTGTTTGTGATGCAGGGTGTATTTGAGAGCATGAACTGCAAAGAGGTTCTAAAAGCATGGATTTAACGATCTGAAGACACCAAAGCAAGGGACGGATTCAAGAGGACCAACATTGATGAATTTACACGCCAAGGATCTGTGAAAATCAAATCGTTCACCTTCAAATGGCCCGAAATTGGTGCAGAATGAAAGATCATATGGTTCCTGCCATCCATTCAGCTCGAAACTTCATACATGGACTAAGGGCCATAAATTAACCGTACACATCAAAAATCATCCATTAGATCGCTGTGAAAGTGGCCCAACGAATAGATCAGCCACTTAAATCCTTAAGTGGGGCCCACCTGATATCTGGATATGCTCCATTTTTGGTCTTAACTGTTTAAATGAGCTGAAAAAATGGATGGACGAAGCAGATTTCTCGAAAACATCATAGTGGACCCCACTTGAGCATGAGTGTGCATAGTGCATAAGTGCACTAGCCGTGCACAACACTTAGAGTTGGTCAAACAGACTCTTGACCCGACTCCTTAAGCAAGAACGGACAACGTCCTTCATTGTCCGTCCATTTTTTGATAGTGGATCCCACACACCATCCAATCGGATGATCCGAACTGTCCATTCACTCCATGGAATGCCAAGACCCTCATCAAGGTGAAATTTTACTCCCATGCATGTGTACACACAAAATTAAAGTCCCAACGCAAGATGAACGGTGTAACTCCAAGTCTTGTGGGCCACACTGGAATCAAATTGGTCTCGCCCTTCCCCAACGGTTTTTCGTCCTGAATCTACTGGACGATATAGATTTTCAACACAAAAGTGAAGTGGGCCCCACTGAACATGTCAGCATAAGTTGGAGCCAGGATCGCGCGTCCGGGAAATCCGGATCTTCCGGGGAGTTGTGTGACCCAGAGCGTGATCCAAACCGTTCAAACTCATCAACATGGGGCCGTTACCATCACCATGAAGGCTAAAAAAGGAGATGGATGGCCATCCGTCTCAAAACAGTCCAAAACGCAAACAGTCTTGCGTTTTCTCTGCGTAAACACCCGACTTGCCGCACCGACTCGAGGAGTTTCGCACTCCAGCAAACTGACCAACTTTCTTTACCTATAAAGAGGAGAGAGAGAGAGGACATGTAGGGGCATCCAAGAGCAGCCGTGGAGGCATCCAGGAACGTGAATAGCAAGAGAGAGAAGGAGAGCATCGGATCCATCAAATCTTAGGACGTTGCAAGGAACGTCAAGAGCAGAGAGAGAGAGAGTTTGTACTTTTTATTTTATTTCTATTTTTAAGGGAACTAGCCACATCATGTCCATGCAGGGCTAAACCTCTTAGCTAGGGCTAAGAGGTGAAGCTTGTAGCATGATGGGAGACCTTACTTTGTGTCATTGAATTAATTTTAATTTATGAACGACCTTGATTATAGTTTGATTAAGGGAAATGTTTTTAGTTTTTAATGGTTTATTGTGACTGAAATTACAATGGGTCTGTAATGGCTTTGAGCATATTCCTATTCTTTTATGTTTATGATGTCAGGAAGCCCTGTTGTTCATCATAGTCTCCTAGGCATGGTCGGATGATGGTACCCTTCCTCACCTTCATAGCATGTTAATTGGTTGGTAATTAGTTTAATTCTGTTGTTTTGCTTTGTCTCCTGGGCATGGTTTGGTGATGGAATCCATTCTAGTTCATATACCTTTCATCTCTTTAAAACTATATCAAAGGAAGTTTAGTTAATTTCCATGATTCTTGAAGCAGGCGTAAGATCTCCTTGATCTCTACAAGCGGATCCTCTAAATCCTTAGTTTCCCTCCTTTGTATTTCTCTAAAGTTTTAGATAATTATTCCATCATTATTCCTTTAAATTGATTTAGATTTCATCTTAGTCTAGTTCTAGTTCTACTTAGTTTCAGATAATGTACAGGTATCAGTCCCTTGGGATTCGACCTTAGTCTTACAGAGTTATTACTACATCACAACCTTGCACTTGGGGTGTGAACAGCTTTACGAGCTCTATTCAAATCACCACCTCCAGATGGACCACCATAGATTATTTGGATCTCCGTAGCCTCTTCTGTAGCTCTACTCGGTTGATCGTCCTTCTGAGCTGATTTCTCTTCCTTCGGATATTGATGTAACCCTTCGAATGAGGGTCTCGATTTCTTTCTTTAGATCAACATAGTTGCTGGTGTTGGTCCATGATCGCGATGAAAGGAACAATACTTGCGCTTATCTTGTTGGCCGGCGTCTGTCTTCATGCAACTCGTCTAATGCAGTAGCCTCTGGTCTCGGATATCCAGTAGAATTTGCTCCGGATACGTGTTGAGAGAAGTGTACGAGCTGAACTTGTTCTCGGGCTTTCTACTCGGCCTTTGGTCTTGGGAGGCTCTGTCATTCGATCTTTTATTTGTTGGCTGTGATTCTTCGTCCCTCTGCCTCTTCCCTTTAGATGAGTGCTCTGCGGCTTAGATATTCTTACGCGAACTGAAGAATTCCTCGTGGTTTGTGTACTTCTGAGCTCGGCTAATGAGTTCGGCCAAGGTGGCTGGTGGATTCTTCCCTATGAAAAAGAGGAACTTTCCTTCCTTGAGTCTGATAATCATAACAAATAATGTCATCTTGTCGTCATAGTCACCCACCTGCAGAGTTTCTTCATTAAAGCGAGAGATGAAGTCCTTTAGCGATTCTTTGCTCCTATGCTTGACGATAAACAAATGGGTTGACGGCTTCCGACTCTTCTTGCCGACGATAAACTTGGTTAGGAATGATCTGCTGAGCTCGATAAAGGTGCTGATCGACCTCGACTTCAGCTGTCGATACCAATTCCTTGTGGCCCTAGTCAGAGTTATTGAGAAGGCTCGAGACATCATTGCTTCCGAGGCTGATTGAATCTGCATCCACGATTAGTAGGACTCCATGAGCTCTGTAGGGTCCCCGGACCCCGAGTACTGAATGACGGGAGACATCCTAAACCTCGGAGGCATCACCTCGCTCATGATATTAGTAGTGAACGGAGGTTCAGTCTCTTCCATCATTGCTTACACTGAAGTTGAAGTAAGAGTCTGTTGGTTTCACTGTAGAGTCTTAATTTGACTCATGAGTTCCTCGAGCTGGGCTTCCCATGTGTCCCGGTTCTCAGCAACGGTCTCTCAAGGAGCTTTGACCTCGGGCGTCTTTGTCATGCCCCAAAATGCGGCACTTAGGTATATCCGACCCCGATTCTGTATCCGAAGGCATGACTTATGTTTTGTATATTTACACTTCATAATGCACATGTATATTAATAAAATGATCTCATTCATAAAATATAACAATTCAAAATTTTAATAATCAAACATTTATTTAAAGAAGAATAAAATATCCATGTTTCCGACTATTCAAGATTATCATCAAACACATGTCATCATCATGCTATCATACTATACTTAATGTTCATTACACTTATTTAGAAATGGTAAAGAAATAAATAAATAAATAAATCTCTTTAAGCTCCTCCATGAGATTTCGATCCTGAAATTTTAAAATCCCAACAGGGTAAGCTACGAAGCCTAGTGAGTAATCTCAACATATGTTTCAAAATAACCTCATATAACATGACTAAAAATGTATTAAAAGATACAATACCTATTTAGGTAAAACAACAAATGAGGAGATTTAATAAACACAAAATTTCAATGTAAATTCAAATAAATATGAATGAATGAAATCAACATATGCTATACTCCATAACAACATATGCAGTTTATTCTTTTTAACACCAGGGCCAATTTACACCGGTTGGCCAACACCTGCACTAATACAACACGTAGCCCGACAATGGGAACCTCTCGCATGACATGCTCACCCATCTAAAGGATACTTGGTGAGGGACTTATTTGTATGTTAGCTGGTCAGACTACTACCTTACCGAACTTTACAGTGGGAACCTTTTGCAATCCTGACATGCTCACCCACTCAAAGGGTACTGTAGATGTTCCAAAAGGTACCAATTGGGTTTCTGGGACTTTCAACCCAAGGGTCTTGATCGCCCCACCTATTTATGCTTTAGGGATTTTCAACCCAGAGGACTTGATCGCCCCACCTATTTTCTGGTGTTTCATAATTATTTTAATGATGCATGATTTTAATATTGCATAAATCAAATATTTCTAATTATCTTCAATGACCACTATTATTCGATCAATCCATCAGATTTGATGTACATGATTTATCAAACTAAAAATAAAATTTTCAATCAATGTAAATTGTACGTAGATAATTAAAATTTTACGTAAAAAATAAAATAAACATTCAACGTAATCTATTAGATCTTGGTTAAAATACAATGTAAAAATAAACATGCAACATGATTTATATGATTTAAGAATCTATAAAAAATATATATAAACTCAAGATTTTGCAATAAATTTTAACAAAACAAAATCTAAATGCAAATAAATGAATTTTTTAAAAGATGGGATTAACAATAAGACTATAAAACTTCAATTAAAGCATATTAAAGCAATGACAACTAAAAAATAAATTTAAACAACATTTTAGGAAGCAGGGTAAGTTATTATATCAAATTAAAAAGAACATCTAAGATGACAATTTTCTATTATAAGTACAAATGAATTAACAAATAAAATGAATTAAATTAAATTATATAAAGTTTTCATAAATATCAAGTGAGAGAGACTCACTTTTTTATAAAAAGAAAAAATCATATTTTTTTCTCTCTTCCGTTTCTCTTTCCTCCTTTTCTTTCTTCCTTTTTCTCTCTCTTCTCTCTCTCCCTCTCTTTCCAACATGAATGACCAGCAATACCTCTCTCTCTCTCTCTCTCTCTCTCTCTCTCTCTCTCTCTCTCCTCACTTCCTCACCTCACCTCACATAACAACACACTCTACTTCACGTTTTTCATCACACTCACAATCCACTTATTTATACTTTTTTTTTTCCACATGTGAAATGAATGTAAGAAAAACGTTTCTTACTTCTGTTTGCACTTTCTTTCATCACGTTTTTTTTTTCTCTTTCTTTTTGTTTACAACGTGGGCTGGTCCAGTGTACACATGCACCATGCATCTCATGTGCACCTTATGCATGTGCCACATGTATGTGCATGCCACACATGTGATCGGTGCGTGTGTGTGTGTGCAGGTGATTGTTGTGCCTGTGTGTGGTTGTGATGTATCCAATGGTGCATACATGGATGATATAAATAGATGGACGGATCGATGTATAAATAGATGAACGGATGGATATAAGGTTAGATAAGTTGGTGCGTGATCGGTGGTTGAAAGGTGGACATATGTATAAAAGGTGGGATAGCTAGACAGGTACAATATGAGGATGGGTTAAATGAAATGGTGATGAATGGTGGTTTATGGAAGAAGTGATGTGTACACTTTTAACATGGACCCTACATTAGTTATGTGGTTAAATAGAAGGGTAAGATTACCAATTGATCTTGTAGATTGACGGTCATGTCAGACTAATTGGGTACATAGATCAATGGTTAAAATTTGATGGTCAAGATTTATTCAGGTTATTATAGTCTTGGCTCTTCTTCTCCTTTCTAATTTGTGGCGAAGGTCAGTCGGAGCTAGCGTCGAGGTCACCGACATGTAGGTCGGGGCCCGAGTTATCGCATTTCATGCGGGGTTAGCTCTAGAAGACAAGTTCCGAGACACTTCGGCCTGTGAGCTCACATGCACCGGTTCTTTTGAAGCAGATGGGATGACCTCTTCTCGGCTCAGGGCGGCTGCTGCCCCTGTTGCTGTCTCAAAGTATTGATTTTATCCCTCAATACCTAGTTCTCTTTCTACATGGCCTTATACTTGCCTCCTCGGCTCTGGGACCTTTAAGACGGCCCCGTTGGAGTTGACTCGACATGGAGTAGGGAGGACGAGCGCGGTTGCCCGTTCGGCTTGGGTTACGTACTCACCACTGGGAGTGCTTCTTCTTTCCTTTCGCCATTTCTGGTAAAGTTCTGGTCTTTTTATTTGTTTTCCACAGACGGTGCTAAAAATATTGATGTCAAAATCTGGGTCACCCTTCACTGAGCCTTGAGTGCTTGGAGAAAACCTTAGTCCTGCACAAAATAATAAACAAAGGAGACCCTAGCTTAAGCAGGGGGCGCTCCGATGCCAAAGTCAGTGTAACGCTCTGAAAATTGGGGGTCGAGCAAGAGCCCAACTCCCGAGTTCCAACATATCACTTATGCAACATAGATAGTGATGATTAATGTTGTCTGTCTTAGTGCCTTAAACATGAGTGAGATTAGACTAAAGCAGCATATCATACTCCAGAGACAAATTTAAATTACGCCAGCAGAAGACTGTAATAAATATGTATAAGGCATGTAGGAGGTAGTACGTCTCCAAAGTATAATAATGTTTCAGGTTACACAATTACATGAATCGTTCAAAATACAAAATGTCAAAATGTGATGGTCCAGCTACAGTATCTAAACCCTGTAACCCTATCTATCAGAATGGTCTACATACACCCGCCTGAAAACTACATGTAGGAGAATGCCTCCTCGTCATCCATAAAGTCGGGCTTCGCCTCGTGGGCATCGCCACCACTTACAGCTAAGATAGGGTCTGGTTGGTGTTTAAAACACCGTCCCAGAACGTGGGAGTGAGTAATCAACTCAGTGAAACAATAAAGCAAAGGTTAACATGTTATCGATTCAATCAAGCAGTAATGATAAAGAAGTACAATCAAGCATCCCTAAGTACTATAATTAATGCAAACATGATATGTATTAATGATGCATGCCCTCGCCTACACTCCCTCAGCGTCTTCATCTCACGGCGCGCATGGCAAACTCCCGAAAGTGCTCTTCCTCACCAAAGCACATGCAGTGCGGTGCATACTCATGTTAGCCAATACTTAATTAGGTTGATTCATATAGCAGTGTTAGGAAGCTAAAGTACCTCCTTTATATCAATTCCTAAACAATGATCCTTTCTAGGGTCGTCAGTCCCAGGAAATCCCATACGATGTTGTGGTTCTAGGTCACTACAAAGAGCTCGTCACCTGATCAGTGTAGGCCTAGTTTATACTCTAGTGGCTATAGAAAGACTCGTCGCCTCAACGTAGTCTCAGAGTATGCTCGAGGTCACTACAAAGGGCTCGACACTTAATTAGTGTAGGCTGACAGCTCGAATATATTGTCCCATACCACCGTATTCGGCTCACGAGTCTGGGTTATTAACTGGTCACTACAGGGAGGCTTGTCACCCTAGTGTAGGCCGACAGCTCGACCACGGTGTCCCATACCACTATGTCTGACTCATGAGTCTTAGCGGATCAAGGTACCAAGGTTGAACGGGTTTTCACTAGTGAGTTTGGTACCTTAGATTTAAGCAGTAGCGTCTATACATGGTGAACATACATTGGGTCAACTGGGTTAGTTGACAAACTTGACTGGTACGAGCATACATCGAGCCGATCGACATGGAGCTCCTAAGAAACTTCGTGTGGCCTAACCACTGCCGACAAGCAGCTTACGACTCGGATTCATCGGGCGTGTCCATCGTGGCTAAATAGTTCAGCCATCGATCACATATCATTACCGATTGCCTGGACTACATCGTAGCCCCAAACATACTTCAACAATTAACATTCATGTTTGGTAATCGAGATAGCATGTAGAAAACAAATCAAATGTAAGTCCTATATAAGCATCTTAATGAACATATAGAGAACATGTTAACATACATAAGCATTCATCCATACAACACTTGGTAGTAAAATAAGTTTTATAAAAGAAACCATAGCCATAGGTAAGGTTATTGAGAATCCTATCTCAATGGCCTCCTTTCATGCATTTACACAAGCATTTTCACATTCAGGCGTTTTAACAAACACTTAGGCTACACATATCATAGACAGGTCATAAGGTAATTATAACAATTATTATAGTAAATCCCTTTTCAAAAGGGTACACCATACGTAAAATAATCATGTACTCTCAATCAATAAACATGGTGAGCACAAATCATAATTCCATATTCATTCAGGCATTTCAACAAACACATGTAATGCATTATAATCAACATAGTTTATATCAATATGTAATATATGAAAAACTTCGTATCTAAACACATGTAATAGCAATCAAGTCAGTTATAAACCATTACTAACATTGAAAGCTTTGAAAACCATAACCTAAACATTTATAGTCTACATCTTATGCTAATAGACAAGTATCAAACTCAGTTTGTAGATTAAGCCTTTGTCTATGGCATGACGACCACCTATAGCATGAAATAAGTTAGCTATTTTATTATTTATTCTATTTGAATTTTTAAATCAGGTTAAGGTTAGGATTTTTTATCTAAGTATGAAATCAGAATTGTTGGGATAGCAATAGAGACGGACTGATTCGGCACGTGAAGCAGCAGGAAAGAATCCCAGGAACAAACTCCAACTCTCCTTCACACTTTCTCTCTCTTTCCTTCTCTTTCTTCTCTTCTCTTTTATAGGGTTTTTCAAATTCGTATGGAATGAGAGAGAGTGGGTTTAAGACCCTTATATAGGCCCGGAACTGATGGGAATGGCCCCAGGGCTTAGGTATACTTAGGTTATAGCCAAGTAGTGTCTGTTCTGATCCAACGGAGCACTTCTGGAGGCCCATTTGTTGATTGCGGTCAGACTTAAGCTCCTTGACATTGGATCCAGGTCAAGTTAAGTTTTCAGTCGATCGAATTTACAGATTGCTCGTGGTGGACCAGTTTTAGTTCGACGATCACCGGTACTTGATCAGGGCCACAAGTGCACTGACATGTGTTAGAAATTTCTTTTGATCCGAGGGTGTAATTGGATCAGATTCTGACAGTCTGAATCTTTATACTTAGCCTGCAAGTGAACCGACTCAATTCACTTAAGTTTCAGTTCATTTCCTAAAAATATTCACGTTTCTCACACACTTCGCTCTGAACTCAAGTTATATGCATTTCTGGGTGCTATTGGGACTTGATTTCCAAGGTAGTTGTTGAGTCTAGTAAGGCGGTCATAATCATATAGTTTTGTAGAAATCAGACTTCCGACGTGCGGTCCAGGACCGATAAAAAGTTTCAAGATGCTCCCGAGAGCAACTGGGTTTAGAAATTGATCTTAGGTTTTAGGGTAATATAGCGTTAACGATTCTACAAGTTTTGGATCTTGCAGATCGTATTTAAAATGATTAGTTATAATTTCACAGGTAATCTAGTTTAACACTAGTTATGTTTCACTTAATTTTTAAAGGATTTGGTCCTTAGCGATTTCTGCCTAAGGTGGTACTCGGGTCTCTGTACGGATTTTTTTCGAGACGTTACAGTCAGGCTAGGGAAACTGGGTCTATGTTGAGTAGAGTAGAGTGAGGGTGCGAGATCTTGCATACCTGTATAAGTAGAAATGATCTGTATTTATACCTGAGGGTCGCACTGAACGTGTTCGATAATCTCAACATGGTCATGGCCACTATGCGAGGGCTACGCGCGTGCAGTTATCGACGGTTACCCAGAGATTGTGCTATGAGCTTTACTCAGTCGAGTGTTATTGGGAGTGTGCGTTAATGCTATTGTTGACTAGGTTCTCATCCGAGCCGACCTCATGGTTTGGACCTTACTTGTTGACCCGAGCCCATGGATAAGCGGATTATTGGCTTGGCTCGGAGGAACACTAGATGGGTAGGTGATGCTTTTCTGCATTTTGAGTTGATATAATTGGGTTGGACGTGCTATTGTTGCCCCGAGATTCGGATCGTAAGATGTGCAATAACTCCTTTTGAGTCACAGGGCATTATAACTGTACGTGAGCTACTGGGTCGGACGTTCACCTCACCTCGGACGCTAATCAGTCCGAGGCCTTGCTCATTGATGCTAGAGTTAACCTCGATGCAGCTCAGTTCAGATTGACCCATAACACCATTCATATAGTCATTCCTACTGGGATGAACTATATATAAAAAAAATATTAACCTGATCCAAAACTTGTGTGGCCCCACTAAGTGTTTCAATAGTAGAAGTTCATTCTTTGTTGTTTCCTACTGTGAAGCACACCTGAGTTTTGGATCTACCTCATTTTTGGCCTATGTCCTTATATGTTCTGAAAAAAATGGATGGATGGTGTGGATTTATCATAGACATCACGGTGGCCCCACTTAGGCCTGTGAAAGGGTTTTACCGGCACTCCACCTTAGCTTCCAACACCTGCTGGACCGGATCTGCTCCTATTGCAATGGCAGTGACAACAAAAGGGTCGGTCTCATGGGATGGGATTCATCATACTTTGTTTTTAAAATTCGAGTTGATCACTTGTTGCATGACCTACTTTTAGGGGTAGGTATTAAAAACAAGTCTCATCAGTGATTAATTGTTTTTTTGGAATCCAGTGGGTGGAGTGAATTTCTTATAATTGTTACAGTGGACCATGTAGAAAAAATCAATGTTGGAGATCTTTCTCTACTATTTCCTTTGGTGTGGCCTAGTATCCTAATCATAGGTAAGCCTGATTTTTTTAGCATTAGATCTAGGGTGGGATTACACAATTAAAGGTAGAGTGGATTTCATATATGCATTAAGATGGGCTTGAGTGTGCCTTTATTTATTTTATTTTATTTTTCTTTTTTAGAAGATAAAAGCCAGATTTCTTTTTGAGGACGTCGATGCATATGCCAAACCTAAATCTTATTGTCAGGAGGACAACACTGCTAATTTTTGATGGGGCTTACCATGATCTATATATAAAATCTGCTTTGATCATTAGTTATGTAATATGATATTAGACCATGCAAAAAAAAAAAAAAAAAAAACCAGGCTGGTGTCTGATTTAGATGGGCTACACCAATGGAAACAACTGGGATAATGTTGATTTTTTTATAAGGCCCACTATAAAGATTATAACAAATCCACTCCAATCATTAGATTTCATAATAACATTTATGCTTAGGGCCCAAGAATCAGGACAAGTCATGAATCAAGCGAGTTATAGAGGAGGAAATAGTTTGGAGGGTGGCAATCCTTGTGTACATTATTTTCAATCATATGGTCCACCCAAATTATTGATAGGGATCCTTTTAAATACCTATGCCTAAAATTAGGTCGTGCGACTAATGATCGGATTAGATTTTTACATACACAATAAGTTAAGGCTCGCGTAGCTTTTGATTTTTTCAAGTGTAATATCTCTTTGTACGAGGAAGAGATGTGAAAATCTCATGTAAAGGGTAAATTTGACTTTTCATTTTGCATCCATGTGACCAACCAGAGGAATGTTTGATAAATATAGATGGTCAAGTCATAACATGGGAATATATACCGTATGCTTCAAGACATCTTGGGGTAAAAACCCATAAAAGATTCTCAGACAATGACCTCACTACTGGTCTGTGCTCTGTCACCCCCCAGGATGTATGTATTTTATCTACACCATCTATCCATTTTTCTAGATCATTTTAGGGCATGAGCCCAAAAATGAGGCAAATCCAAATCTCATGTGGACCGAACCATAGGAAATAGTGGTGATTGAATGCCCACCATTAAAAATATTCTTGAGGGAAACAAAAGTTTTGGATCAAGTTGATATTCATGTTTTCCCTTCATTCAAATCTATGTGACCTACTCAGTAGGTTGGATGGAAAATAAATATTACAGTGGCCTCTAGGAAGTTTTTAATCGTGGGCATTTAATCACCACTTTCCTGTGGCCTGGTCCGCCTAAGAGTTGGATCTAACTCATTTTTTGGCTCATGTCCTAAAATGAATTGGGAAAATGGATGGACAGTGTGGATAAAATACATACATCATGTTGGGACCCAAATAGCACTGGGTAGTAGCAAGGTCGCTCCAAGCAGGGTCAGTATCCAATCCACATCTAGGATTCTATATGAAATAATGGGGGCAATATCAGTTGATGTGAATATGCAGGTGCATGCGTTCACATAGTCCTTTTGTTCCATAGAAGCCCTTTTCCTCATGATACTTGTAGAAAACAAGTGGGCCGCACCACGTTGTGTTGTTGATGTCTAAATCTGTAAGTAATATGGTCTGTTGATGCCATCTACAACTTGATGCCATTGAGCAGAGGTTGATGTCGCTGATAGGTTCTCAATTCCATCGAGAAAATTCAGAAATTCTATGTTAGTTGCTAGAATAATTTAGTATTTCTAGTCGATGTCATCGAAGTAAGTTCGATGCCATTAACAGATCCTCAATGGGTGGTCGATCCCATTGAAGTCCTATTAAGCGCACGTGTAGAGTTGCATAAGTGCGGGATTTATTTCCTATTTTGGTTGTGATACTTTATATATTATGTGTAATGGAGATTTGAGAGAAGTAGATGTATTCTAGGGAATTCTAAATCGTTCCTAAGGATTTCAAGGGCATAACTAGGGCTTGTGAAGTGAATTCCAGGTTTCTTTGTATTGGTAACACTCTATCTCTTGTAATTTTTTGCTTTTATAGTGCAAACTCGTCACTTCGTGCCATGGTTTTTTTCATGTAAAATTTGGACTGTTCTGGTTTGGACTTGGTTGTGATATTGCAAGTACTTTTCTTGATTCGTCTCTATGTGTTTTTGTGGTTCCCCAACAAGTGGTATGAGAGCTAATGTTGGAAAGTAGATCGAATCTGAAAGCAACATATCAATGACACTTAACCCGAAGTTCAATGTAGAAAAATACTCTGGTAAAAATAATTTTAAACTATGGAAAGTTAAGATGAACAATATCCCTAGTCCAGTAAGGATTAGATGATGCTATCCTTGAAAAGCGACTAGAATCTATGACAAAAGATGAATAGAACAAGATGGATAAGAAAGTGAAAACATAAATCTAATTATGATTAATGGATGAGATCCTCTATAATTTAACGATAGAGAAAATTACAGCAAGTACATGGGCAAAATTAGAGAATATCTATGCAAAGAAATCTCTTAAGAATCATTTGTACTTGGAGCTTCAGTTGTTTAATTTGAAAATGGTGAAGGGGGATGACATTGAAGCCCACATTAGTAACTTTAACAAGTTGATTTGTAAATTGTTGGATGTGGAAGAAACGATAAAAGATAAGGATTATGCATGCATTCACCTGAATTCTCTCCCAGCATCGTTTAAGTCATTCAAGGACTTTTTGTATACTGGTAAAACGACAATCAGCGTTGAGACTGTAATATTAACCCTTCGGTTGAAGGTAATGTGAAAGAAAAGCAGTAACGTGGGTGCTTTTGCACATGCACTAGTTACGAGGGGGAGAAATTTTGAGCGGGATAGTGAAGCTTCACATTCGAGGTCCAAATCCAAGGGCAAGGGCAAAGGCAAGTTGAAGTGCTGAAATCGTAGCATGTCTAGGCCAATGAAGAAAGATTGTCAGAATTCTAAGTCGAGAAAGGAGAATTCAGATAGTTATTCCAAGGAGGCTAACAGTGTGGAATCCAGAGAGGAAGTGAACTATAATGATATTTTAACCACTTCAAAGTCCGGGTACTTCGACGAAGAATGAATTTTGGATATGGTGGCTTCATACCAAATGACCCTTTATCGAACTTGGTTCACTAGTTATAGTGAGTGTGATGGTAGCTAGATGTTTATAGGTAATAATAATGCCTTTAAAGTGGTAGGCATTGGATTAATGCGCATCAAGATGTTTGACAGCATGAAGCGTATCTTGATCGAGGTGAGATACATTCCTGATTTAAGGAAGAGTATGATATCTCTGGGAGCACTTGAGACACTAAGGTATAAATTCATCGGTTTTGATTATGTCGTTAAAGTTTCAAAGGGGACACTCATAGTCATAAAGGCGTAGGGGAATGGAAACTTTTATAGGTTGATCGGAAGTACTTCATCGGGTGGAGTTGCAATGTTTGTAGTGGATTCCATGTCTGCATGCATGTGGCATGCACGCTTGGGCCATATGAGAGAGTAGGGTATGAAGATACTTTCTGATTATTATTTTATTCCAGTTTTTAAAAGTATTGATTTTAATATATGTGAGCATTTTATATATAGTAAACAATCAAGGTTATCTTTTAAGTCTGAAAACAAGTTTGTAAGGGGGTTCTTGATTATATGCATTATGAAGTATGGGGGTTGTCGCCCATGGTTTCTAATGGATAGTTGGTTTGTCACGTTCATTGATGACTATTTTAGAAAAATGTGAGTTTATTTTATGAAAAATAAATTCTATATTTTCACTAACTTCAAGCAGCGGAGGACGATAGTTGAAAAATAGTCATGACGAAAGGTGAAAATGTTGAGGACAGATAATGGTGGAGAATTCACTTTTAGAGAATTCAATCGGTATCTAAGGGTGAAGGGATCGTGAGGCACAACACAATGTGCCACATGCTGGAGCAAAATGGTGTGGTTGAGCAGATAAATCGAATTCTCTTGGAAAGGACCCGGTGTATGATTGGTAATGCTGGGTTGGGAAAAGAATAGTGGACTGAGGCCGTTAACACTACATATTACTTAGTGAATTGATCACCTTCTACGACCATCGTATGTAAATTTTCAGAGGAAGTGTGGAGTGGTCAACAGGTACACTACTCGGGACTGTGTGTATTTGGTTGTGATACTTACTCACATGCAGGGGTGTACATCGAGTTGAACTGAGTCAAGCTGGCCTTAGCTTGATTCGGTTCGACTACTAGCTGATCTCAGCTCGAACTTGGCTCGGCTCGGTCCTCGAGGTTGACTGGCCAGTTCGGCTCAGTTCGGTCAACAACTTAGGCCAGTTCGAGTCGAGTTCAAGCAACATTGAGCCAAGTTCGCCTGTGCAGCATTTTCACAAACACTTGGACTGCACCATCAAAATCTCACTGTATTGAAGACAACAACAATGGTTTTTACAAGTATTTTATCAAACACCTTCTAAGTAACATAAAAATCAAGAAAAAAGGGTATTGGTTTCATATACATACCTTCCTTACAACCAGCCATGGGTCATTTCAACAAACACTTGGTTAGCAACATCAATATCCAAGTAACCGAGTCACCGAACTGGTTCGATCCGAGTTCAATTCGAGCTAGGTTCGATCTGAGTCGAGTCGAGTTGGGGCCAGCTCGAACTCGGCCCGAACTCATTTTCGAGCTCAAAAAATTAGCTCAACTCGGCTCAAACTTAGCTTTGAACCGAGTCGAATCGAGTTTTTTTGAGTCGAGTCGAGCGAGCTAACCAAACTAGCTCAGTTCGTGTACACCTCTACTCACATGTACCATCAGTTGAGAAAGATAAGATGAACCAAATGGCTAAGAAATACATTTTTATCGACTATGGTAATAGTGTGAAGGGGTATAGGCCTATATAACCAGGTCTCACAGAAAATCATCTTTAGTTATAACATCAAATTTGACGAAGGATCCTAGTTTTGTAAGGATGAGCACAAGGAAGCCTAAAGGTTGGTTATGGATGTTCAAATAAACAGAGATGAGGCACGGGTTGATTTTGAGATGCAAACACATGTACAAGAGTAGGCGGAGCAGCCACCAATGAGGAGTTCACCAATGGATTATAGGTACTAGTGAGATATGGGATGATTCAAATGTCTCATTTTCCCTCATTACAGATGAGGGGGATCTGTCAACTTTTTAGGATGCTCTCGGTAAGCCAGATGCCAAAAAGTAAAAAATAATGATGAATGATGAGATAGACTCCTTGTACAAGAATGATATGTGGGAGCTGGTGGAGCTTCCTGTCGATTGAAAAGAGATTAGGTGCAAGTGGATCTTTAAGAAGAAATAAGATAGGTACAAAGCAAGGTTGGTAACGAAGGGATATGGTCAGAGAGAAGGTGTCGACTTCTTGAGATATTCGTGCATGTAGTGAAGCAAGTGTCTATCCGATTCATGTTGGCGCTAGTTGCCTAATACGATCTCGAGCTAGAACAGATAGATATGAAGACTGCCTTCCTACATGGAGAATTAGAAAAACATATTTACATAAAGCAACCAGAACGTTTTGAAATACAAGGGGTAGAGAACAAGGTTTGTAGGTTGAAGAGGTCGTTGTACGGCCTGGACAGTCACCTATACAGTGGTATAAAAAATTAATTCTTTCATGGTGAGTTAGAAATTTACTAGGAGTGAGTATGATTATTGTGTTTATTATAAGACACCGAGTGGTGGAAAGTTCATTATCTTAGTATTGTATATTGATGACATGCTTATCACCAGTCACAACATGTTTGAGATCGACATACTGAAGACTTAATTATTAGGAGCATTCGAGATGAAAGATCTAAAGTTACAAAGAGGATTCTTGGCTTTGACATGGAGATAAAAAAATGAGCAGGTTATGGTTATCTCAGGTGGAATACCTTGAGAATGTATTGATGACGTATGAGATAGGGAAGGTAAAGTCGGTCAACGTTCCTCACATGACTTATTTTAATTTATCTTCTAAATAGTGTCCTAAAATAGATAAAGAAAAGTAGGATATGTCTTGTATGCCTTATTCAAGTGAAGTTGGCAGATTGATATATGTCATGCTCTGTACAAGACTAAATATTTCACATGCGGTCGATATTGGTAGTAGATATATATCTAACCCCGGTAAGTAACACCGAGATGTAGTGAAATGGATACTTCGATATAGTCGAGGTACTCAGGATTATGTCTTATCATTTGAAAAATTATGGGACAAGTTAGTAAGCTATGTGGATTATGATTACGCGGACAGTGTGGATAATATAAGATTGACTTTCGGTTAGTCATTTATGCTAGCAGGTGGAGTAATCGGTTAGATGTCGAGGCTTCAGTTTGTGGTGGTTCTTTCCACAACCGAAGCTGAGTATATGATAGTGACAAAAGTAAGGTGTTTGGTTGAGATGAATGATAAATTAGTTGGGGCTTCAACAAGAGACCGTACCAATTAATTGTGACAACGAAAGTGTGATCAATTTAGTTAAGAAATCTGTTTATCACTCACTTACTAAATATATTGATATACATCACCATTTTATCTAATAGGTGCTTGAGGAATGAGGCATGACTCTAGAGAAGATTTATACAAACATGAATTTGACTGATATGCTTACGAAGGTGGTTTCTACAGAGAAGTTTAAGTTTTGTACAATTTCTCTGAGCTTAACAAATGTGTAAATGGAAGACGGAGAGTACATGAGAAGCGATGGTAGAGTTATGATGTAAGAAAGAATTAGAGATGAGGATAAAAAGTTATGAAGAATGAAGATTGAAGACATGATAGTGATTGTTGTTGATGTTTTAAATCTGTAAACTACAGGATCTGTCGATGCCATTGATAGATCACTCGATGCCATTAGTTAGAGGTTGATGCCATCGAGTAAAGGTCGATGCCATCGACAGGTACTCAATTCCATTGAGAAAATAGAAAAATTTCATGTTAGCTGCTGGAATGTTTTGATTATTGCTACTTAATGTCATCAAAGTAAGTTCGATGCCATCGACAGATCCTTGATGGATTGTTGATGCCATTGAAGTCTTATCGAGCGCACGCTTAGTGTTGCGTAAATTCATGATTTGTTTTCTATTTCGGTTGTGATACTTTGTATATGGAGGGTAATTAGGATTCAGCGAAGTAGAGGTGTTTTAGGGCTTTCTAAATTGTTCCTAAGGGTCTTAAGGGCATAGATAGGGCTTGTGAAGTGGATTCAAGGCTTGTTGGAACTGGTAACACTTTATCTTTTGTAATTGTTTGATTTCATAGTACATGCTCGTCGCTTTCTGCTATTGTTTTTTTCAGCAAGGATTTTCCATGTAAAATTCGGATTATTCTTATTTAGACTTGGTTGTGCGATACTTTGCTTGATTTGTTTCTGGGTGTTTCCATGGTTCCCCAACACATCGATGGGTCAACTATAGGTGTGTGGTAGTCATCTACTTTTAGTGGCTTTCAAACCACATGACCAGATCAATGGCCCACATTCAACCTACTTAACTCGAAACTGAATGGTCAGAGAGTCAAGCATTGTCCAATGATTCCGAATTTTGGCCCATCATCCATCCACATGGTGGCCCACTAGATCGTCAATGCTGTAAATCTATCACAGGAGCCTCGTAATAACAGCGTTTCTCATGTTTGTACGCTGCGTTTGGCTGGCTTGCTAAAATAATTTTGTCAAATTTTAACTTTACACTTAAATTATAGCATATTATATACTTCTAATTTATAAAAATAAATTTCTAAAATTGTATTTTTACATTTAAATTATAGCAGATTTTATACTATTTTAATTTTTTAAAATTTACAACTTTTTTTTAGCCTTTGGTTTGATGTAATAATAAGCTTTGAAAGGATATCCAAAGAAAAATATTTAAATATCATCTATCTCCTGTAGATTAACTTAAATTGGAAACTTTGAGGATAGGATCAGATCTTGCCTGATAAAAATAAATGGTCCACATTGATTATAATAGAGGAGCTTAATCAATGGCTACTTTTGACAAAACTCTCAAAAATTCACATAGAATGATCAAAGATTCAGAGTCGTCCAATCACTTAAATTTTTTTTTTCGCCTAGTCCCATTCGTGTAGTGGCCCACCAGATCAACAGTTTAGACATGCTGCATATCAATGACACAAGCTCATAATAATAACATTTATCATGATTTGATGTCTACCGTGTGGGTCCATAAATAATACGGCCCGAAATGACCCGATACAGGCAGGGCCGAATAAAGCAATATGATCGGGTTTCAGTGGTGACTGATAGGTGGACAAGAACTGATTTTTCGATCCTTACTTGGACATGCCAACATGCATGTATAATGCAAATGTATGAATGTGTGTGCCCGTGTGCTAGTATTTGCATATGCAAGCCGACAGATTAATAAATAAATAGATAATCTTAGTCAAAAAGAAGAAAATGGAAGAGAAGATAATGGCCAGAAGGTCCATTTTATGTGGGGAGGAGACCTATGATATTTAGAGTAGTGGGAGCAGACCCAAGTCAAGACTACATTGAAGAAGGGGAGAGAAAAATATAAAGAAAAGAAAAGAAAAGAAAAAGGAAAAGGGAATGATCACATGCATCCCATGCACGTGAAGCTTTCACATGTATTCCAGTAAATGTGTGTAGGAGATCTAAGCGGTACAAAAGGCGCGCCCCACCATGAATATCAGCTAGTGCAACGATCATCTCCAGTCCACTCATCAGGCAGGCGACACGAGCTTCGTTTCATACCGGTGATTCCGCATTGTTTCCTACAGTGTTGATTGTATGATGAATATAACATGCTGATTTCCAGGCCTCGTAATCTTCACACTAGGGCCCACATTTTGGACGGCTCGGATGTCCAATGTAAATGACAGAATGGCAAGTATATTGGGGCGCATGTGAATTTCCCATGCATGTGATCAGTCCTAAAAATACAATATAAGGATACATAGGTCTGTAAAGGGTTGGGATGGTTGGATGCAAAAGATGTTGATTCCATACCTTCTTAAGATCCTCATCCAACATGATGGAATGCAGAAGGGCAGTACCTTGTTATATATATACATGTTTGGCATGTCATTGCATTGTAATGTTTAAAAGTTGTGGTGAGATTGGATAAAGAGTCTCTGCATAATTGAAGTAGAGATAATAGTTATAAACACACATCCCAAACTCCCAAATGCTCTTTCTTCCTTCTTTCATGGTCAGGCGCAATTCAGCAGACAAGGAAATAACTGCCAATAAATAAAATGGGCCAACTATAGTGCATGTGTTTTGTACAATTTCTTAAATGGTAGCAACTCAAACCACACATCTGACATTCTTGAACGTCAATCCGAACCGTCCAAATCGTATAATCTACTTTGATGAAGTATATACAAAAAAAGGTCACTGTGACATGATGATCAAAACCTTTCAACATTAAATAAAAATTGCAAAGAATGAGCTAAAGAAAGTCTATTGGCCACTCCACGTGTATCTAACCATGAATGCCAGGACACTTGCTGGCCACAAATTAAACAGTTAGGATCATCTCATTAGTGTGATTTTTCTATGTACCCAACATATCCAACGATCAGGATCAATGTAAATGTATGCCATGTGCAAGTTCGACCCGTCACCACCATCTAAGCAATGGTTGATATAACATGAAATGGTGTAGGACAATGAAAAATATAACGAGGACCCCGGACCCAAGGAGAGTCCCAAAGGGAGACAGTCTTGGAGGGTGCAAAAGCACACATAAAAATAAAATAAATAAATGGGATTGAATGGAGATGTGATATCATATAAAAAGTGTATTAAATTGAGGTGTTGTTTTGGGTGGGGAAGATCTGAGGCAGGATCTCTGGCTTAAAAGCTCATAGATATTCCACATTAACCGTAGCATTTTCTCCTTTGCACTTTTCCTGACTTTCCATTACATCTTAAAAAAAAAAAAGGTATGCCCATCACAACCTCTATTTGTTGGGCCACACCAAAATCAAGTTTGAATTTTGATAATTTATTAAATAGAGAGGATATTCCACCCCAAATATTGATAGTTCTAACCCCATATGGGTAATTTAGCCATTGATGATGGTTAAAAGCATTGTATGTGATGTAGAGCCTGTTGCAGACACTTTTATGCCCAAGATAGATCAGAGAAGGCCCGATCGGAAGTAGAAGTGTTAAGGATAGTCAGAACCCTAAAACATGCTTATCTTACAAATCGAAATGAGTTATTCGATGTATCATATATGATTTTAGGATAGGAGAAACTGCTTTAGCCATCCAACCTTGTCCACGCCTAATTTGCGAGATTCCATCAGATTCACAGAAAAAAAATCTTTTTAATTTTGTTTTTATTATTTATAATAAATTTTAGTTTGACCATAACTCTTGAATCTTAGAGCTTTCATGAGACGCTTCCAACATAAAAAGGGCTTAAAAAAATTAGAAGAATAATATTATTAGGATAAATTGGACACTTAATATTTTTGGCTATAAACCAAGAAGTCTAGTAGAAATTATGATCATTTATAAATAGTGAGTTTACTATTTATATTAAGTCACAATTTTTAGGGAGTTTGAGTTGGAGTTTGATTCTAAAACTTCTTTGTAAGTTTGATATCACTATTTGAAGAATTATAAGTTTATTTATTTATTTACTTTTATGACTAATTAATTTATTTTAAATTTATTATAATTTACTACTATTTTTCATCTCTCCTCGTGGATTCAAGGGATCTTTGCGAGAAATCCGGAGAAGCTCAGTGGATACCGAGTAATTATTCCCTCAAGGAAGACCCTGATTGACCTCATCACGTCCACCCCCGTGTCAGTATGTGTGTGGGAAATGATGACATGATACTTGTAGTGGATACTCTAGTGGGACACTTGCATAATCCAATTGATCCATCCGAACCGTCTATCAAGTCCAGCCTACATTTCTTGGTTTACCATGCAAAATAGAGCTGACGGATGATCCGATCCATCAATAGATTAGTTTTATTTTTCATAGCCTTTCATTTTTCCAGGCCGTTGATAAGATGGTTAGGATTGTCTGATGAAACTGATTCTTTAAAAAGATAGGTGATCCGTGATGAGCCCCAACAAATAAATGGCTCGGGTTGTTGGGTGGACCTGTTTTTGTAGGCCATCAATCATAGGGTAAGAATCTTCTACTTGGGATATATTTTGGCAAAGACCTCATCCATGTGGGGCCCATCGGATGAACCGTTTGGATCACCAAACAGTGGTCTCACATGTAGAGAATTCTATAATGCCTCTGACCAAATTACCCTTACAGGAAGTTAGCCGGACCAGGATCTGTATTTCACCGGATCAGTCCAATAGTGGAATCTAGGCGCAGTTCAGTTTTAATCAGATGGTTAGGATTTCTTGATCAATTTGATCTTCGAGATATGTTCCATCCACAACATGTCATACAATTTAGACGGTTCAGATGGTTGTTAAGTGCCACATGTCAGAAGGATGACTCACCATCATATTCCAGTGGTCCTATTTCCACAAACAAGTGTCTGTCAATCAGAGGTTAGAAAAGTTAAACCAATCTGATTTCACCCTGTCACTCGGAAACAGCAGGCCTCAGACAGTTTAATTTAGGCTAATGTGTGCCACGTGTAGAATATCTAAGTGCATGTGTATCAAGTATGGCACACTTCCGGAGTATCATATAACTTTTATCTGAATTTTTGTCTCTCAAGGTGCAGTGGATGGTCCGCAGACAGTTAGAAATTACTGAGAAATTGCATACCTTTTTTTTTTTTTGCTAGCTTGTTAGTACACCCGCTGTAAGTTCACACTTCACTGTTAGCTCCGTGGGCCACTCGGACCATCCGTTGTTGTCAGCTCATTTCAGGGCATGAGCCACGACACGGGGAGATCCAAAATTCAAGTGGGCCACACTAACAGAGGAATGAACGCCCAGTACCGTTGAAACCTTCTCAGATGATGGTGGGTATACTTATCCAATGTACAGCAAATCAAAAAGTAAATACCACCGTATTACAAACTTAGCATGAATTAGGCTTATCCCACGGTAACAGGGATAATCCCTGTCATATGTAATAATTATATTTTTTGAATCATATCCCACCTAATCCTTCCAAATACCATGCGCCGAACACCCATTAGGAGTTATGGATCTCGCGAATGTTTGTGATTTCCTTTATTCGGGTGGAAATCATCTCATGAATTGGTTGGATGGAATGTAAACACCGAGATGGTTTCAACAGGGGGTGCGTTGTTTCCTGAAGTGTGGCTGGCATAGGCCCCGTCTCGATGTGTATATTTAATTGTTGGAATTTAGAGGTTGTATGTGGTGTCATGTAATATAAATTTATTGGAACTCATGTGAACGTATTCCATAACATGTGTGTATAATGTATTAGTGGAAGGAGAGTACAAAAAGACAAGTGTGACTTATGCATAAGCAATGATAATAATTTGTATGAAATAAATTTATATTATTTTGCTGAATTTTAAAATTAAGGGCTTTTGGTGTATTTGATGTGAATTAGATTTTCGAATAGACTTTTAAATATGCAAATTACCATCGGTGACAAGCTCCCAAGCACTCTTGAAGTTTTTGTTATATTCTATTTTTGATCGTTTTTGAGATAGCCAATTAAAAAAGGACACGTGTCATTGCACATGAAATGTATTGTCACGCCCCAGACTCATTAACCGGACTCATAAGGAACCCGATAGCCGGTTTTGTCCGCATCAGCCTCCGTAGTACCCCATTTTTAACTCTTGAGACACGTTCTGATCCTGGGATCCTACAAAGAGGATTTCCACAGCAGTATAATTATTCCAATACGAGCATACCCAAGATCACAATAAGTATATCTGAGAATAACCAAGGCACACATCACAAAATCTACTATAAATTTGGACTTTTATAAGTTTACATCAGGCCCAAAACGACATACATCAGATAAT
Organism: Magnolia kwangsiensis; assembly: GCA_037074715.1. Taxonomy (NCBI): domain Eukaryota; kingdom Viridiplantae; phylum Streptophyta; class Magnoliopsida; order Magnoliales; family Magnoliaceae; genus Magnolia; species Magnolia kwangsiensis. Next base: position 95,213,001 of record CM073580.1, on the reverse strand, counting down.
GAGAAAAGAGAGAAAAGAGGTCAGCAACACTGGAGTTCTCATGCTCAACTCTACTCCACGCTCTGCCTCTACGATGCCTGTCTAGGATCATCTGCATGCATCAATCGTGCATAAGCTTATAGAAGCTTAGAGAGTGGTGAAAGTGTATGACAATGGTGCACAGAAGAAAAGTAGGAGATACAGGGAAAGAAACATGCTCAATGAGAATATCATTATCCTTACCAAGGATTATCATGAATACCATGCAATGAGTACTGGGCGCCATACCAAGGCAATGCAAGAAGGGGATTATACACCCAATGCTAATGCGATGCAAGTAATGTTAGTGCTCATATCCAATCCACACATCAAATACATTTCTAGTCATAAGGAAATCACTGGGGTCCATTACACTGCTGAATGATTGCCGCTCTACAGACCCGCACAGTCGAATGAGTGGAAGAGACTTCACTACCAACCTGTGGATAACCAATCACCAACAAGGCTTGACGGTAGCACACCCACTTCATGAGCTGGTCAGACTTAGCTTAATAATGCCCTCCCTCACGGGCAGATAAGGCCACATCCTTACCCAACCGACTATACGACAGTGGGAGTCGCGGCCTAATAGTATAAGGCTCTCGTGCGCTCATAGTTTTCACTTGGTCATGATGAAAGTTTTAAAAATTTTACCCATGAGCATCCTATACACCTGGTATGCTCAAATAATACTTCTGGTGTCCACACATACGACCATCCACGAACTTTCTTGTGGAGGCAAGGCCCTGGTGAAGCAAGGACGGTATCATTATGAAATGCGATGACAATACATGAATCACACACACAAATCATGCACTAGTTACAGACACACAATGTGTATGAGGAGAGAAACTCCATTCCTCAATGACCACCACACAATGCAATCAATTCATACAAATGATGCATATGGGTCATAAAATATAAGTGGACAACCTGTGAAATATGGAATCCTCTATCCTAAGGAGGGTCAAGGTCTAAGTACATAGAAAGATGTTCTAAGGAGAAGAAAAATTCTTTAATGGGAGCCCAGTATTTTGGGATGATTCACAAGCTAAGAGAGAGTCATGATATTAAAAAGGAACGGTTCTAGCCAGGCCCAAGGTGGACCTTTAACCACCCATAAGGGCCTATATGGGCCTACCTTAGGGCTACTAAGGAGGACATTTAACCTCAACTGGGTCCCAAAAGGTAGCCCACTACGCATATAATGTAAGGTCTAAGGTCTAAATAATGTATGGTCTAATGGGCCATACTCCGATCCCAGTCTCATAGATCATATAGTGGGCCCTTAAGTGAGGTTTGGGCCCAACCATAAGGGTCATAAACCCATTTGTTGTGGTGGGCTTCATGGGCAGCCCAACAAATTTTTTTTTTTTTTTTCTTATTTTTTAAAAAAATTTAATTATAAACACACACACACACACACACACACACACCCCACACACACGCCGTGGGATTTCACCATTGGTGGGTACTCGAACCCTTGACCCGGTATTGAAACTCCCGGGAGTCTACCACCCGGGTAATAGTAAGGACCCCCCAGTAGTTCATTTACATGGGGCCTCACTTTTTAGCCCAAGTATAGGGTTAATTTTTAATGGGTTGCCAAAGGCTCAACTTCTTGCATATCCTTGCCCCTAAGCCCATCACAATAGATGGGATAGTATAGGCCCAAGATTAATGGGCCTATCCAAAAGGACTTAGTCCATAAGGCCTAATTACCAACACAAAAGGGTGGCCATGCATATATATAATATCACATAATGGGCCTTGAAGAAATAGTCCAAAAGCCATTCAATTTATGCTTTATGGTGGACTAACCCAAAAATTCACATGGACAGGGCCTAAACTAACAGTGTGAGCCTTGCCATACTAACCCAAAGGCTTAACAAGACCCTCCACAACATGCATCAATGTGGGCCTTGCAAGTCAGCCTATAATTAAGTACTTCATGAGGGCACAAGTCCCACAATATACATGATCAGTTTATAGATGGCCCATTGGGCTCACAATTCAATAAGGTCAGCCCTTGAACAATGTTGGGCTCAAGGGAGAGGTTTATAATCCATTGGGCCTATAAAACTACTTAAAATTTGGTTAATGCTAACCTACAATATCACCACAAAGGTGCACCTCAAGGGGCACTAATTAAGACAAAAAATGTCTAAGTAAAAGAGACTAGAGTGTATGCAATATTCGGTTAAATTTGGTGGGCTACATCAGCCCCAAAAAGGTCAACCATGCAGCAAAATTTAGGCCCCTTACTGGAATTTTAGCCCACACATTTCCTGGGCCTGTTGAAGTCTAGAAATTTATTTAATTTAAATGGATTATTGACCCATGGTGACCCATACATATTACAGTAGGCCCCACCAGATGAACGGAGTGAATATAGCACATCTAGGTGGGCCCACAAAGCATGTTAGATGGCCCGCCAAGGCCAGACGCCCTAGCCTGGGCATCCCTGCCTATTGGGCCACTCTAGGATGTACCATGGTCAGCTCAAATGTCCGTTGGGTCTGAAATTTTGAATGGTGACACTTCTATGGGTGGGCCACACCCCCAAAAAATTTTAGAATTTTTAAATATTCTTAAGTATTTTAATTAATTTAAATAAAATAGTCTATCCAGAAAATCAGACTGATTGGATGTCCCAACGTGGTGTGCCAATCCGGCCCTTGTCATGGTGTGCACAGGGGTTCATTAGGCCTGAAATTTTGTAAGTGGGCCACTTCTCTGTAAGTTTTCATAATTTTTAGATACCTAAAAGTATTTTAATAAATTTTAAAATTACAATCTATCTAGGGTAGAATGTTGCTGGAAATGTACCTATCATAAATTTGGGCCATGCAAATGGGTGAGTTTTGGGCCTCCAAAATTTCTGAAATTTGGACCCAAGGTCCCTTATCAAGCTTACAACAAAGTGGGACCTAGAAAGATGGTCCACCTTCTGAGAAAATATTTTTAAAATATTTTATTTTTATGGGACTATGCTGCTGGACTGCACAACAGAAATTTCTGGCAGTTCACTATGTTGGCTCACCCTTTTGGATGCCCAAATGGGGTCCAATAGGAGTGAAATTTGGTATGGTTGTAGGTAGGTCATGCAGCTAAAAGAATCACATATTAATTTGTATCAATCTTCCCACAAAATTTTCAGAAATTAGGCCCCAAGGTGGCCCAAAAATCTATCTAAACAGTTTCTGAACAATAGCATTACATTGGAATAAAATAATTTTAATTAGTAATTAAAATGAGATTTAATCCCAAAAAATTAGAGGATGGACTATATTAGTGGGCCCCACAAATATCCATACCATCCTACCATACAAAACACCTTTGCATGTGCCCCAATTAGTTGGATTTTGGGGCCACATGTCATAGGATGGGATGCCATGGGCATCCTCTCCTTTTTGGGTGGCTGAAATTTTGTTGGCCCATAAGGTGGGCCACACACCATGATCAGAGATGGAAACAAGGTAAAAAAAGAGAAGGAAAATCCAGACATAGGGAAGGACTCCGCCACTATTGAGCCCTCCCAAGAAAATCTAACCACACATCATATACCAATATACATCTACACTATGAATTTCATACATGCATGACTGAAAATTAAATTGAATGGTGGGGATGCCATTCCCACCATGATCCTAAGGTATAGATGACCTCATCATACAAGAAAATCCAAAGATTTACCATGATGGGGCCCATAAAGGAAAGCCCCATGCATAGGACATGCATGCATGAGGTGGGCCATTTGGCCACACCTATGGGGACGTGTGGGATCTCCACAATTGATTGGTGAGTCCTACACTCCCCTCATGAATTAAAAAAAGATCTCTACGATAGAAATCAGATTTATCACATAAAGTAGCACCCACCTCAAAGCTTATTCTCCTTCTTCCACACTTGGATTCTATAGCTTTAATGATGAAGTTTTAATGGTTGGGATAGTTTTTTGAGGATTAGATTGAGAGAGATCTAGCTTGGAAGGGGCTGGAGAATGGAGGGCTCCTAACCTCTTTAACAATGGAGGAAGAGGAGAAAAATGAGAGAGAAAGAGTGTTGTAGAAGTGGAATAATGAGGGTGTAAGGTCATTATGAGTTTTAGTAAGAGAACCCATCATAACACATGGGGTAGAGAATCCAATGATGGTCTTGGAAAGAAAATTCATAATGAGATTATTAGACTAGGGCTATAAGTATAGGCTAGGTAGCCATAGGTAATTATGAAAATCTTGGGTGATGTCACCCATCTAGGAGAACATGCAGAAGCACTAGGCGGGTTCCTCATCGTGATCAACGGTCCAAATATTGCTCGGCTTACATCTTTTGATCTACAACTCGTATTAGCATATGAGACACGGCGTTAGAACTGCGACAATGATGCGGTCACAATGACATAGGTCTCGGGTCAATTCGAGTTGGGTTTACGTGACCGGACTCAAGGATGACCGCAAACACAATCTGAGAGTTGCGGGTCGCCGAAATTTGACTGGTAGGACTTCGGGACCATAATGGATGGAATGCATACTCACACATACATGCACACATGCGAACTCGGGTCGGGTCTCACATGTATGGTGTGCGAAGAATCTTTAGAGATATTTAAGTGCCTTTTATGAAATTACAGCTGGGGTTGATCTGATGATATACGTCATCTGATGATGGACATGACCGAGAAGCTCAGATGTAGAAAGTGGTTGAGTGGAAAGAGCGGTTAAAAACTGTTGAATAAAGAGGGAAACGCTTGAGAGATAGTCGCGAAAGAGATCTATAAGTAGCAATGAATCTAATAAAGTAAGTTGTCTCACACCAACTCAATCAAACAAATCAAATTATCTTTCCTTATCATTATTATAGCTTAACTCTATCCTAAGAGTAACAATAATCTAATAACAGTAATCCTTGGCTGTAATCCATTAGCAATAGTCACATAGGGATGAATGTGATGAGGTCAATCACCGTCTTCCTCAAGGATAACTACTCCGAATCCACAGAGCTTCTCTGGACTCATCAGGGAGACTTCTCGAATTCACGAGGAAAAATTAAGGAAAAATGGAAATAAATTCTAAAAAATTTATAATTTGATTGATGAATGAATTAATCGAGTTCACAACTCTTTAAATAGGGATAGCAAGCAAAGTGAGAGAAATCAGAATCAAACTACAATTGAAACTCCTAAAATTAGCTACTTATTATAAATAGTAATCTTACTATTTATAGACGGTCATGATGTCTACTAGTGCGTAAGGTTTTCTGCCAAAAATAGTAAGTGTCCTATTTAGTTTTACCAAGCTGTTTTTCTAATTATTCTAGGCACTTTTTGTGTTGGGCGCAACTCCTAAAGCCTAACGGATGAAGAGTTATAATCAAACTAAAACTTATTATTTATAGTAAAAATGGAATTAAAATAGGAAAATGACCGTTAATCTGGCGGTATTTCACAAATCCGGCTTGCGCAACCCATCATGGCCAAACTAGGTGGCTAGAGTAGCTCGTTCTACCCTAAAATCATATATTTTAAGTCTAACAACTCATTTCAGATTGCGAGATACGTTTGATTTAAAGTCCGACGGTCCAAATCACTTCTGTCATCTTTTTTTTAAAAATCTATTTTCATCTGTAAAAGTCATATCATATAGAAGGTAAGGTACAACCTATCTTCAGAGAAAGAATCCTACCATTCAACAATCTTCTGATTATCCTATAACAATATTGCAAGTAACTGAATAAGTGACCAATCTTCTCATATCTTAGTTATATATAATCATGCTTACATATTTACTTATCTCAGTACTTGCGTCAAGTTTTCAGTTTGAATGGAGCTTCAAAATTGATACGGGCTTACGTTGTTGCTAAAAAGTAGACAAGTGTTAATAGTTGAAAGGATGCGAGTTTGCATTATTTCACAGAGGCAACTACTTTTCCAAGAAAAACCGGTATTTGGGCATTTCACATGGGACTGGTTTTCCACTTTCATACTCAACTCCTGCCTTCTGCTCATTATTTTGTCCTAGTTGACTCTGATCAAGACTCTGCAAGGCGGGCCCAGCTGAGTTAAGTCATGACCCAGCTGAGTCGAGGATGACTCGATCAAGTCAACCTGAGTGACCCGTATTTTCATTGTTGACTCTTGGTGCATCAGAGTCAACTCGGATGAGTTCCATCTAACTCGGACGACTCGTCCATTCCTATCAGCAATACAAAACATGAAAAGGAAAAACCAAGAAGATCTCTCCCCTGGATGAGCTCCAAAACCACCGTCGGTTAGGTGCGAGATCCAACCCGTCCAATAAGTTTGCCCACACCCATGGATCAACTTATGCAAAAACCACTGTACACTCATTAGTTGGGCCCCACTAGAGAAAGCAATGAGTAGCAATTGATATAAAAAAAAAAAAAAACAATCATAGGCCCCTTCATGAACGGATCGGGCTGATCTTTAGCTAGATGATCCTCTTGTGGGGCCAACCATTACACGGTTGGATGTATCTGAAACTCAGGAGAAGATGGCACTGATCGAAGGGAGGGGTAGAGATGCTTGCATCCGACCCATTGGATCATAATCGGTCAATAACAATCAACATGTCATGTTTGTGTGACATCCGACCGACTAATAGGCTGGGCCCACCATGAAGATCAATTGGTGTAAAACTCAGCCCCATCCACTCATCAGGTAGACAGCTTTTGTATTTTGTTATTTATTAGCAGATATACATTATTTTTTATGGTGTGGCCCAGATGATGAGTGGATGGGACTAATTTTTAGTTACGTTATCATCATGGTGGGGCCAACCTGTTGGACAGAGTGGATGGGACACGCACATGATAGGTTGGAAGTTATTAGCTAGGAAAAGACGACTTGACTGCAACCCTAAAATGAAGGATGTAGGTGAGACCCTGGCCGTAGGGTCCACCTTAATGTACTAACTGTATATATGTTTTTTCTAACTTATTTTAGAACATGGTACAAAAAATAAAGCAGATAAAAACTGATGTAGAGCGGGTCGCAGATAATTTCATGGCCAGGATGGATCAAAAAAGGCACAGTCGGCGACAGAAGTGATTTGGACCATCAGACCTTAGATCGGGCGTATCTCGCAATCTGGAATGAGTTATCCGACACAAATTTGCGAGAAATCCCCTGATCGACGGTCGTTTTCCCGTTTTAATTTCATTTTTACTATTTATAATAAGTTTTAGTTTGCTTATAGCTCTTCATCCGTTGGGCTTTAGGAGTTGTGTCCAACATGAAAAGTGCTTAGAATAATTAGGAGAACGGTTTGGTGAAGCCAAATAGGACACTTACTATTTTTGGCCGAAAACCTTGCGCACTAGTAGTCATCACGACTGTTTATAAATAGTAAGTTTACTATTTATAGTAAGTTGCGAATTTTAGGAGTTTTAGTTGTAGTTTGAGTCTGATTTCTTTCCTATTGCTTGGTTCCCTTATTTAAAGGGGTGTAAACTCGTTTTTAGTCATTCAACAATTAATTTCGAATTTATTAGAATTTATTTCTATTTTCCTGCTTTCTTTCCTCGTGGATTCGAGAAGTCTCTGTGAGGAGTCCAGAGAAGTTCCGTGAATTCGGAGTAGTTATCCTTGAGGAAGACGGTGATCGACCTCATCACGTTCATCCCTGCGTCAATTGTTTTTAAGGTGGACCACATCATATGAAAGGAAATAATTGTCATTGAACGCCCATCATTAAAAACTAGCTAGTGTCCACCGTCATGTTTATTGACCATCCAACCCATTGATAAGGCCAGACAGACTTGGATGAAGGGAAAACTTCGGTGGCCCACGAAATATTTTTAATTGTCAATAACCACTTTCCTGGGGTGTGATCCACCTGAAATTTTTACCTGCTTCAAATTTGAGATCATGGCGTAAAATAAGCTGGAAAAACAGATGAACGGTGTGGATATAGTCTCAGCCACATCGCTGGTTCTGGGGTGGCAGCCAAGTCGGGCTCTTCGCTGGGATGTATAGATAGTTATTGTCCAATAACATGTGATCATCTCGCACGGAGACATACAGGAAATGCTCTAGCTATAGTGGCAACGTTATCACCATAATCATGGTGGTAACGACCTCTGTGGGCCCACCACGATGTATTGAAGACGTCCACTCCGATCATCATGCATGCCCTCCCATATTTAGTTGAGGGCCCAAAAATCAGGGCAATCCATGAAGCAAGTTGGTCACACTATAGGTAACATGCAAGAAGGGAAACTGACCCTTGATTCCATGGAGGGCCCACCGTGTTTTATATATACCTTCCACTACATTCATCTGAAGGACCTATCCCATATGAGGAAACATCTTAAAAATTAGGCTATCTAGAATCAAGGGCCCCAACACAATATTAAGGGTGGGCAACCCCTCCAAAATATTCCTATTCCCTGACTTTATAATGATTTGACCTAATTTTCGAGCCTAGGGCAAATTATTAGGGCCATGTAAGATGGACGGACTATGACGGATCACATTCTAATGGCCCAACAAAGGTTGTTGTTAGTTTCATGGACTTAGACCTCATTTTTTATTTATATAATATTCATTTATTTACATTATTAATGTGAGTGAAACTTTAAACTCTGTCATCCTTGAATACTTGAGAATGGAAACAATGAAAGGAGAGTTATAGGCCATGAATTTCATACCAAAAAGTTGATCATGACTATTTAAATAGGTTTAGGTAACCTATGATGGTACACGGCTACCTTGCTTGATTACGAGTGGAATCGACGGTCTCTATCATCAACTTATCTGATAAATTGGTGCTTTTACCTACTTCATGTGAGATGGGGAAAGTTAATGGACATGGAATTTCATAATTAGACTCTTTGGATACTTGTATTGACTTTGGCCATATAGGATTAAATGGGCATTGAATTGCATTTGGTGGAATTAACACTTTTATTATGCAATGATTGTACGTTTGGAAATATATGGTATTTTGATTGTGCAATCCTGTTTGGGATTAATTCTTTATTTGAGAAAAGCTTCGCGTTAAGGGAAACCTACATTTGGTGGGCCATGGAATTGTCATCAATGGATTAAATTTTCCAATTGATGTCGGTCACTTGTATGCATATATGCAAGTCGATTTTTCATGCATAACGACACACATGGATGAGTGGTGTGGATAAAACATATGCATTAATGTGGGGCCCACAAATGTAGTGAATTTCAAAATCCACGGGAAATCCCATTGCATCTCTTAATGAGATTAAATGATATGATGCCTTGATTAATCCAAGCTTTCTCATCATTTCCAAAGACAGGATATAATTTACATGGGATGCAATTTCATACCAGCTAATCCTAACTTATCACGCATTCTAAACATGTCATTCAAGTCTCTAGACCAAGGGACCTATTATGATTAGACTAAATCGACTTATTTATGAACTAGTTTTGACTAATCCTTAAACCTAAGGACGAGTGAGAAATTTAAAATCTTGGTGTAACATGCTTTTTCTCACTCTATAAGGTTATAAAATAATTCACATGAGATTGTGGTAGGGTGCATGCATTAGAATCCTATTGAGGCTCACATGATCCAATAAATGATCCACTTGGTTACTAAGGATATGATTAGTAGATTGATATTGTGGTTTAGACCATCTATCAAGTTTACACACACACACACACACACACACACACACACACACACACACACACACACACACATATACTCGGTTATGATATTTTTAGACCATCTCTCTCACCCTCACCCTCTACTAAGGAGAGTGAGGGTGAAAGAGAGAGAGAGAGAGAGCCCAACCCTAGTCTAACCTAGCCAAGCCATAGTCCAAGCCACCTAAGTTCAAATGTGAACCACTCAACTTATCCTTGTGACACTACCATTCATTCAACTATTCAAGCCTCAATCAATTTCTTCAAATTGGTGCATTAGCATCATGCAACACTCATTCCCTTTTTAACCCCCCTACTCCTTATATCATCAGCATCATAGTGCATTTCATCGCTTCCTCACATTTGATTGGTGAGCATATGCTCTGAGGTTCAGATCACGTCCATTAGAAACCTTAGCCAGTTAGCTGTTATTTTATCATAAGCATTCATACAATATCAAACATATCATACATACATACTTTGTACCTTGCACTTAATCGTTTCAAACGTATGCTCTGAGGCTTGCCGATATAGTCGGATCATGCCCATCGAAAATTTGGATTTGTAAATCATCACTACTATTGCATCACATTACATTTTTGCATACGAGAATAACCTCATTCCTCATAAATTAGTAAGAGCTTATGACGTAAAGACCGTATGTCCGTACAGTCAGAGTGTGTACCTAATATCTTCCCCCCTATAACTGTGGTCCTTTACTCGAAATCTCTGGAACGTAAACTCACAAGTCATATTAGGGTTAAAGATCTTCGGGTTCTCAATCCTAAGCGTTTCTATAAGGGCATAATCGACCATAAGATCGTAATAATTGCTTAGTGGTGACTCTGGTCAAATATTATACCATTTTACCCTTTAATTATTTTTACAAGGGTATAATCGAGTGTTTTTGTAACACCCTGAAAATTGGAGGTTGTGCATACGCTTGACTCCCAAGTTTCTAGGTATCACTTATAACTAATTTTATTTTTTTGTGATTAATCCTGTTTAATGAGCAATGTAGAATTACTTGAAACATGAATCACAAATACAACTAGTCTACTGAAATAGAAGTGTATATATATATATATATATATATATATATATATATATATACATACGTCCAAAAATTTCAGTGGGTTGCACAAGGCGTTGCCCAGTAAAAATACAAAAGAATGATAAGTCTAAAAGAATATTGCATTGAGTCCACCACTCAGCGATCCAAAATAGGCTGCTAAATCTATGGGGAGCCGCCCATCAGCTGGACGTAGGACAGCTCATCCTCCTTGTTAATGCCAGCGCCGTTCGGCTCCTCGAACTTAGCGCCACCTATAGCTACTGAAGAATCTGGTTGGTATTTTAAAGCACCGTCCCAGAGTGGGAGTGAGTGATTAACTCAGTGGGTGCTATTAGTCTTAAGTTATAAAAAGTATTAATTTTTATGATGAATTTGATGAAAAACAAATATTCATAAACACCTAACTAATCTTGTTAATGCATGTGCATGATAATTGATATGATGCATGACCTCACAATAACACTCCCTCGAGCGACTCCGTCTAACGATCGCATATGACCAACACTCCCTCATTACAACCTCAATTGCCGAGTCGCCAACCTAACTAGTGTGATGCAATCGTGATAATGTTAGTTGGATTTTTAATTAAGTCCATTCAACCAACAGATTGGAAAAACTAGTACACCCCACGATATCAATGCCCTCAACTGGTTGTGAGGCCAAGGCCCCTCAACATGCAAGGTCAGGACCCCGCGATACTTGATCCCATTGAGTTTTTCATCCTCGATTTCAAGCACTTGGGGAGTGCTGAGAAATGGGATCGCTCGCGGTCACTACGACGAGGCTCGTCACCCCAACGTAGGCCGACAACTCGGACACAGTGTCCCATTCCACCATGCCTGACTCTCAAGTCAGTGGATCAGGTTCAAATGGTTATCAATGGGCTCCAATGGTTGAAGGGTGTTTCAGGTTCCATATAGGTGTGAGCAGACAAGATTAACAAACATGGTTAGCTAGTACGTGGACTAGACCGTGCGAGTTCAGGTAAGTACGTGACATATGACATCGGGTATAATCGACCCATGTAATCCAACTATTGTCGCCCATTCGCATTCATCCAAATCCGCCGGCCTAGTCTCAAGAAAGTCTTACCAACGGGACCACCTTCTCTCACCTCAGTTTCCTAACCAACCTAGGGATTTGAGGGTATTCAACAACACTTCAACCAATCAAAATTCATCACCTAACACAAGTGATGTCATGCATTTATACATCAAACTTATAAATTTAGATTTTTCTACAATTACAACTACTAACAATAACATGAAATAAATGTGTATATGTGGTGTGTGGGGTTAATGAAATGACTAAGAATTGTATATATATATATATATATATATATATATATATATATATATATATATATATATATATATATATATATATATATATACAACAAGGGTTAATGTATCATACATGCTATGAGGAAACATTATTCAAGAATCAAGTATGAGATGAATCATACAAGCACCAAGTTCATGCCCAACATGTGAGGAACAACAACAATTCATAATCATTTCATGTCATGTGAGAGAATATTTCATTTAAGGTCTTTGCTAGGTTTTTTCTTAGATTATTCAAATACATCACCCAAACATATATAATCACTAAATTCACACTAAAATTGGTGCTAGGCCACCTAAGAATAATAGTCTGCACCTATGGATCGTTGAGTGCTCTAAGAAAAATCTAGGGTTGCCAAACTCGCGGTGGATTCGTAGATCCTGAGTCAAATGAACTTGCATGTTAGGATTACATGCAAATCCTAGCTCAACACAAAGGATTACCAAAAGATGGGTACTTTCCTCCCCAATCGGTTGGAAATCGAGCTTGGTGTTGTGGATGTGGGGGAAAAGAAGGAGATTTACTAAGGTTCCAAGTTTCCTTGGGCCCCTTTTTCAACAACAGTCTCCTTCACTCTCTTCTTCCTTTCTTCTTTCTCCCTTTTCTCTCTTCTCTCCCTTTATTGCTGAATTTTTAGTGTGAGAGTGAGTGAGAGAGAGCTTTAGGGCTTTATTTCCTAGGTTTGGGCCAAATGGCCTTAAGTTTTAACAATTTTCTTCAATAGCCCTCTAGGACCCCCTTTTGGATTTGGGGCAGCCCTGTCACCCCTCTGGCCACCAAATTCGGTGTGTAGGTGTCTCATGGCCCGATGAGGGGCTGTGCAAAATTTGAGAACAAACGGATGCGGGGTTCTATCATACGCGTCCGATCTTTAGATGTCCCTATGGGGTCCATTCTGGATGTTGGGGTGGTTCTGATGGCCCCCTGGCTATGAAATTTATAGGATAGGTGCCCCATGACCCGATGAAGGTCTGTATAAAATTTGAAGGCAATCGGACCCGGGTTTTATCGTATGGGTCTAATTTGTGATTAACGGTCACTGTTTCATGATTGGGTTCCAGATTTTGTGGATGAGCGTAGAAAAATACTTTAGGCCTTCTCTGTAAATGTAGAAGAGATCCGATGGCTGCAAAGCCTAATATCTTAGTTTCATTTAAAAGTGTCAGATTTCAATTTTACGCTTGGGTCAAAGCCGGGGTGAGTTGCATTTGGCAAGTGCCATTATGATGGCGTGGATAATTAATTTCTATGTATCTATTGAGTCTGTGGTCTACGATGGAGTACAAGCCCAGTGAGATCTGCAATTTTCCCAATTTTTAGATTTTTCTAACCTTCCTTGACCATTGCACGGCCTGCACAAGCTGTTGCCAAGCACAAACAGGTTATTTGGCTTGACAGCCCGCACACGGTCCGATCATAACCAGATTGGTCCACCCTAATGGGCTAACTAAGGTTAATTTATTGGTGGTACCCCACGCTTGAGCAGTTTAAGTGAACAGTCTTACGACAAATCGTACGTGGATGCCTCAAGACACTGTTCTGGTTGGATAGGACATTATTGTTTCTACAAGGGTATAATCGAGTGAGGTAACCAATGAAAGAAGTGAGAGTCGATTTCTTGTCTCTTTAGAAAATTCACCCTTTAGCATCCATAGCTAGCTGCAGCAAGGGCACACATGTTTCGTATCCCAGGCACGTGGTAGAGCCAGCTAATCACCACAGTGGCCTCATGACTAAAGATGAGTATCGACTGAAACACAATCGTATTTAGTGATATATTCAATTGGTGCACCATGATGCATGTCTCGCATGGTCCCTATGGGAAAAATATTTGAGGAGCAGAGCAACGACTATGTTGAGTTGGCCTAACATCACAACACATTATTCATGTTCATGCAGAGAAGCAGATAGTTATCACCTAACGAGAGTGGGACGTGTGTGCAACCAATGACCAATGCATGCTTAATAACTAGCATACATGGATCATTTCATATATAGGCCAGTAATATCTTTGGGTCCATATAGTTATCTCCACATCAACATATATGAGAAGTGTATATAAAGATCTCTCCTTGCAACCATCCTTAAATTTTTTATAAATAGGAGGAAGATCGAAGAGCTCTAGACCCTTGTGTTGAGGGTCAAATATTGGATATTAGACCCCAATTATTACCTGATTTTTCGAACATGATACTGTTTAATATATTGTTTTAATCATGTTTATGTTGCAAGGTGGATTTAGGAGCCTGAATTGAAAAATGGTACTAAAAGCATGGATTTAACGCTCATAAATCACCAAGGCAAGGGATGAACCCTAGGGGACCAAGGTCGAGGAATTTACATGCTAGAGATCCGAGAAAATCAAGTCATTCATTTTAAAGATGCCTGAAAAGCATCCTGAATGCAGGATTACAGGATTCCCACCATCTATTCGGTTCAAAACTTTATATTTGGCTTGAGGACCATAAATTAACAATATATGTCAAATTTCAGCCATTGGATCCCTATGGAAGTGGCTCAACAGATTGATCAGTCCATAAACCATTGATTTTGGGCCTACCTGAGATCTGGATATGCTTCAAACTTGGTCTCGACTCCTTAAATTAGCTGAAAGAGCTGGTGGAGACCTTGGATTTCGTAATTACATCAAGGTGGACCCCATGTTCATAGTTGTGAGTGCACAGTCGGTGCACAACTGTTGTGCACCGAACTAGTGAAGTCGGTCAACAACATGTTGACCAACTACAATTTGGAAAGGAAATCGCTCCTCTGTTTACGCAAGAACAGAGCTTGCGATTACCGTCCACAGTGATGTGTTGTGGCCCACCCTAGCCAATAAAAATGTTGATCTAAACCATCCAACTTAACTGGAAGAGGGTTTCAACCAAACTCTAGTCAGTTCCATACATCCATGCAGGCATCCAAGGTCACAGGAATAATAAAAATGTATCCACATTGTTGATGGTGTGGCCCATCTGAAACACGGATTCACTCCAAATTTGAGCCCGTGATTAGGCATGAATATAGAAGCTCGAAGACTGGATTTGATGCACTATAAAGTCAGTCTAAGTGGACCCCACCAACCTCATCCATGAAAACGAAAGTTTTCGTTTTCCTTCTCGTGGCAAAATCGGACGTAACATGATGTTGTAGTCCCCGGGATGGCCCATCTTACCAATCCGGACTGTCTAAATTCATTCCATGGGGTGGCTGACCTAAGCCAAGACGACCGAATGGTTCAGATCTTGCATACGAGATGACAATGGGCCGAAAACGTTGGAAAAATGTAAGTGCCGCGTTGGTTGCCGCACACCGACCGACTCTCCATTCGGCAGCTTCTCTCTACACAGTCAACGCGTCTTCACCGACTTTCAGCCTCCCATCCACTTTTCTTCCCTAAAATAAAAGAAAGAGAAGAAAGAGAGAGAGGTATCTCGTCTTGAACGTGCAAGAGAGAGAGATAGAGTGTTTTTTGTTTCTTTTTATTTTTTATGTTTTTGTTTAAGAGAATTAGCCTAATCATGTAGGGCTAAACCTCTTGGCCTAGGCTAATTCTTGTAGTGAGATGAGAGATTTCTTTTTTGATGCTTTTAATTCTTGTTTGAAATGAACTTTATTTTATTCTAGTTTGATTATATGGAATGCCTTTAGTTTTTAATGGTTTGTTGTAACTCAAAGTTCAATGGATCTGCAATATCTTCTAGTATTTTCCATGCATTATAGGGATTATGAATTTAGGAATCCCTGTTGTTTGCCATCGTCTCCTGGGCATGATTAGATGATGGAATCCTTCCTAACATTCATACATCTCTCAGATTGGCTGTGGATTGGTTTAATTCTGTTATTTACTTTATCTCATAGACATGGTTTTGTGATGGAATCTATTCTAATTTACATCTTTCTTATCTCTTAAAAACTAGATCAAAAGAAGTTCAGATTTGATTTTTACTGTTATATCTTCCAACTGGATAGAGATGGGACCCGAAGTCTAGTTGAGTTCATGAATTAAGTGTAGATCTCCCTGATATCTACAAGTGGATCCTTAGCACCCTAGTTTCCTATCTTTGATTTCTACAAGTTTTAGATCAATATTTCACCATTATTCCCTTGTATTCACATCGTTTAGATTTCATCTCATTCTAGTTCTAGTTCTGAATTTTTCAGAATATGTACAAGTTTCAATCCCTATGGATTTAATCTTAGTCTTACCGAGTTTATTACTACATCACAAACCTATACTTGGGGTGTGAACAAGTTTTTGATAATCCAACATATATCAAATCAAATTAACAACACAATGAAACCTATCTTTTATATTTTATCTTTTATCTTATCTTAGCAAAAGACAACCTATCTACGTTCTTATTTTGGATTGGCTTTAGCATAGGAGTAATGTAATTTCGCCCATCTGTGCTATTATGCCAGATCAATGTAGATTAGGAGTAATATAATTCCCTTTCATCTATGGCGAGAGTCGGATCGTAAGGAAGACATTTTTTCTTTTCTTTTTAGTAGGGTAATTCTCTACTTCTACGCTTGAGTTGCTGGACCAAGGAAGATTTAGATTTAGGGCCTTGCCATTTATGTCATAGACTATAGATTACTGAAAGATATCTTTGTAAGTTTTTACTTTTATGTTAATTAATGTAATTGAGTTCCTTTTACTCAAATGTTGCATGAATTAGATTATCTTTGCTATCACAGTAAGAAACAAAATCCTTTGAATGAAAGAAAAAGAAGAACTCATTATAAGGATGATCCTTCCCCTTCACAAATCACTTGATTGCACATACAAGTGGTTGAATAGACAACCGAACCGCCTCAATTCTTGGTTACAGACAATTGTCATCGGTCTCTCTTTCTATCTTGATGCTCGGGATTAAAGGTGTTTAACTTGGATTGAGCCATAAAAAGCTTTGGGTACACTTGACACAATACACATGTATGCACGACCAAATTTCAAGCCAAATAAAGACACACATTTTGGTCAGCTTCATAGATTTTATTGGATGAAATCTGGATTGTCATATGTAGAGCTGTACATGATTCGAGTTCAAGTCGAGCTAGGCCAAGCTTGGCTCAGTTAGATCCCACCATGACCCATGCTCGAGCTTAGCTCGACTCGGTCTTTGAGTTTACCCCTCTAGCTCAATTCGGCTCGCCATTTCGAGTTGAGTCGAGTTGGGTCGAGCGAGTTATTCGAGTCGAGTCGAGTTAATATTATTTTACAAATTATTATAAAATAATTAAAATGAAAAAAAATTAAGATTATTAGAACTGAGACATGTGCAATGACAGTGCATAACAAGTTAATACAAGCTACCAAATAACAATATGAGAATGTTATAAGAAAACCGTAAACTCACTCAAAATTCGTCGGTATCTTGTTAATATGGTCCATATGAGGAACGCCTTCCCGATCGACGGATAAGAGAGTTATCACCTTCATCTGGACCTGATCCATTAACATTTCCTTTGTCATTCTATCCATTTGAAGTTTTTTTAGTTTCATTGATGAAAGGAAATATGTTTACAAATCTAGATGTGTTCTCTTATCCTAGGTAATTGTTTACTTCTTCTGAATTAGAACATGATGAAACTTCACCATTACGTTCCTGTATAGATTTAGTTAACTTTTTTAATTCTTTTTTATGAGCCGATTTATAAGGAGTTCCCAATATCTTATAGAATGATGAGAGCTCAGAGAGAAATTTTGATGTTTTGTGGCTTTTCTTTATTTCCATGCTCGGCCTTACCTTGACGTTATATTGTCTTGGAGGATATCAATATCTAAATGCCTCCGCTTCTTCCCTACTTATCTTCAAGGCAAGTTTTAATTATTCTTCTTCTAGAGATTTTAATCTGATATTTTTTTCTTTTTCTTTCTTACTAATTTGTTACATTCTCTGTATTTTTGAATCTTTATATATTATAATAGGCTTGTTATGATTTTTTTTTGTTACTAGTTGAATTTGGTATGGAAGGGGTGAGAGTTTTCTTATTTGAGTCTAAGAGAGTCTGAAATAGAATTCGTACTTCTTGTGAGGCATTAGGACATGGTTTTGCGTATCCTCCCCGACCAAATAAGTGTATTCTTAGTTGATTTGTTTTGTTGATGAATTTGTCTTCACACAAACGACATTTAATCTTCATTTTTCCAAATGTTGGGGAGTAGACTTGGGTACCATAATCCCAAATGTTGGTGAATGGGTCGTCATACAACATTTCTATACAAGGACTTTTGTTAATAAAAAATAAATTTTTTAGGAGAAGTTATAAAGCTAATATAATTTTTAAGAAATAAATTATAGTACGTTTAAAATTTTAATGTCAATGTCAAGTACTTTACTAAAAAAATAATAGAAATTAAAGTATTACAGAACAAGTAATAAGATCAAGATGTCCAAAATATTTTAAACAATGTTTAAACTTTAAACATATGAAGGTGTAGTACAATTTTTTTTAGACTTTCGGTCTTGTCCTCTTCATCACTCGTCATCCAATGAACTGCCACCCCAAACCGGACGTAAACAATCTTGCATACAAATGAGCGTTTCAATTGTTTTAGGTACAAGAGAGCTTCTATACTTGTTCACCACCATACTACTGGTGCTAAATGCAGACTTTGATATCACTGTTATTATCAGAATTGATAAAATATTACTAGCCATCAACAATAGTGTAGGGTATTTTCCTTCAAGCTCTAATCTTCCACCAATCTAAAATGTCAAAGTCTTGGCTAGAGACCTTCATGACTGGCTCCTTAAGATATACATCTAATTTTGACTTATTTGTTTACTAACTCACTTCATCTTATCCTAAGGTTGATAAGTACTCATTGAGAAAATTGTCATCACCTATAGACGAACTGAAGCCACGTATACGCATAAGTTGTGTGTCTCGACTTTTGGTAGAATTACTCATATAAGAAGAGTACAATTCTTCAATTGTTATACGAATATTAGACGTTTCAACTGCTGCCTTGTTAAACAGATAAATCTTCTTATAAACATAACTAACCAATCCCATTTTGTAGTGAGTATCAAGTACAACAGCTAAAGTCATCAATAGGTGACATTCACTCCAGTACTTTTTAAATTTCACTTATATGTTAGCGCCATATTTTGAAAATAATTTGGACCCATTGCGACACTTTTTTGAAGAACATCCTTAATCTTCCAATGCTTTAAAAAAAACAGATTTGTCATTGGATATTTATTTTTGAAAAATAACTTCGTACAGAAATAGTAAACTCGAGGAAAATTAAAAACATATTCAGGTCTTTTCCAATCATCTTCAATAGGTAACCAAGCATATGCTTTATCACGAACTGCAAATTCTAATAATGCAATTTTAACTCAATTGCCATATTCAACTATTCATATGTTGAATTCCAATGGGTGAACACATCTAACTTCAATATTTTTTGATTTCTAACATTTAAACGTTAGAGTATGTCATTCCAGACACTAAGTTTTAATGGTGACTCCCGTATATACTTCACGCTCTCTTTTATGTTTTTAATCATGCCGTCAATTATTTTTAGCCCCTCTTGCATAGTCAGATTTAGAATGCGAACACAAAATCTCACTTGAAAATTTTTTTTCCCAAAATGAAAATTCCCTACTGTTTTGAATTGGCTATGCAAAAAAGAAATCACAACATCATTTGTAAATACATAATCTAGCGTGATTAAAAATATCCTACTTTCGATGCCCCACTCCTCAAGACAATTGTATACGTAGTTTGGAATAACTGAACCGGTATGAGGGGGAGGAATGTGATGAAAGTTTAAATTATCTTATGTAAATTTCAATCTGCATCGACATAGTGTGCAGTTAGTGACGTGTACCCCTTCATTTGGTTTGATACTGTCCAAAGTCTAAAGTAAATATTATATGTGAGACTGATGATAGAATAACTTTCATCTTTGTCTTTACATTCATATACATCTTCATGCATTCTTTTTTCACCGTGACCCGCGAACACTTAAATTTTGGATTCAAGTATTTGTTGTATTCACTAAAAACTCTGCTCTCTATAAATCTAAATAGATTTAAATAGTTACTCCTCAACAATAACTATTCTTTCAAACCACTCTTTTAGTTTGTCTTTTTCAAATTTATGAGTGATGAGAGCAACTTGCATGTCGGAGTCGCTTTTCCAGATGAAGCAAATGAGAGCGACTGTTGGCCTGAATGTGAGATTTTTGGACTCTTACCACAATTAATAGTATGTCTGCGATAATGTGAAGTTGATCCCCTAGAATGCTTTGCGAATGTTGACATGCATTGCTTATATCTAACTTTCATAACACAGTTCAAACCTTTTTTCACCTCAGTCTCTTCAAAATCATTCCAAATTGTTGATCTTTTTTTTCTTTATTCGGCGTATCTGAATTTAAGTTTTTCTTATCTTATTTCACATTAACAACTAGAGGGGATGTGCCAGATGCACCAACATTAGGGGTATTAGGGGCATCCTTACTAACCACTTTAAATATGAAAATAAGAAAACACACATAAGATATGTGAAATTCAAAGGTGTAATTGTAATATCTGGTTTGTAAGTAGGCATTTTCTAACGTCTCTTAACTTTAAATTTCACTTTTTATCCTATTTAATAATATATATCATATACTCTACTAACACAATTTACATGCAAGTCAAAATTTTGACAACATCTTCCCATAATTCTCCAAATATATGTAAAAATTCTTTACTATTTGAGTTATCATGATTATCTGTGATTTACAGATGGGAGGTAGTCAACCAATTGGAAACCATATATTAAGAGAATAAATTGGGTTGATGCACTGAATCTCGAACTCTATGTAAATTGTGTAAGCAACATTAAAGTACATGATATATTACCAAACTATCCAACTTAGACAATTTAAGAATTTATATATATATATATATATATATATATATATATATATATATATATATATATATATATATATATATCACACCAATAATTGATTTGAATACAATTTATTGTATATGAATTCTTAAACGGATAGGTAGATTATTAAATTAATCTGTCAAGTGTCAAGTGAAGTCGTTCTAAAACTAATTGATTTGTGTTTAATTGAAGTATACAACTATAAATCGTTTATTTAATATATGATTTGTAGTTGAATACTTGAATTAAGTATAAATCGAATTCAAGTAATCAAATACAAGTATGCACAAGTTTAAAATTTCTCAAGTAATCTCAAATTCAACTATTCAAGTAACTAAAAATCATATCCAATCCAAATAGATTACTTTAATAAAACACAAATAGATAACATGAAGTAAATTACTTTAATAAAACACAAATCAGTAACTTGAAGTAATCAAGAATCATATCCAATTTAAGTAAAATACTTTAATAAAACACAAATCATTAATCCAAGTAAATTACTTTAATAAAACACAAATTCGACGCAACCCAACTCGACGCTGACCTAACCCACACCCTAACCCAACCTGACGCTGACCCAACCCTTCGTGACACAATCCAACCTTGACCCAACCCGACGCTGACCCAACCTTGACCCAACCCGACCCTGACCCAACCCAACCTTGACCCAACGTAACACTGACCTAACCCGACCCTGATCCAACTTGACGCAACCCTGACCCAACTCGTTTGCATTAAAAAATAGAAATATTTACCTTACCTAGCTTGAAGGAACAAGGATTGAAGGAGAGTAGAGAGTAGAGAGATTGAGAGAGAAAGAGAGGTGGGGTCTACAGAAATTTTGTTTAGAAGTCAGACCACTTACACAGTCACTCAGCTCGAGTAAGGTAGCAAAAGGAAAAGAAAAGATAGGGAAAGTGAAGGAATTTATGTAGGGTTTAAACTTTAAACTTTTACTCTTATATATATATATATATATATATATATATATATATATATATATATATATATATATATATATATATATATATATATATATCGAGCAAGTCAAGTTCGAGCTTTGTTTCGAGTCAAGTTGATTCGAGCCTGACCAAACTTGAACTTGACTCAATTTTATTCGACCTATAGTTATTGGCACTTGGCCTGATCTAAACATATTTGCCAGTCGAGTCAAAATGAACGTAAACGAGTCGATTCGAGTGAGTTTATTGAGTTAGCTTGACTCTTGTACTGCTCTAGTCATATGGGCTACAAACAAACAAGCATACTAAAATCCAAGGTAGTTATTGACACCACTAAAATCCATTGTTAGTTAATAAGCAGATTTTCAAAATTCCATAAATACTAATTATTTACATTGTGAATCTTATTTAATCTTTCATGAAATCTCAAAGGCCATAACCCTCCTAAAGATAATTGTAAGATAAAAAATGTCCATTTACTCTTGGCATGATATAGTAGAGATACACAGAAATGCTACCGTGTGAATGTCCATTACTTTATAAGCACATAAATTCTCAATACTCCATAAATACCACTTATCTATATTAAAAATATCATCCAGTCTCAATCTTAAAGGCTAACTCTCCTAAAACCAATTGTACGGCAAAAAAGTCCATTTGCTCCCCACTTTGTATATAATAGAGGTATACCCAAATGCTACTATTATAATGTTACCAAAAATGTTACATGGCAATGGTTTACAATCGGGTCCACTGGTGTGCATATGATATCCAACCTGCTCAACAGGTATGCTCCACTTTGATGCGAGGCGGCCAAAAATCAAGCTGATCCAATCGTTAGGTGGCCTAGAACATAAAAAAAAAGAAGGAAGAAAATGTGTAAAAACCGAAAAAGGATAAGTAATGAGATCCACCTGACTGTTAGACTAGTCTGTTTTTATTTTTTATTTTATTTTTATATTTTTTGGTGTCTCACCATCATTGTGAGGTGCACCTAATACCAGGGTTGAATAATGTATACACACCAAACTGGGGAACGGCATATAGAACCTTATAAAACTGCCCATATATATAAATTCAAGTGGTGGGCCCACTGATTGTTGGATTGGGCTCATTTCTCAAGAGTCATATCATCATGGTGGGGCACACATGATGCACAGGTTCGACAACATTCACACATTTCATTAGGTTCAAACTGAATCTAGGGCTTTTCTATGGTGGGTTCCATCTACTGTTCACCATGGTGTGGCCCACCTAATGATTAGATAACTTGGAACTTTGGAGGCCAGCAAATGATTGGACAGACCTGATGGACCGTTCACATGTCACATACACACCCACGGCTCAGATCAGTTATGTATCATGTTGAAGATGAAATAATTTCTGCATCTACTCCCATTGAATTTATTTTTGCTGGTTGTATCGTACAATATTTTTCTGGCAAACCCCCAATAATAGAAAAAATGTTCTGACCTATCTTAAAACACACTGATTCTCACGACTCATCTCATAAGAAAAATCATTATACCTACTTTTGTTTTGATGGTCCACTTTCTCCAATTCAATGGGGAAGATTCTTTTGAAATCCAGACAAACAGTTATTGAAAGTGACACCTCTATAAAAATCCATCGGCTTCTTGGCCATCTACTGAAAAAATATCTTGGACCATGCAAGAGGATATGCACAGTAGCAATGACTTTTGAATTTGTACTGTTGGGGCCCATGGATCAGTAATCTAGACCATTGATCTGATGCAAACCACCACACATGGACCAGGGTCTGACAGTATCGTTCACAAGGCAATCCTAATGTGGCCTGCGAAACGGATGAGGATTGCTTGTGCGCCTGGCCACTGGAAGTTCTAACGGTTGGAAGCTGAAGTTCTAACGGTTGGAAGCTATGTGGGGCCCACAGAGATCTCCGTGAGAAATAAACCACTCCATCCATTAGTTTCTTAAACTCGGAATAGGACAAGACTGAGAATCGGTGAGATTCAAAACTCATGTGGGCCACGAGACAAGAAACAGTGAGAATGGAAATACCTTTCAACGCTTGAGGTCTTGGTATCGATCCCTAGTGGGAGTGGCTAACATGGAGTGTGTGTACTGACATTGGAAGCGGATTGCGCACTGAGTAACTCAGTACCCTCAGCGTACTGAGTAAACTGTGTTGCATCCATTGTTATTTATTTATTTTATCCACTCTGTTAATCCATGTTAACGGATAATTTTAGTGCTTGATCCCAAAAATGAAGTAAATTAAAATATCAAGTGGACCACACCACAGAAACAGTTTAATTGAACCTCTACCATTGAAAATTTTTTAGAGGCCGAAGAAGTTTTAGAACAAGCTGATGTTTGTGGTTTCTCTTCATCTATGTCTTCGTGATCTTATGAACAGGTTGGATGACAAATAAAAATTACTTTGGACCCTAGGAAGGTTTCAACGATGGAAATCATTATTCCATACTGTTTCATGCGTAATGGTCAACTTGAGCTTTGGATTTACTTCAATTTTGGAAACAACTCTAAAATTAGCAGTAAAAATGGATGGACCGTGTGGATAAACCACGTACATTCACAATGAGCCCAACTAAGTTTACTCAGTACCATAAAAGTGTATTGAGTAACTCAGTACGTAATCCGATTTCACTACATTGGTGTGTACTAACAAGCTAAACCAACAAAAAAGAAGAAGAAGTGAGAGTGGAAATATGATGCTTATATGCCATCTAAACCGTTCATAATGTTATTGAAAGCGGGATAAACAATAGGCACAATTATCATCCTAATTCAAAACTTCTGTTGCCCCCACAAAGTTTGCAATGGTAGACATTCAACCCACACTCTTTCTCGTCGTGTGGCTCACATGAGTTTTTTATCTGCTTGATTTTTGTAATCTTAACCTATTGTGAGGTTGAGAAACTAATGGACGGAGTGGATTCCTCATGGGCATCTCTATGGACCACACATAGCTTCCAGACTACAGCCCATGACACATGCAATCCTCGTCCAATATTACTAAGCCGGAAGATATTTTTATTTATTTATTTATTTATTAACTTTTTTTTTGAAATCCATATTATACACTACATGTAACGCCCCGAAAAATCAGGGGTCGTGCATACACTCGACTCCCGAGTTCCCGAGTGTCACTTATCATCAATTTTATGATTTTAAGATTAATCAAGTTTATATGCGCAGCCTGAAATTACTTGGAGCATGAAATGCAACCACAACTAGTCTACTGAAGTGAAAGATATATATATATATATATATATATATATATATATGTATATACATATATATATATATATATATATATATATATATATATATATGTACAAGTCCAGAAGAATATAAAGGGGTCGCCCAAGGTGTTGCCCAACAAAAATCACAAGAGAAACATATTTTCAAAGAATGGTGCGCTGAGCCCACGACTCAACACCCTATGTTCCGGTCTTCTAAGCCGATGGAGAACCGCCCATCAACTGGAAGTAGGAGAACTCGTCCTTCTCGCTTAAGCTTGCGCCGCATGGCTCATCGAGCTCAGCACAACCTGCAACTACTGAAAAATCTGGGTGGTGTTTTAAAACACCGTCCCAGAGTGGGAGTGAGTGATCAACTCAGTGGGTGCTATTAATCTTAAGTTTTAACAGGCATCAATTATAATATGAATTTAATAAAAAGCAGATAATCAACAATACCTAGCAACTCTTATTTAAAATGCATGCATGCAGAATGATATGATGCATGCCCTCGCCACAACACTCCCTCGAGCGACTCCATCTAACGATCGCGTATGTCAGCACTCCCTCATTGCGATCTCGACTTTCGAGTCGCCACCCTAACTAATGCGTGCAATGCGATCATGTCAGCTGAGTTATTAGTTAAGTCCATTCATCCAGGAGGTTTGAGAATCTGATGCACCCTACATATCAATGCCCTAAGCTGGTTGCGAGGCTAAGACCCCCCAATGCGTGAGGCCAAGACCTCACGGTCCGTGATCCCGTCGGGTTTCTCATCCCCGACTTCAAGCACATGAGGAGTGCCAAGAGAAAGGGATCGATCGCGGTCACTACGGGGAGGCGCGACACCCCATCGTAGGCCGACAGCTCAGACACAGTGTCCCATTCCACCATGCCCGGCTCACGAGATCGTGGACCAATTTTCAGTGAGTTAATAATGGGTTGCAATGGTTGTAGAGTGATTCAAGTTCCATACAAATGTGAGCATACAGGGTTAACAAACAGGGTTGATCAGATAGTAGATTAAACCGCAAGAGTCAGGCCAGTACGTGGCGGAACGGCATCGGGTGCAAGCAATCCATGTAGTCTAACTACTGTTGCCCACACGCACTTGCCCAAATTCATGGGTTTAGCCTCGAGGCGGTCCTACCAATGGGGCCGCCTTAGCTCTCCTCGAATTACTGACCAACTCAAGGGTTGAGAGGTGATTCAGAACATGCCAACTATCAATGCATCATTTGACATAAACAACATCATGTTCTCATGCTTTGCAATATAAAATTTTAAATTTCCACTAACATGTAAAGCTAACAATATCATGAACAAGGTGTGTGTGTTGTGTGGGTGGATAAGGAAGTTAAGCACTTCCTACCTCCCTTAGAACCGAAATACACAAAAATCAATGAATCATACATGTTATAGGGAAAATCATATGAGAAAATTAAACAAGGCATGAGCATGCAATTGTTCATATACAAAGTCATGTGAGGGGCAAGAACAACATCATATGAGAACCAAACATACGATTCTACAAACATGCAAGTCCTAAGATTTCTCTAGATTCTCCTAACATAGCATCCAAGCAACCAAAATCATTAAACACATACTAAAATTGATGCTAGGCCACCTAAGAGCAATAGTCCGCACCTATGGATCGTTGAGATATTGGAGAACGACCTAGAAGCGTCGAACTCGATGTTGATCGGCCGGAATCCTAAGACAATGCACTTGCATGTTAGGATTTCATACAAATCCTATCCCAACACAAAAGATTATAAAAAATATGGGTGCTTACCTCCCCAATCAGATGAAAATCGTTTGCATTGGATGTGGGGTTTCTTGAGAAAAAGGAAAGAAGGGTTTTTAGATCTCACCCCTCTCTTGGGCCCACCTTTCTCTCCCTTCTTCCTTCTCTCCTTCTCTCTTTCTCCTCTTTTCTCCTCTCTCTCTCTCTTTCTTCTCTCTAGGGCAAATTCGTATGGGGAGAGGGGTGCCCCAAATGAGGCCCTTTTATAGTGCCAGATTTGGTGCAAATGGCCCCAATGTCTAGGTTTTTACCATAATAGCCCTATAGGAGGGTTTTTCTAACCTTTAGGGCCCACTACGGGGCGTACATGGTGATATACACCGTAGGATAGTTGACCCTAATGATGATCTTCGTATGGATATGATCGGCCCGCCATTTGGATGCGTTGATCGATAGATATAATTAGAAGTCTATTCAACTGTCACCGATGGTCGATCGGGGCCGCGACTATACGGATATGAGAAGGAAAATATCCTTACTCTACGTGTGAAGTTTGGTCACAAACCAACGGTCTGAAATCCTCAACTTTGCATAAGAGTGGACGACCCAATTCACTTAAGTTCCAGCTCCTTTCTTTAGGGTATTTGCATTTCTCATGCACTCGTCCTTTGGCTAAAGTTGAGCGGTTCTAGACAGTTCTTAGGCTCGACTCCCGCGATGGACGTCAAGCCCAGTAAGACAGACATTATCCTATAGTTTTGGACTTAGTGGCCCACCAACGAGGGGTCTAGAGCTTGTTCGAAAAATCGGAGCATTTCTATAATGAATTAGGTAATGAGATTTCTCGTGGGCATTGATTAGGGTTTGGATTAACTATGTTTATAGTACGGCCTATTTATAACTAATGAAAGTGGAGATTTGATCATGATTACTCTAAACCGTTGATTTAAGGCTAAAAGAGTAACGGAGTGCTCTGATGGGTCTCTGGTTACGAAATTTATAGGACAAGTGCTCCATGGCCTGATGAGGGGTCATGCAAAGTTTGGGAGCAAATGGATGAACGAACATGGGGTTTGATCATACGGTTCCGATCTTTAAATGGCCCTATAGGGTCCATTCTGGTTGTTGGGGAAGTTCTGGTGGTCCCCTGGCCATGAAACTTATAGGATAGGTGGACCATGACCCGATGAAGGGCCATGCAAATTTTGGAGTCGATCAGATATTTGGTTTGATCGTACGGGTCCGATGTGCGATCAACGGTTACCGTGCCACGATCGGGGCCCAGGTTTTGTTGACGGGCATAGGCCCGCACATTAGACCTTCACCGAACATTTAGAAGAGATCGGACGGCAGGAAAGTTCAGAGTCTCGATTTCATTTGTAAGTGTCAGATTCAAATTCTGGCATTGGTGGGGTGCATTTGGCCAGTGCCAGATCCCAGTTCTGGGTGTCCACTGGGTTTGGGGTCCGCGATGGACCTCAATCCCAGTGAGATCTAGCGTTCCCTAAAGTTTTATAATTTTCTGACCTTCCTGCGTCGCTGTGTGGCTCGCACGGGCTGTTGCTAAGTACAAACGGTCATCTGCCTTGGCGGCCCGCATTAGGTCATATCATAACACGTTTGGTCTACTCTAATGAGCTAATTCTAAGTTAATTAACTTATGGTATCTCACCACGAGTAGTCTAAACGAACAGTCCTATGACAAATCCTACGTGGATGCCCTAGAACACTGTGTTGGTTGGACGGGATGTTACCGGTTCTTTACTGGTTTCACTCCTGTATAAACTAATATTGAGTGCTAATAGTTATTAAGTGATGTTATAAGTCAATAAAAAAATAATAATAATTTAAAGATTTTTGAAAATTCAAAATAGTGAAAAATCCGGGCTGTTACACTACATTGCACCATACCAACAGTACCGATCACAAAAAATGGGCCCCACTTGCATAAAATGACAAACCATCTACTATGGTCCCACACCCCACATGGTAATTTGGACATTGAAACTTTTTCTACAGGTGCCCTAATCAGCTTCTATGGATGTTGAAACCTTGTGGCGGTGTGGGTCACATGTGCACCATCATACACATACGTACATGTTGCATGGGCACAGAGAGGTTCCCAGCTGTGTGGAGCCCACAAAGATGTCTGTGATAAATCTATTCGGTCCATCTGTTTTGCAAGAACATAATAGAACATTATTCTAAAAATCAGGCAGATCGAAAACTCATGCGGTCCATACCACTTGAAACAGTGGGAATTGAACATCTGGGGGTGACAGAAGTTTTGTATCAGGTTGATATTTGTTATTACAGTTTATCTGAGTGGTAATAAACCTATGAACGGTTTGGATGGTATGTAAACATCCTGGTCATCTCTAGAAAGGTTTTAATGGTGGACGTTTCCCTTCCCAGTGTTTTGTTAGTGTGGCTCACTTAAGTTTTGGATCTGAGATTTTTAAATTCATGTCATATCGAGGTCTTTCAAAACAGATGGACGGAGCGGATTTGTCACGTGCATCTGTGTACCCCACACAGGCACATATATATCTCTGTGCCCGGGTCACAGGCAATCCGCTTCCGGGGTAATTTGAACAGAAGCATACTAGAAAGTAATGACAAGCATACATTTATGTAATAGAGAGCATCATGGGCTACATCCACAACTAGGTGCGGTGTGCCTACATACCCTTATTTGCCCATCCATGACAGCAGAATTTAATACAAATATTTATTATTATTTTCTCTTTTTCCTCGGGTTAGTTTGTTTCCTATTGGATGAATGGGCACAATAAATAAAAATACAGAGCATTGGCTACTTATTTCCACAATTGCTGCGGTGTGCTATACAGGTACGGGGAAATGGTACTATAAGGTCGACCTTAAGCGAAGATCCCATCGTAATGTGTGTTGAAAATCAATACAGTGCATTTGATAAGTCCCCTTTAGATTACGGGATATCCCAAAAATCACCCCTATATGGAACTAAGGTGGGCCATACTATCTAAAACTATGCTAAGACACGCTTAAAACATATAAAAGTGTTGGGTGGGGCCCACCTAAGTTTTGTATGCGGTTGAAACTTTGTCTGATCTCTCATCCAAGTGGGACACACAATGGATGGGCTGGATTTGTGAACCACATCTTGATGGGCCCAATAAATAATTATGAATGTTTTAATGGGAGGATAACTTCTCTTAACTGTTGTATGTGGTGTGGCACACCCAAGTCATGGATTGACTTGATTTTTAAGCCCGTGATCCACCGTGGAATGGTGCATCTGACTGATGGGATAGATGTTCGAAACACATGACGGTGGGGCCCACACAGCTCAACCTCACAGTACCATATCCCCCCTCTACCCACACGTACACATATAGTTTACTATGGCCCACCATAATTTTTTATCAGGTTGAAAGTTAGCCCGAGGGTTTCATAGGGTGCTGCATCACATGAACGGTTCAGATTTTGACGCATATAATAGCCGTCTCACGACGAGCGACTCGCCGTGATCTTGCTGAACCCAACCTGAATCATCTGCCTCGTCCTCGGTGGTATGCTCCTGTCCTTCAATATCTGGATCTTTATTAGCATTATCAGCGCTACCATCATTGATGGCGAGATTTACCACTTTTCGCTGGGAATAAGTATTTGATAGGTGGCCTAGTTGGCCACAACGATCGTAGTTATTGGGCCTTGGTCGAGCATAGAGGTTCGGAATTCTACTTGGACTAGCAGCAGTCGATATGCCCATTTGGAGTCTAGCTTGTCTAGTTCCTTGATCTCAGTTCTCAGACATAAGAGGTTGAGTGCGTGTTCCTTATGGTTCCTTTTCAAGGAAAATTGACTGTGCATCCCGAATACTTCGCTAAAAGAGCAGATAATCCAAGAGCTATATGGAGGTGGCCTCAGTGAACACCTTGGGCGAGACAAGACGCTATCACTTGTAGAAAAACAGTATTACTGGCCGCAATTGGCACGTGATGTAGGAAGGGCAGTCCAACGTTATTATATTTGTCAGATCTTCAAGGGGCAATATCATAATACGAGCCTCTACACCTCGTTACCCATGCCTGACGTGTCACGCCCCAAACCCGAAAATCGGATTCATATGAATCCCGATTGCCGAATCCGGTGCCGACAGCCTTCGTAGTGCCCCATTCTCGGCTCCTGGTAATCAAATGCCAGATTTCGATTCTGGGATCCTACAAGGAGGATTTTCAGAATGAATTTTTTTTTTGTAATGGAGCATAACCACAAGCATAACCAAGTCACAAAACAACATCACCACATATCCACTATATCAAAAATTTTAAGTACAATGCGGAAAGGAAAATACAAGGTAGTCAAAAATCTCCAAAAGGTCCTGATACGCGCTCCTGTCTCAGCGCTGCTGCTGTCCAACGCTACCTGCACGCAACTATCGTGCATAAGCTTACAAAAGCTTAGAGGGTGGTGTAAGTGTGTGCGTAAGGCAAGCGCCAAGTGTACAGTATCAGAACAATGCGGAAGTATGTGGTAAGTCCATAGAATCAACCATGCCAAAGCATATGACATTCGACTATATAGGCCTTGCATTGTATCGGTGTGGCGGATAAGGCCACACCCCCTTCCAACCGACCACGACACAGTGGGAGACGCGGCTTACTGGTATTCGGCACTCGGGCGCTCGTGTATCCACTCGGTTTAGACGTTGGAGCATCTCCTAGTATCGAAAAGGTTCTAAGACTCTCACCCAAGGACATCCTAAGTGCCCACAGTGCTGAAATAAGTATTTCTAGTATCCAATATGGCTATCCACGATGTACCTGTGGAGCCACGACCCTGATGTCGCTAGGGCGTGCAGTGATCAAGTCACACGTATGCGAGATGCATGAATCACGCCGTCAAATCATTCAGAAATGCAGCGCGTACTGCGCGATCATGTGGGGCACTCCGTCTCATAACAGGTCCCATAGGTGGTCTGCCCAATGGCATATGCTATGATCAGTCACTACTCAAATCAAGCATACATATGATGCATATGGGCATGAGTCATGGGATTATACTAAGCATGTTATAAAGCAATGAATAGTAACAAGTGTGGGCCTATCAATGGGCCCCAAGGAGAGTTACAATGAGGACATTTAACCAACATTGTACATACAATGTGGACGTCAAACCAACATTGTTCCCTAGGCGCGGCCCGCCATAAATATCATTACATGAACCATGGGAAATCACTCATTGCAATGGAACCTAAGGACATCCGTTGGGCCTCAATCCATGGGCCATAGATACATCAAATGGGCCGAATTGCATGAGCCTTACATTCTTCAAATGACTACATTAATGGGCCTCGCCAAGGAGCCTTATGTACATTGCAATGGTCCATGACTCATGGGCCATGAAATACATCAAAGTGGGACTACATACATGAGCTTTAAATATATCCAATGGGCCATTCCATTTGCGCCCCATGCACATCAAATGGGCTTGATCCCATGGGCTTTATATGTATCAAATGGGCTTAGTCCCATGGGCTTTATATGTGCACCAAGGTGGGCCTAAATGAATGACCATAAATGGATCAACATGGGCCCTATATACATACCAAAGCGGGCCCATTTGAACCATAGATCTGGCTCATTTTCTTTTGGCTCATGTCATGAAATGAGCTCTCAAAATAGGAGGACAGTTTGGATACTGCTCATCCATCATAGTGGAGGCCCACATGAAGGCCCACCAATGCACATATATACATATATAGTATAATATATATATATATATATATATATATATATATATATATATATACACACACACACACACACACATATATAAACATCCACACACAAGTGGACAGAGTGGATAGAACATAAAAATCATGGCGGGTCCGACTGTCCAAACAGTGGACAGTTTGGATAGAACACATGCACCTCTGTGGGCTGCATCGTTAGCCCGGACGGTGTGGTAAAAACACACAGGTGGGTTCCATCGTCCGTTGGACGGTGTGGTAAAACACATGCATCACTGTGGGTCCCATGTGGGGCCCACCATAATATTTATAACCCATCCAACCCGTTGATAAGGTCGCTCAGACCTGAATGAATAGGAAAAACAAATTTCAGCTTGATCCAAAACTTGTGTGGACACCAAAAGGGTTTCAATGGTAGAATTCAATTCATACTATTTCAGCTGGTGTGGGCCACCTGAGGCTAAGATCAACCTGATATTTTTATGGGGCCCACCTTAGGGGGTGACTCACCTAATGAACGGATTGGATGGAACATAAACATCAAGGTGGGGCCCACGGCTGGGGCCGTGGGCTGCTGCCCATCCGCCCGCTAGCGCCGCTGGCGCGGCCAGCTTCTGACACAGCAGCTATTGCTGCTGTGTGATTTTAAAAATAATAATATAAAAACCCATTTTTCTGAGGTTTTTATCGTGTGGGGCCCGCATCTGATGAATCCAGTCCAGGCATTGGATTCCATGGCTCAATACAATTCAAACAAGTCCAATAACGGTATTTTTTTTTGACTCAAGGTGGGCCCTAGCCGATTTTTAACGGTAAAGATGATGTTTGCTATGCTATGGCCCGCCTGAATATCGGATCGACACCATTTTTCGGCTCAACGCCTAAAATGGGTCGGGAAAGAGGATGGACGGCATGGATTAGAAACATACATCTTGGTAGGGCCTATACAAGTAGCCCACCCCCAATGCTTGGAAAAAAAGCTCATTTTTATTTTTTTTTTTCTTTCCAGTGACGTCCAGCGCCTGGACGTTTTTTTCTTCCCCCCCCCCTTTTTTTTTTGTTTTGGACTTTATCAAATACATTCAAGGTGGGCCCTGTTTAGGTGGGCCACCCCGATTGGATGTACATTTAAGATAGGCCCCACCCATGGACGGCTAGTATAAAATATATATTTCATGGTGGGGCTCATTCAAGTGGCCACATGGCCTCATCAACATACAGAAAATAAATAAAACTGAGAGGGAGAGAAAGAGAGAGTAAAGGAGTGAGACACGCATGATGGAGGGGCCCCCGGCACTATGGGCCCTCCGTTTCAACCATCCAATCATACATCAACGGGTATCATTACACATGGGACCATCCAAAGAAAAGATCAACGGTGGAGATCCCTCTCCACTAAAAATGGACGGTCTAAATGACCTCTTAATACAAGGAAAGTAAACATCACGATGGGGTCCATGGAGAATGGCCCCATCATGGAATGATTTGATGATCAAGATGGGCCATTGGCCACATCTTAGGGTCCCAAGTGAGATCCACACCATTGATCGGTGGGCCTCACTTGGCCCATCATAGAAATATGAAAATCTAGCTTATGGAAACACCCACCACTTGATCTTCTTGGTCCGTCGGGATGCCGGTCTCCTAAAGCTTTACTTTAATGGTGGAGATGGGAGATGGATGGCTAGGATGATGGGTTTTTGGGAGTGGGAAGTGGGCCATCAAAAATCATATTTCTCATGGGAAGAGCTTGGACGTGAGAGGGCTCCCTTGCTTGGGTTTGGTGTGTTGAGAAATGAGAGGGAGAGAGAGAGTTGTAAGAGTGATGGAGTGATGTGGGGTGAGTGATGGGTGAGGTGAGTGATGGGTGAAGTGAGAGGTTAGTTGACTTTGCTGGTTGCTTGACTTGTGGAGAAAGGAAGCATGGATGCTTGTACTTGACATAAAGTGATTGATGGGTGATTGATTGATGGAATTGATTTGACACTTCGTAGAGATTCTCTTGGGATTTGCAACGCACGGTATTTTTCCTTAAACTGAACGTGGGTTCGCATCTCATCGTCTGGGTATCGGATCGGTGCGTGAGTTATGGCGTTGGAACCGCAGCGACGGTGCGGTCGCAATGATACAAGTCTTAGATTAATCCGACTCAAATGAATAGGATATGACTTACGGTCGTGTGCAAAGTCAACTACAGGTCGCGGATTGCCGGAATTTGACAAGAAGGATCGCGGGAAGCGACGGAACAGTACAGATTATGATACGGGTCTTACATGACGGCCCTTGAGAGAATTTATCTATGGACTTCGTGCTTGGTCTCCCATGAACACAACGCGACATGGATTTGGTGTTCATGGTAGTAAATCGTTTCTCCAAGATGACGCACTTTATTCTATGCAAAAAGACTCTCGATGCAACACACGTGGCAAATCTATTCTTTAGAAAATTGTGAAGCTACACGGGGTTCCCAAGACTATTACTTCTGACCATGATACGAAGTTCATAAGTTACTTTTGGCGGACTTTGTGGACTCGATTAGATACACGACTTTAGTTTAGCAACGCCTACCACCCACAGACTGACGGTCAAACTGAGGTTATGAATTGCACGTTGGGAAACCTCCTTCACTGTATTTCAAGAGAAAAATTGAAGCAGTGGGATTTGACCTTGTCTTAAGCAGAGTTTGCATTCAACAACATGGTGAACCACTCGATAGGAAAATCCTCATTCTAAGTTATTTACGGACGAGTATCTCGCCACACACTAGACTTGGTCCATCTGCCCAAGCTTTCAGGCATGAGCATTGCAGTAGAACATATGACAGATAGGATCATGGGTATTCATGCGGAGGTACAGGCCAAGCAAGTACAAGGAGTAGGCGGACAAGCATCGGCGACAAAAAGTGTTTGAGGTGGGTGACCAAGTAATGGTCCATTTGCGCAAAGAAAGATTTTCAACCAGAACGTACAACAAGTTAAAGAATAAAAAAATTGGACCAGCACCAATCATCCGAAAGATAAATGATAACGCTTATATTGTTAATCTTCCAGATGACATGGTGATCTCACGGACTTTCAACGTCGTGAACCTGACCGAGTATCATGAACCAAAGCAGGATGAGAACTCAATGACGAGTTCTTTTGAAGTGGAGGGGATTGATGTAGAGCGGGTTGCGGACAGTTTCATGGCCCAAACTGATACAGGGAAGGACGTGAGGTCAAGCACTATAACACCCCGTACTTTGCAGTACTCGGGTGTTACCGTGTAACCAAATTTAGTATAAATACAAGCCCAACTTAAGTAAACACTGATGTGCATTCTAGTCTAAATCTGACTATTTAAAAGTAGCCCCAATCCACCCATCAAGCTATCTATTCGTCGATTTTCAAGGCGGGCCATCATACCATTGAAGAGACCTTCCTTAGGATCACCACTTCATTGATGGACAAATCAAACCGTCCATTTCGAACATTAGCTCTTGGATCACCAAACCCACTGTTCAATCTCAAGGTCTACCATACAGTGTAGCAAGACTCTTCGGAGGAACCATGGATCAATCGCCACTCACTAGACCCACTCTTTTATCAAGCCACATCACTCAAGATGGAAGGCCGTCACATAATCAGATAACCCAAGGCATAGCAGAACGACATCGACTCGCTAACCGGTCTTTATAAACTCAACTGGAAAACCTTGCTTAGGTGCTTATCAGGGCCCTATGACACTGAGGAAGCAGGTCGATTTGAGTTAGGAGCTATTCGCTCATAGGATTGATAGAAATCAACAAATTAAAATCAATCAAATCCTTGATGTTCAAAATATACATAATCTACTACTAAAAACTATAATAGTAATAATAATAATAATAACAATGATAGTAATAGTGATAATAATGTGAAATTCTGAGACAAATGGTCCTAATAACCTAACCCACAATAGCAAATTAGAGGGAAATGAAATAAGATGTTGTATGTGTGATAGAAAAAATATGTAATAATAATATTCAATGTTCTAAAGGCATATTGGGTCATCTATTCCCTAACTTAGCTACAGATTCACAACTAAGTAGTCCCTAAGGCCATTTTAACCACTGATACAATTTCAGGGTGATCCAACCATTTGATCAAAGAAAATCCACCACTAGAACTAGGAATTGAAGAGTATGGCCCACCTAAGCATTGGATCTATTACATCTCCGGTTAAGATGGCGCAATGAAGCCATGAAGCATAATGGATGATGTGGATTCATCACAAACATCATGGTGGACCCCACACCAAAGATCAGAGTACACAACATGTGTACTCCCGCGTTACACTACAGCAGCCAAACCGGTCAGCACAGGCTGATCCGTGTTTCGCCAGAAAAGGGAAGTTTTTCGTCTCTCTCTCTGTTTGAAAATAACGGACGGACGACGTCCCTGAGAATTTGATCGGTGGCCCATCAAATGAAGTCGGATCTCTAATCCAAACCGTCCATCATGTCAGGGAACTCCGCCTGACCAAAATCCAATAGTCATAACATATTTTCTTGTGCACATGGACACACTATCTTCACTACAAATCGGCCCTACAAGCACAAATTTGCTAAAAACGGAAACCGGTCTTTTCTCCAATCCGTATGCCAGGGGGGCGATCCGAGTGAAATGGAATCCCTCATTCTCAACCGTTCATTAAAGGCAATCCTAGCCATCCATTAGCCCTCCACGTGGGAGAGGATTTCCACCCACAGGAAAACTAAAACCATGGCCGGTTTCCATCCTTCAAGCTGTATCTGGTAACGGCTTCAAGCCTGTGAAATCTGAGCCATCCAAATCGCATCCAACGGCTCTAGAGAACTAGGTCTTCCTACAAGTAGAGGAGAAAACATCTCTTCTCAGAACCTTCTTCAAAC
Organism: Magnolia kwangsiensis; assembly: GCA_037074715.1. NCBI lineage: Eukaryota > Viridiplantae > Streptophyta > Magnoliopsida > Magnoliales > Magnoliaceae > Magnolia > Magnolia kwangsiensis. The sequence goes on along the minus strand of CM073580.1, from coordinate 95,175,420 downwards.
CACCATTAAACCAGCCGTTTCCCTTCCACCTTCGAACCCATCGAGAAAAGCTCATCTGAGCTTCATTTCTTCCATTCTCCAAGCTTACTGGGGTCCATTAGATCGGTCCACAACAGGTGGAATGAGGAAAGACCCGCCGGATTTTGATCCACCATTAGAGCCGCACCATCTTCCCCGACTGTTTTCTTCATTCAACGGTGCTGCTGGTGCCACTGGACCGAGGCCGTTGGGTGTGGTCTGGTCCAGCACTTGTCAACTAGTGGAGATAAGAAGAAAAAGAAAAGAAAGAAAGAAGTAGAGAGAGAGAAAGTGGGGACGTGAGTGCACCAGTCCGGCCAGGTAAACAACGGTCAAACTCTGTTTATTCTCTTACATTTCCTTCTTCGTTTTTCCATATTGATAGCCACGTTTTGGGCCCTGATATTAGGCAGCAAATGAGGCTGCAAAAATGTCTTGCATGGGTTCCGATTTTAGTGGGTAACAGGTCTGAAAATAGCCTGAAAATCAGGCCATAAAACAGGCCAAATCCTGGCCATCTCTGGGTTAAATATGGGACAGGAAAAGTCCCTGTTCGAGCTTCGATTTGGGGTGGAACCAACCTCACAGGCGGGCCATGAAACACTATCTCTCAGCCTGAGAAGTAGCGCTGAAAGCAGGCCCAACTCTGACCCCACAATCAGGATAGTGGAGATTGGGCCGAGCCAGGCCTAGTCCGGACCACCAATGGGCAGCCTGGTAGTTGGGCCGATTCAGGCCACGGTCAGGCCCAGTTTCAGGCCATAGTTTTGGGCCACAACTACTAGGCCTAATCAAATAAGTTCTGGCCCAGTTCGGACCTTAATTAGGGGTGGTTTTGGGCCCCATTTGAGTCCTTGTTGAAAAAAAAAAAATAAATCTGTTGGGCCCGACCACTCTAATGCTAGCCCAAGTAACCTTATTCATAGGAACCCCCCCCCCCCCCCCCCCCCCCCCCCCCCCCCCAAACCCACATTAGACCCATTTTAAAGTACTAATACCATTGTTACCATTCTCATTTATGGGGATTGTTAATATTAGATATGTTTAGACAGTAGTAAATCACTTATTCTAAGACTAGTTATCATGCACAAATTTCAATTATTAAATACTAGTAATTCATGTATCATCCTTGGATAATTGTATTGATAGTAGATGGTACTATTGGCGTCACCATTATAATTATTAACTAGTGTTAACTATAACTCTAATGTTAATAAATATTTTATAATTATTAAATCAATACTAGAATTAATTGCACAAAATATAAGCCTATAACTAAACCCTAGGTAGTTTAGAGAACTTGGATCTGATTGTGCAAGTTCCTGAATTATGGTAGGATCCAAGTCTAAGGGCGTGCGCCCTTTCCAATAGCATTAAAAGGCGAGTTGACAAATAAGGTGATGATTCTTCCCCTTGAGCTTTTCATCTTCTCATTAGCTTAAGCTATAACTTTTATTTAAATTCATAATCGATATCTCCCTTTATACTCACATGTGATTGCTGGTAGAAATTGAATTATTGTATTACATGCTTTATGATTATCCTGTATATTTGTTCATGCTTGTGGATTATTTGTGGATTGCTTATGGACTTTAAACTGATACATCAATGGGAAACCCCCACTTATAAATGTACACCCATACTTGGGATGTAGACTTGACTAGTTATGATCGTAATGGACCTTCGACTTGGTGGTTATTGAGTGGTGGTCTAGATGGATCATTGATGTGAGCCTACTATCTAAGGTTGTTGTGTCCGATGGTTTTCAAGGATGATCTTTTATTGCATGGTTATGATACTCGCCCTATGTGGCCTACTTTGATATCGCCCTATGTGTCTTTGTTCTAGTATTTTTCCTATATGGGTTGGATGTCTTATGCGGTACAACTATACGATGGTAAGCCCCACATACTGTAATATGATTGGCCACTAGTCGATGGGTTTTCATTAAACATCCTAAGATGGTAGTCTCATGGGCCGGGGATAGTGGAATGGGACACTATGCCTGAGCCGTCAGCCTATGTTGGGTCATGTGCTCCCCATAGTGACCGTGAGCCTATTTAAATTGGTTGGTTGCAATTGGACTAATAACGGGTTGACTAATCATGCATGCATGGCACAGACCAGCATCTATTACTGTTATACGAAACATACAGATTTGCCTGTCTGGATGTCTTACCCGAGGCACCAACCATCATTTGTTGTTATCGTACATTGCTGTCATACGTAACATACAGATTCGTCTGTCTGGATGTCTTACCTGAGGCACTAACCATCATCTGTTGTTTATCGTATATATTTGCCTGTCTGGATGTTTTATGTCACGCCCTAAACCCAGAAATCGAATTCATAGGAATCCCGATTACCGAATCTGGTGCCGACAGCCTCCGTAGTACCCCATTCTTGGCTCCTAGCATTCATATGCCAGATTCCGATCCTGGGATCCTACAAGGAGAATTTTTTTTGTACATTTAACTAGTAATAAGCATAACCACAAGATTACCCAATTCACAAGGGTAACATCATCATCACATATCCACTAATATAATCGTTTGAGTACAATACTGAAAGGAAAATACATAAATAAAAATCAAGCTCCAGAAGGCCACTACACGCTCCAAGGTCAATACTGTTGCAACCTAACATCACCTGCACGCATCTATCGTGCATAAGCTTATAGAAAGCTTAGAGGGTGGTGTAAGTGTGTGCACAAGGTAAGTATCAAATGTTCAATACAATGCCATCATCATACCATACCAAAATTACTGGTCATCCATAAATCATACAATATCGGAATAAGCAGAAATACTAACAAGATCATGAATTATCAAAGTAAGCAGAAATACTAACAAGATCATAGATCATACGATAATAGAGTAAGCGGAAGTACGGACAAGTCCCTAAGTAAATCAATAGCAGAATACGCAATATAGAACAGCTATGCAATAAGGAGTTATGAAGAGCCAAATATCAGATGCCGAGGATGCAATGCAATATGCAATACGAATGAAATAACCATGCTGGAGTGTGAAGTCGGGATGATAGTACGTAGTATCGCAGGCTATGGGGTCCACCACAAGGGACTCCTATCCAAACCAGTCCCATACCTAAATTTAAATAGTCAGACTCAACGTGGTAAACTCCTGATCTCAGGTTAGTCGCGCGCCTAACCGAAATCCTTGCCATAACGAAGGTACACAAGGATTAGTTGTGCACCACCAGCCCAAGTGGATAGTGAATGAATGAATGAGCCTACAACTCCTACTCAATAAGTCCATATATCAGTACGGTTCCTCTCTGAGAAATCACCGGGGTCTATTACACTTCAAACCAGATTGCCGTCCCATCGTGCGCAACAAGGCGAGTGAAAGAAACCTCACTATCCATCTTCCAATATCGGGCTCGACTCGTAGATAGCGGACCTATTCCTCGAGCTGGTCAAACTCAACCTAGCTTTGCCCCCTACTCTCAGGCGGGTAAGGTCGCACCCCCTTCCAACCGACCACGACACAGTGGAGAGCGCAACCATCTGGTAATCGGCACTCAACGCTCATCTACCCACTCGGTCTAGACGTTGGAGCAACCTTTGAAACCAAGAGGGTTTAGGGACTTTCACCTAGGGATATCTATAGCACCCCATGTAGAACAGATTTTCGGTGTCCCGTCTGGCCATCCACGATATGCCTGTGGAGGCTATGACCCTGATGTCACTAGGGCGTAAAGTAATTACAGCATACAATGCAAGATGCGTTAGTCATACAATCCAGTCATGCATCAATCCTGCGCACACCGTGCGCTCATATGAGGCAATCTCCGCCTATCATGGAGTCTCATAATAACCGACACTATGGCATATGCAATGGTCAATCATATCTCATAACAACATGCAGATGATGTGTATGTGCTTGTATCATGATACGATGTTATCACATACACATAATCGGTATCAATAACTGGCATCAACAATTGACCTTGATAATGTGGACATTTAATCAACATTTCCCTCAAGGAATGACCCACATAGAGTTAACATATAGTGGACCCATGGCCTCACACGAGGGCTAAATATACAACATCATGGGCCTTACTCCAGAGCTTAATGCACATCACGATGGGCCTTTCATATGGGCAAAACATACATCACCATGGGCTCCATCGCCTGGCCCTCAAATGCATCATAATGGGTCTCATCACATCGGTCGCATATACATCATATTGGGCCTCAGACATGGGCCGAATGCACATCACAATGGGCCTCAAATATGGGTCACATGTACATTGTATAAGTCTCGACAATCGGCCTTGGCAATCAAAATCGGCCTCAACGATCGAAATCGGAATAGGAGTAGGCCTCAGTAATCGGAATTAGTCACGACAATCAGAACCGGCAAACTGGTCACGTCAATCGAAACGGTAATCAGTAGATAAACAAAATCGGGTCCATAAATGATCAACCGATCAACTATAGTATAAAGATCAGCACTCGCCCGTGGTTATATCAAATCCGATAACATGGAGCCATCCGTCTACGGCAAATGAGACCGACTTATTTGGGTTAACCCACTAGAGAACGATGAGAATGGGCTTATCCAAGCCTAAGGGAAGGTCACAATATGGACATCCAACCATCATTGCCCAATGATGTGGCCATTTAACTAACACTGCTCTCAAGGAGTGGCCTATACAAGGGATTCATACACAACTTAATGGGTCATAAGTACATCGCACTGGGCCTCAACCATGGGCCTTGAATACATCACAATGGGTCTTACCCATGGCGCTCAGATTCAAGTAGGTGGGCCCTATCATATGGGCCTCGAATATGCATCATGATGAGCCTTATTATATGGGCTTCAAACATAAATAGATGGGCCCCATTACATAGGCTAAAAGTATAAATAAGTGGGCCCCGCACATGGCCCAAAATACATCACCATGGGCCTCACGGATGGGCCATAATTATACCACATTGGGCCCCATCATATGGACCACAAATACATCACTGCGGGCTACGCACATGGACGGCATGGATGTACAATACATACAACACGGCGGGCTGCATGAATGGATGTTATAGATATACAATACACACATCACGACGGACCGTATACACGGGTCCAATACACATTACCAAGGACCACGACCCATGAGCCTCAAATGCATCAAAAGGGCTACGACCCATGGGCCTCAACATACATCAAGTGGGTTACATCAATGGGCCGCACTAATGGACCATCATATAGTCAAGTGGGTTGTGCTAATATACTGCACCAACGGCCATACCAATGTGCCGTAAATGCATCACCATGGGCCCCATACGTGGGCCTCATGTACAACGTGTGGGTCACGTATCTGGGCCTAACAATACAAACAGGTGGGCCCCGCCCACGGGCCAAAATACATCCTGATGGGCCGCACCAATGGGCCATAAATACATCACATTTTTCCTTATATATGGGCTGCAAATACATCTCAATAGGCCTCATGCCTGTGCCCTAATTACATTTCATCGGGCATCATCACATGGGCCACATACACATCAAGGTAGGCCCCATGATTTGGACGGTCTAGGTGACCCAAATGGCTAGACGGTTTGAATAAAACACGTACCTCAAGGTAGGCCCTATGTCCAAGAGGCGGACGACGAAGATATACAATACATGCACAATGGTAAGCCTCACATGGCATCATCCGAATATTGTCCAACACTATCCAACACTATCTGGACGGTATGAATGAAATAAATACATCATGGTGGTGTCCTACCGTCCCACGTCCAGATGGATGGTGTGGGATCAAAACATACATCATAGTGAGTCTTTCAATAGATGGACGACGTGGATTACAAAACATATATCACGGTGGGGTCCTCACAGATGAGTGGACAGTGTGGATTTAAATCCATATGTTAGTGGGTCCCACATGACTTGGGACGTCAAGATAGCCGCTAGTGTGAGGACTCCACCCTTCTGTCCAGCAGGTGGGTCCCACATGGGGCCCACTACATACAGACATACACACACACACACCTATATATATATATATATATATATATATATATATATATATATATATATATATATATATATATATATATATATATATATATCATATATGCAGATACAATATAATATTATATTATTAATACATACATTTATATATATGCAGGGGGGTGCATGGTGCAGCGTCCAGATCAGCTGGATTAACGGTGTGGATATAGAATAGAGACATCAGCGTGGGTCCCACATGCATGGCCCACCAGGGATGTGGATCTGCCTCGCGTCCAGATGGACGGTTGATAAGCAACACAAACATCAAGGTGGCTACCCCAAGCTCCTGCCCGTCCCAGCTAAAAGGATGGACGTGTGGATGGAAAACACCCATCATGGGCCCATGTGCTGTACTCAGCACGTCACCAAGATGGGCCCCACGTGCACTTTCAAAATGGTCGGACGGTCTGGATTAGACACAACCTCATGATGGGCCACTTGCTAACGTCAAAGCAATGACCCACCGTTCCCAAACGGACAGGCGCTTGGATATACAACGGGTACATCAAGGTGGGGTCCTACCTCCACACGTGTCACACATGTGGAGTGGGTCCCACGAGCAGGGAGGGAGTATAAATCACATGCATTCATCCTGCCCCATAGCACACGCTGCGTCAGTACAGCAATCTGCTACTGTGAGGGACCCACCGTCCCATGCTGCTGGACGGTGAGGCAAACACATCTAGGCCCACGTGTGGGATGGGTACCCACCGTCCAAGCAATGGACGGTGAGGATATGAAGCATATGCATCGTGTGGGCTCCACACGGATGAACGGCTTGGATAAAAATCGTACCCATAATCAGGGCCATACACCAGTCGATCCGTCCAGCTATACTGCACGGTTGATAGCATCATACATCAAGGTGGATCTTCACCGTCCAAGCCTATGTACTAGACAGTGCAGATAAAATGCAGCATCAAGCGGGGCCATGTGGGTGGGGTCCATGTCCCAGTAAGGGATGGATGGTTATGATAAAACCCATACCTCCTGGTGGCCCACAGACTCGCTGGTACCAGTGGAGCAGGTGGAGATGGTGGGGACCACAACACTCGTTGATGCCAAACAGCAGTTGCTGCTGCGTGGTGGACGGTTAGGATATATTATATACATCATGGTCAGGGCCCTACCGTCAGATGGATGGTGTGCACAGAACACCTTCATCACGTTCTGTCCCGGGTTCTGTGAAGGTACAGAGCAGCTCCCAACTGCAAGGTTCCCACCGTCCAGATGGACGATGGGATGCAACACATGCCTCACGTGGGCCACACTGTCCTCGTGTGGACAGTGTGAGCAAAGAGTTCATCAGGTGGGCTCCACCAACAGATGGATGGTGGGATGGATCACATACATCAGGTGATGCCACGTCAAGGGCCCACCCGTTTTGGGTTCAAGCTGATTTTTATGTTTTCATTTCACGCAGTCCAGCAGCCTCAACTGCTGGACGATCCACTACTGGATGGTGGATTCCATACATCCATCAAGGTGGGGTCCACATACATGTGGCCCAATCCATCTAGGTGGCCAAAAGAAAATAGAGAGAGAGAGAGAGAGAGAGAGAGATCAGGGTCCCTCATGTGATCACAACACATGCATGAAATGGGTCCCCCTTGTCCCATAATCAAGGGTCAAGATCTACACAAAAGAAAATCACCCACAAGGCAAAAGAAAAAGAGAGAGAGAAAGAAAGAAGGAAGCACCCACCTTTGATCGCCTATTTCTTCTTCCACCTATGCACTCTAGAGCTCCAAGAGGATATTTTTAATGGTTGAGATGATGATCCAAGGGTTGAATTTGATGGTAGGAAGGTGGGTCACACCTAGCTTCTCCATGGAAGCCATGGATGGTTTCTTGCTTGAAGGATGAAAGAGAGAGAATGAAAGAGAGAGAATGAGAGGGAGAGAGAGAGGGATGGGTGTGAATGATGGATGATGGGTACTTGACATGTAAGGGATGAGTTTGTAAGAGAGAGAGTTGACTTTAGGGGAGGGGTGGTTGTACTTGACATGATGTGGTAATTGATGGGATTGATGAGATTGATTTGACATGTTGTGGAGATTCTCTTGGAATTGTAAAAGCGCGGCATTTTCTCGAACTGAATGCGGGCCCACATCTTCTGGCTTAGGTATTGCCTAGGTGCATAATCCGCGGCGTCAGAACCGCGATGACGGTGCGGTTGCTAGGGTATAAGTCTCGGGTCGAGCCGACGCTGGAATACGGAATATGACTCAAGGTCGCGCGCGACTGCCGATTATAAATCGCGAGTTGCCGGAATTCGACCGGGAGGACCGCGGAAGCCTATGGAACAGTACAGGCTATGATACGGGTCTTACATTTTACCTGAGACACAAACGGTCTGGATGTCTTACTCGGGTCGATGATTGCATGAGTGACGACCCCTATGTCCATCTGGATGTGTTACCCGGGACCATGATTGCATTCATGCATCCATGCATCTAATAAGACTGCATTTACTCTGTTTTGATTGTTAGGACGTTTTATATTATTTCTTACCTAATGCGGCGGTATGAAATCTTGAGGGGAATTCACACTGAGTTGGCCACTCATCCATCAAATATACAACCGTACAGGTAATACAGGTGGTTTAAGTGATATGCATGTTCAGACTTGATGAGGAGCAGGGTACGATCACCAGGGATGCATGACTATACTTGTCTGGAGGAGCTGCGTGATCTTGCGGCTTATATTTACTTGCTTTCTATTATTCTTCATGTATTAAATTCTTGTAAATCTTATACTTGTTACATTCAGAGACATTGGTTTGTATAAGTCATTATGGGCAGCTTCTTGTATATTTGAATGATAATGGAATTTTTCTTTACGTCGATTTGTCCACACTACGCTTATTTGCTTACTCTGATAAAAGAAAAATATTATATCTGACCATCTTTTAAGGTTAACATTCGGATTTTTGGGACACGGGTCATATACTCGGGTCCTGAAAATACGGGGCGTTACAAGCACCGTCTTCCTCAAGAGGATAATTATTCCGAATCTACGGAACTTCTCTGGTCTCCTCACAGAGACTTCTTGAATCCACGAGGAAAGAAAGCAGAAAATAAAAAGAATTTCTAATAAATTTAAAATTGAATAATGAATCATTGATAATCGTCTAATGCATCTCCTTACACTATTAATAAAGAAAAAATAAATTAAAATTCGTAATTACCAAAAATAGTAAAATTCTAACTCTAATAAAAATCTTAATTCTAATAAAACTTTTCTAAGGCCTAATTTTTAAAAATAAAAATTACAAATAAACTTTTTCTAGAAGAGTCCTACTATAACTAAAAATTATTTCTAAAAGGAAAGAAAATCTAAAACTCTAAAAATAAAAAAAATTAAAATTAAAAATCAGAATTACTAAAAGTAGTAAAAATTTTTTAAAAAATCATTTTAAAACTGAAAGCGCACATTTTCTGACGAAACGGATAGATGCGACCCACTTTGTAGGTCAGTTCACCTCGGATGACCCATTTCAGTAAAAATTGATAGGTTATGCGCCCTGTAACGATACCTAGATTAAAAGTTATGATCAATTTTTGGTCCATCTTCTTTTGAGCCAACCATGCTCGGAACGTATCTGTGACACGTTCTACGTCAGATTTTGTGTCCAAGACATTAGTGTGAAGGTGTGCAGGTGAGCATTGTGTCCAAGACATTAGTGTGAAGGTGTGTAAGTGAAGCTTTTCACTCTCTCTATATATTCTTCTCCTTTTGCTCAGGTTGGATTGTTTCCCCTTGCATTGACAAAAGAAAAGAAAAGAAAAGAAAAAAAAAACTAAAAAAAAAACTACTGTAATGTAGCATGGGTTCCTGTGGTGTGCACACAGACCCTCATTTAGTACGCCCATCTATTTCAGCAGAATTTAAAAAGAAAATATTTATTATTATTATTATTATTTCTCTTTTACTGGTTGGGTTGTTTCCCATTGCACTGACAAGGAAGAATTAGGTCCCCTCATATTGCAAACACACAATGCCCAAATACATATATAATACATATATGTAATATAAGATGGCCTACTAACCATAACTAGTCTGTGCGCCAACAGACACTCATTTGCAACACCCACCTGAGACAGCAGAATTTAATAAAAAATGATTATTATTATTATTATTATTATTTTTTCTCCTCCTCCTCCTTTTCTGCTCAGATTGGTTGTTTCCCATTGCATTGACAGAAAGATAAAAAGGCCCAAGATCCCTTGGAGATCTCTGGACTCTTCCAAATGATACAGTCATTTCCGTCTGACCAAAAAAAAAAAAAAAAAACAAAAACATAGGATTTTGTTGAAGAAGAATAGGAAAATGTCAAAATATCTCATTCTTCCCTTCTTCCCTGCAGTCCTAAAGAAAGAAAGAAAAGGGGTAAAAAAAGGGGAAAAAAAGATAAGCAATGATAAATCTTTGTATTGTTTTTGCTAGAAAGCAAAGGCTCGGATGACTCAACTGGTTTTGGATGGTGTCTGTAGAAACCCATATTGCTTCTGCAATGTAGAGTTTGCCTGAAATATCTCATCAATTCGAACAAGAAAAAAAACCCAATTAACAAAAATAAATAAATAAATAAAAGAAAAAGAAAAAAGAAAGGATGGAAGATGAGCACCTTGAAATGGGTTGCAGAGAAGCCTATTGATAAATCCAAAACATCTTCCATCGATGTTTGCTTGTTGTTGGCGACATTTGTCTATATACATATACGGAAGGAAAAGAAAAGAAAGAAAAAAAAAAAAACCCAAATCAAAATAATATCCATAATCAATGAAAAATGAAAGAAAACAGCTTAAAAAAATAAAAAAAAATCAAAATGCTTCTGATGGGCTTACCTTGGAGAAGCTGAAGACATGAGAGCTGGCAGTATCATCCAATAAAGAAGGCTGTTGTTGTTGTTTTTCTCCTTCAACCCTTCCCCTTTTGCTATTCTTTTTCACCAATGCAGCTGAAGGAGAATAAGAGGCAGAACAAAAGCACCCATTTTCATCAAAGCAATCATCATCATCATGGAAATGTGGTGGGCCAGATGAAGCATCAGATACCATAGATAAATCCTCCTCCTCCTCCTCTTCTTCAAAAATCCCATCATTTTTGTGTGGAAAACCGGCTTGTTTGGAAGAAAGGGAGGTGGGTTTTCTTCCAAAGGACTGGTTTTCTAAGTACCTAGTCCAACCAGACTCAGACCCACTACATTCCAACGGAAATTCTGCCTCTTCTTCTTCTTCTTTCACTCTTAGCATTCTTCAGATTGAGATTTCAAATGGGGTTTCTTTCTTTTATCTGAAATGAGGTTTTCTCTTCTTCTCTTGTTGATTGAGAGAGAGAAAGAGAGAGAATCCTACCCAAATCCTAACACCGCTTTTGTCTTAATTTCTTACTCTTTTTATCTTTCACTCACCACCTTATTTTCCTCACTACTCGCAAATGAATCAAAACTGCCAGTTGGTTTTGGTCATTGGAGAGAGAGACTCAACGGCTTCACATGCAATACAGCAAGGCACTGTGTACGCCCTACACAAAAACGGGCACACGTCCATTATTTCTAATCCCGTGAACAGGAAGTAGAGAGGATTGGGTGTTTGTCCTTTTTTTTTTTTCCTTCCCTCGTGGGCCCCACGGCAATTGCCTTGCCATCTCCGCTGTTTGGCCCACCGGTATGAGATGACCTGGTGATCTCAGCCGTCGGTCGGATGAAAGCTGTGGTCGATGGGTTGCGTACTGCCCCATCAGGACCTAGCTAGAGATGGACGGCCCTGTCAGGATCTGTGGGGCTCACCATGATGTATATTCCTTATCCACGCCGTCCATCCATTTTGAAAGATAGCTTTTGGGCGTGAGCCAAAAAAATGAGGAAGATTGAAGGCTCAATTGGACCACACCACAAGAAGCAATGAGGATTGAAAGCCTACCGTTGAAAACTTCTTAGGGGCCACGGAAGTTTTGGTCCGGCTGATATTTATGTTTTCCCTTCTTAAAGGTATATGTGACCTTATAAATAGGTTGGATGGAAAATAAACATCGTAGTTGGGCTAGGAAGTTTTCAACGGTAAGAGTTCAATCTCCATTGCTTACTGTGGTGGGGTCTACTTAGGCCTTTGATCTCCGTCCTTTTCGGTCTCATTCCCTAAAATGATATGCCAGAATAAATGGACATCGCGGATCTAACATACACATCACGGTGGGCCCCACGGAGCCCAGAAATGACCATCCGTCTTAACTGGTACCCAATCGCAGTTTCCTTTGCTTCGCCGGACGCGGATTTCCTGGTAAAGCCTTTCGCAGGAAGTTCCTGCGCTGAGAATCTAGGTGGGCCCTACCATGATGTTCGTGAGAAATCCACTCCGTCCATCCGTTTTCCGTGATCATTTTAGTTTGCGTAAAAAAAAATGAGCTTATCCAAAGCCCAAAGTAGGACACACGAAAGGAAAAAGTGTGACACCGTTGAAATATCTGCATGGCTGCCTAAGTTTTTAATCCGTCTAAGATCTTTTGTTTCCAATTCATCCCGGTGGGAATGACATTATATAGGATTTGGATAGCATATAAACATGATGGTGGATCCCAGGAAAGTGTCAAACGGTAGGTATTTCTTTCCCCAGTTTTCCCTATGGTGTGGCCCACTTGGATATTGGATCCATCTCAGTTTTGGTCGAATGTCCTAAAGTGAAGTATTAAAACTGATGGACAGAGTGGATTTCTCACCAACATAAATGTGGGCCCCACCTAGATTCGCAACGCAGGAACTTCCTACGAAAGCAGGAAATACGCGTCCTGCCTCGCCAGCTCCCCTGGGCGCCACCGGAAACGGATTGGCTACTCTCCCCCGCCACCAGCTCCGTGGCCGGTGGTCGGTGCTTTGTGGGCCCCACAATGATGTATGTGTTTCATCCATTTCGTTAATCCATTTTTACAAATCAATTTATGTGTAGATCCAAAAAATTAGAGGGATATAAATCTCAGGTGGACCACACCACATGAAAACAATAGCGATTGGATATCCACCATTAAAATCCTCCTACGGCCCAATATACTGTTTATTTGACGTCCAATCTGTTGATTAGGTCATACAGGCCAGATGAAGAGAAAAATCAAAGATCAGATTGATCCAAAACTTTTATGGCCCCCAAAATGTTTTTAATGGTCGACCCTCATTCAACACTGTTTCTGTAATGTGGTCCAATTGAGATATGGATATATTTCATTTTTGGACTAATAATGTAAAATGGTCTGTAAAAATAGATGGACGGTCTGGATGAAATACATACATCATGGTGGGGGCCATATGACACCGACCATCAACCATTGCTGGCGTCAAGGGGAGTAGCCAATCCATCTCCGGCGCCGGAGATGGATTGGCTACTCCCCCTGACACCAGCCCCGTGGCTGATGGTCGGTGATCTGTGGGCCCCACAATGATGTATGTGTTTCATCCATTCCATTCATCAATTTTTAAAGATGATTTTAGTGTTTTAGCCCAAAAATGAGAGGGATATAAATCTCAAGTGGACCACACCACAGGAAAACAATAGTGATTGGATATCCATCATTTAAATCCTATTAAGGTCCACTGTACTGTTTATTTGACATCCAATCTGTTTATTATGTCATAAAGACCCAGATGAAGGGATAAAACAAAGATCAGATTGATCCAATACTTTTATGGGCCTCAAAAATTTTTTAATGGTTGACGTTTATTCAACACTGTTTCTTATAATGTGGTCCACTTGAGTTTTGTATATACCTAATTTTATTTGTAATACCATAAAATGATCTAGAAAAATAGATGGACGGCATTGATGAAAATACATCATGGTGGGGCCCACGGAGCACCGACCATCAGCCATTGGCTGATGGCAGGGGGAGTAGCCAATCCGTTTCCGGCGCCACCGGTATGGGATGACCTGGTGATCTCAGCCGTCCGTCGGACAAAAGCTGTGGTGGATGGGTTGTGGGCAAAAATACAAGCTGAAAGATGATCATTACCGTTGATTGGTTCTATTTTATTGACAGCTTGGATGCCGATAATTGACGGTCACAATCGACAGTTTAGTTTGACTTTGGGGTTCTGACCTTCTATCACAGAAGATGGATGGTTGTGACATGTAAGCCACATGAGGCCCACTGTTTCTTACACGTGTGACCCACCTGATCGACCGTCGGGCTTATTTTCTGGGCCACAAAAAGAAAAGGATGGACACGGATTTCCTGCAAAAGCCTTTCCCGGAAAGTTCCTGCACTGGAAATCAAAGTGGGCCACCGTGATGTATCTACTTCGTCCATCCCTTTTGTGAATCTACTTCGTCCATCCCTTTTGTGAGCTCATCTTAGGATATGAAACCAAATGTGAGCAAGAACCAAGACTCAAGTGGCCGTACTAAAGGAAAAGATTATTAGGAAATTCCTGCCGTTGAAACCTGCCTGGGATCGACGGTGATGTTTACATCCCATCCATACTGATCATAACGTCATTCCTACTGGGATTAACTGAAAACAAAAATGTTAGAATGATTCTAGACTTCCGTGGCCCTATGAATATTTCAATTGTGGACGTTTAATTCTTACGTTTTCGGCTCACTTGAGCATTGTATCCGGTTCATTTTTACACTCATGTCCTAAGATGAACTCAAAAAATGGATGGACGGGGTGGATTTCTCACAAACATTACAGTGAGTCCCACCTGGGTACACAGCGCAGGAGCTTCCTGGCAAAAAACTTTCCCAGGAAATCGGAGAGACGCACCAAACGTATGATCCGGATATCACACACATGCACCTGATTGGCATGTTGAGGGACGGATTTGGATGGCCCCCATTTCTCGTTTGCAAGTGTATCAACTTCTCAATTTCTTGGAAGTGGATTGGCTGATGTACCACACACCAGCTATAGCTGATGTATCGACGGCAGCAAGTTCTGTGGGTCACACCATGAGGTATGTGTTATATCCAAACCGTCCATCTATTTTTCGAGTCAGTATTAAGTCTTAAGACAAAAAATAAAGTAGATCTAATGATCAAGTGGACCACACTACAAAAAGCAGTGGAGGATTTAATGTCTACCATTGAAATGCTTTTGGGGTCACAGAAGTTTCCCATCAATATGAATTTTGTTTTTCCTCTTCATCCAGGTATTTTTGACCTTATGAACAGATTAGATGGAAAATAAACCTTATGGTGGGCCCTACGATTATTTTTTTTACCGGTGATACACAGCTGCTATTTTTGGTGCGGCCCATTTGAGCTTTGGATATGATTCATTTTTCCGGCTAAGGCTCTAAAATGATCTCGAAAAATGGATGAACGGTGTGGATATTACAAATAAATCATTGCAGAGCCCATGTAACTTTTATCTCCTTTGAACCGTTCGTACAAGGAGGAGCGTCGGCGCTCGTCTTTCGCACGACACGTATCTACATCAGCTATATAGCTGGTGTGTGGTACACCAGCCAATCCGCTTCCCCATTTTTATTGCTGCTGTGGCCCACCCAATGTTGATCCAAACCGTTCATCTATTATTTCCCAACGTCAAGAGGTCACGTGGAAGAAGCCCCATTAACCAGATTTGCTCACTGACCATGCAATACACGAAACGTATGCACGTCAGTCCAGCTGTCCAAATCGCGAGCCCCGGTCATGATAAATGACCACACTGATTGGCAATATCAACCATCAAATTCTGGCGTGTTGATGTGACCGTTCACCATTTTGGATTGAACTTTTCATTTGGGTGGCCACTAATCTGCTGGTAAGGATCATCAGATGAATGGACGCGGATTGGCTACTGATGCTGCCAGTAGCAAGGTCTGTGCTCTGTGAGCCCCACCATGATGTAAGTGTTTTATCCACGTCATCCATCCATTTTGTCAGATCATTTTAAGACATGAGCCCAAAGATGAGAGATCCAAATCTCAGGTGGACCACACAATAGGGATGAAAGTTTTGGATCAAGTTGATATTTTTGTATTCCCTTCATCCAGGTCTTTGTGAAAGGTTGGATGGCAAATAAACATTATCGTGGGCCCTAAGAAGGTTTTTAATGGTGAGCGTTTAATCACCAATGTTTTCCCATGGTGTGGTCACCCTTAGACGTGGATCTGCCTCATTTTTTGGGCTCATGCCTTAAAATGATCTGAAAAAAACAGAGAAACGGTATGGATAAAATACATACATCATGGTGGAGCCCACACAGAACCGACGAGTGGCCACCTCGCTACTGGCAGACTGGCAGTGGACTTTGCTCTGTTACACTGTGGGGCCCATGACTTGGACATCTTGATCACACGGATGCCACCCGTACTGTAGTTTTTCTGTGAAAGTTTCCTCTGGAATAGCAACTGCAAGCTGTAGCCTATCCTACATTGATTGGTTGGGATAAGAACCTACATTCAAATGTCGGTTATTGGGAATTCAAATTTCCTACAATCCGTTCAACGAAAAGCTCTGTGGAGTCCGATGTACGATGCCTGTGTAGCATCCACTCCATCTATCGTTTTTACCAGCTAATGCTAAAACGTGATTGTAAGTTTCAGACCCATCCAAAACTGATGGGAGCACACCACAAAGAAAAGTGAGTTAGTGACGCAGGCCATTGAGACCATCCAACTTGCTCATGGGATGAATCCAACTAGGCTATCTCAAATATCAGCCATTTAAGTAGGCCTAAGACGCCATCATCGGCTCAGGGATTTTTTATTTTTTATTTTTAGTCACCGGACGTGGATTGGCCCGTGCAGGTGGAAAAGCTTTGTGGTCGTCACTATGATAGTATGTTTTATCCAGGCCCTTCGTTTATTTTGCCAGCTCGTTTTATGTCATGAGCTCAAAAATAAGGGAAACCCAAACTATAAGTGGATCATACCTTAGAAAATACAAGGGGACTATAACGTTTATATATATATATATACATATATATATATATATACATATATATATATATATATATATATATATATATATATATATATATATATATATATATAAAGATTGATATGAAACTTCGGTGGCTCTCTAAGTTTTCAATGGTATACGCTTAATGTCCACTATTTCCCATGGGGTGGTCTACTGGTGCCCTAAAACGAGAGGTCAAAATGGATCAATCCATGTAGATAAAACACATACACTATGGTGGGGCCCTCTGATCTTTTCCATCAGCTAGTTGGCTCGTACAAGGGTCGATCTACGTGGGGTGAGCATTTTGTTGCACAAGATCCCTGTACACCAACTGTCGTACAAAAAAACAGTTGTATGAAAATGAGGTTAGTTTGAATTTTCATTCAAGAATTTGGACACAATCGGCTAGTGACCCAAGCAGTGGTAAAGTTTCATCGACTGCACATGATGTGTATGTTTTATCCACACATTTCATACCCTTAATTTATTTTGCCAACTTGTTTTAAGGCATGAGCTCAAATATAAGGCAAATTCAAAATATAAGTAGATCATACCCTAGAAAGTATTAGGGGACTATAATGTTTATATATATATATATATATATATATATATATATATATATATATATATATATATATATATAGTCCCACGAGGTCTAGCTGTGTGAGCCCCACCGTGATGGGTTTTGAACATCTACCCTATCAGTCAGATGCACTATTCCATTGTGGGCCTAGGTCTCAAAAATCAAGTCAATTTGTGACTTTTGTTGGCCACACCACATATATAAGTGAAAAGTCGCCGTGCACCATTAAAACATTTATAATCATTTTTGGAGCCCACAAAAGATGTGGTTTGCAAATCCAGCCCATTCAATATGTGTGTCCCACTTGTATGAGGGTTTAGACCAAGTTTCAATAGCATTCAAAACTCAAGTGGGCCCCACTAAGTGCTTTTATATGTTTTAATAGTATCTTCACATGATTTTAGATGATACGACCCACTTGAGTTCCGTATACGACTGATTTTTGGAATATCCCATAATTTAAAGGGGAACCATCAAATGCATGGTGTTCATGGTCGACACACATCATGGTGGGGCCCACATAGCTTGACCTCACAGAAGCTTATCGTGAGGTCAAGCGCATAGTACCTTTTCCCTATATATATATATATATATATATATATATATATATATATATATATATATATATATATATAGGGAAAAGGTACTATGTGCTCGACCTCACAAATCCATCCCATGAGGTTGAGCTGTGTGGGCCCTGCTGTGATGCGTTTCGAACATCTACCCCATTAGTCAGATGCACCATTCCATCGTGGGCCTAGGTCTCAAAAATCAAGTCAATCCGTGACTTGTGTGGGCCACACTACATACAAAAGTAGAGAGGAGCCGTGCACCATTAAAACATTCATAATCATTTTAATGGTCCACCGAGATGTGGTTTGCAAATCTAGCCCATCCATTATGTGTGTCCCATTAGGATGAGGGGTCATACCAAGTTTAAGCAGCATTCAAAACTCAGGTGGGCCCCACCAAGTGCTTTTATATGTTTTAATGGTGTCTTCACATGATTTTATATGGTACGGCCCACCTGAGTTCCGTATACGGCTGATTTTTGGGATATCCCATAATTTAAAGGGGAGCCATCAAATGCACGGTGTTGATGGTCGACACGCATCATGATGGGGCCCACACAGCTTGACCTCATGGAAGCTTATCGTGAGGTTGAACTCATAGTACCTTTTCCCTCTCTCTCTCTCTCTCTCTCTCTCTCTCTCTTCTCTCTCTCTCTCTCTCTCTCTATATATATATATATATATATATATATATATATATATATATATATATATATATATATAAGATTGATATGAAATTTCGGTGGCTCCCAAAGTTTTAAATGGTAGACGTTTAATGTCCACTATTTCCAATGGTGTGGTCCATTGGTGCCCTAAAATGAGGGGTCAAAATGGATCAATCCATGTACATAAAACACATACACCATGGTGGGGCCCACTGATCTTTTCCATTAGCTAGCTGAATATTTTGTTGCACATGATCCCTACTGTCGTACAAAAGCTATTGTATGAAAATGGGGCTAGTTTGAATTTTCATTCAAGAATTTGGACGCAACCGGATGATGAGCCAAGCAGGTGGAAAAGTTCCGTCAACTGACCATGATGTATGTGTTTTATCCACACATTCCATGCCCTTCGTTTAATTTGCCAGCTCATTTCAAGGCATGGGCCCAAAAATAAGGCAAATTCAAAATATAAGTGGATCATACCCTTGAAAATATAAGGGGACTATAATGTATATTTGAATCTCTCTCTCTCTCTCTCTCTCTCTCTCTCTCTCTCTCTCTCTCTCTCTCTCTCTCTCTCTCTCTCTCCTCTCTCTCTCTCTCTCTCTCTCTCTCTGTATATATAAGATTGATATGAAACTTGGGTGGCTTCCAAAGTTTTCAATGGTAAACGCTTAATGTCCACTATTTCCTATGGTGTGGTCCACTGGTGCTCTAAAATGAGGGGTCATAATGGATCAATCCATGTGGATAAAACACATACAGTATGGTGGGGCCCACTTTTCTTTTCCATCAGCTAGCTGGCTCATACAAGGGTCAATCCATGTGGGGTGAGTATTTTGTTGCACATGATCCTACACCAACTGTCGTACAGAAACTGTTGTACGAAAATAGGGTTAGTTTGAATTTTTATTCGAGAAGTTGGACGCAATCGACTGGTGACCCAAGCAGGTGGCAAAGTTCCGTCGACTGACCATAGATGTATGTGTTTTATCCACACATTCCATCCATTTTTACAGCTCGGTTTTTGGCATGATCCAAACGGGTTTGGGCCGAGGTAGGTGGATCCTTAACTGTACGTAGGGCTCACCTTGATGTACGGGACTTACATTGACACATCAATTTATTTGAAAGTTTATTTAAAGGTAAGATAAAAATAAAATAAAAATGAAGCAGATCCGAGTCTTATGTGGACCCTATCGAAGAAAACAATAGTCTTGAATCCCTATCATTAAAAACTTCCTGGCACCACCCGAATGCTTATTTGCCATCTAGCCCATTGCTAATGTCGAGAAGACCTCAATGAAAAGACCACACAAATAATTGCTTATCCAAAACTTTTGTGGCTCATCAGAAGGTATTTTTTTGGCCAAGTACACTTATTTTCATGTATTATGGTCCACTTGAGTGGATCGGAGGATCCACCGAAGCCGCCCAATGGGGATTGAACAGTTATTATTGAAAACTTCTTAGTGGCCCACTGTAATGTTTATCAGCCATCCATCCTCTTCATAAAGTCACTAACCTTGGATGAAGTAAAAAATAAAAATAACATAGCTTGATCCAAAACGTATGTGACCTGGAGAAGTTTTCAACCGTAGGGGTTGAATCAACCCTATTTTCTATGGTGTGGTGCACTTAACATTTGAATATTAAAAAAATGATAGACGGAAGGGATAAAACACATGCTTCATGGGTGCTCAGAGCCGGATTTAATACTCAAAACGTGCCAGATATAATACTCAAAACGTGAGGATTGAAAGTCAAATATTTGTGTTTTTCAGTTCATCCCAGTGGGAATGGCGCTACGAACGGTAGGAATTTTTCTACCGACCTTTTCCTTTGGTGGCCCTACTTGAGTCTTGAATCTGCTCACTTTCATTAGAAAGTCGTAAAATAAGCTCAAAAATCGGATGTACGGGATGAATTTCTAACAAACAAAACGGTGGGCCTACTCATGTTTCCAGTGCAGGAACCTCCTGTGAAAGCTTTCGCGGAAATCCGCGTCCATTTCCCACCGGCTACGTGGCTGGCGCAGTGTCACCAGCTAATCCCGCGTCTTGGCGGATTCGATAGTACATCGGCTGTAGTAAGCTGGGAACGCTCTGCGAGGCACGTCCGCTTTAAGTGTACTGCACGGTGGGGCATAAACTCCCGCCATTAAAAACTTCTTGGGAGGCTTAGAGGTTACAGATCAAGCTGATATTTTTGTTTTACCTTCGTCCAGTTCCATATGACCTTATGAATAGGTTGGATGACGAATAAATGATGTAGAGTGGGTCGCGGACAATTCCATGGCCAAGATGGATCAGAAAAGGCACGGTCGGCGACAGAAGTGATCCGGGACCATCGGACCTTAGATCGGGCGTATCTCACAATCCGGAATGAGTTATCCGACGTAAAATATATGATTTTGGGGTAGAACGAGCTACTTTAGCCAACCAACCCCGCTATGCCAGGTTGTGCAGCCCGGATTTGCGAGAAACCCCCTGATCGACGGTCGTTTCCTCGTTTTAATTTTATTTTTACTATAAATAGTAAGTTTTAGTTTGAGTATAACTTTTCATCCGTTGGGCTTTAGGAGTTGTGTCCAACATGAAAAGTGCTTAGGATAATTAGGAGAACGGTTTGGTGAAGCCAAATAGGACACTTACTATTTTTGGCCGAAAACCTTGCGCACTAGTAGACATCATGACCGTCTATAAATAGTAAGTTTACTATTTATAGTAAGTTGCGAATTCTAGGAGTTTTAGTTGTAGTTTGAGTCTGATTTCTTTCTTATTGCTTGGTTCCCTTATTTAAAGGGTTGCGAACTCAATTTTGGAAATTAATCAATTAATTTCGAATTTATTAGAATTTATTTCTATCTTCCTACTTTCTTTCCTCGTGGATTCGAGAAGTCTCTGTGAGGAGTCCAGAGAAGCTCCGTGGATTCGGAGTAGTTATCCTTGAGGAAGACGGTGATCGACTTCATCACGTTCATCCCTGCGTCAGTTTGGTATCAGAGCGAGGTTTTCCCTCAAGCCGTTGACAAACAACGAAGGTATGAATCAAAATCCTCTGGACGGTGATCCAGGGATTCGTTATCTTTCGGAAAGAATGGAAGCTTTCCATCGGGAGAGTCAGTTGACTATGCAAGGGCTGCAGGCAACCCTCGACCGTCTTGCGCATGCGCTATTTCTGCCCCGAGCCTTAGGCGGTGCTCCACCACCTATGGTCGCTCCACCAACCGTGGTTGCTATACGACGTGACCCTGATTATCGCAGAGTACTACCAGCGGCAAACCGTAGGGCTACACCAGATGACTCTAGTTCCAGCGATAAGGACATTAATGAGGGTTTTGACCGACGGCCAATCCATGGAGGCGATCGTCTAGATCGTGCTGAAAGAGACTATCGAGGTAAGGTTGAACTTCCTAGTTTTAACGGTTTATTACGTATTGAAGATTTTCTCGATTGGCTAGCCGAAGTAGAGAGATATTTCAATTATATGGATGTGCCAGATCATAAAAGGGTGAAATTGGTAGCGTTTAAATTAAAATCTGGTGCTTCTGCATGGTGGGAACAATTACAACTCTCACGAGCCCGCCAAAACAAGGCGTCCATCGCATCATGGCCTCGGATGAGACGTCTTCTTCATTCACGATTTCTCCCCAGTGATTATGAGCAGATATTATTCTAGCAATATCAGAATTGCCGACAAGGAAATCGAACTGTTATAGATTACACTGAAGAATTTCAGCGGTTGGCTACACGAAACGATTTGTCAGAATCTGAGTCATAGAAAGTGGCACAATTTATAGGTGGGTTGCGACCGGTAATTCAGGATCGAGTTCAGATGTACCCAGTCGGGACCGTAGATGAAGCAGTTCAATTGGTAGGAAGGGCAGAAACACAGCTTGCAAGAGCTCCTGCTCATCCATATCCTTCAAATCGACCCCCTATGATAGGTCCCACACAGGATCCAGTGCTAGCTCGAGGAAAAGATCCGGTAGGAGAACGTCCTCAACCTCCTCCACCCGCGAACCGTGATACGGGGAGCGGACCATCCAGACCTCAACGGGCAGCACCCACAACAGCGGGCCCGAGTAGGATTCCGAATCCTTATGCTCGGCTAAGGCCGAACAGTTGCTACCGCTGTGGCCAAGCAGGCCACTTATCAAACACTTGTCCTCAACGTCTGGCAACACACTTGACTATAAACGAAGGGGGCACTGAAGATGAGGCTGCAAAAGAAGATCATGACTTTGATGAATATGAACAAACCACTGAAGAAATAACAGGTGGCGATGAAGTGACAGGCGAAGATCGTGGTGAATCTCTCGTTGTGAGGCGACTACTGTATACCCCACGAAAGGAATTACATCCACAGCGGCACAATATATTTCGTACTCGGTGCACTGTCAACAGAAAGGTCTGTGATGTGATCATAGACAGTCGTAGCAGCGAGAACATCGTCTCAAGAGTGATGGTGGATAAGTCGTAGCTACCAACGACGAAACATCCTTCCCCGTACTCAATTGGCTGGATAAAAAAAGTGAACGAGACCAAGGTAACTGAACAATACACTATCTCGTTTTCAATTGGTAAACTTTATAAGGATCAGATACTTTGTGACGTGGTTGACATGAAAGTCTGCCATATGCTACTCGGTCGACCCTGGCAGTCGGACCGTGATGCGACCCATCGGGGGCGAGACAATGTCTACATATTCGTCAAGGATAGCCGAAAAATAATCCTTGCCCCTATGGCACCAGAGAACCACCCTGAAGCCTCTAAAGTGGAGGGGAGTTCTCTCTTGACCATTCGAGATTTCATGGAGGAGCCCAAGGAAACCGGCGAGGTATATGCCGTAGTGGTGAAGGGCGAGAAAGAGGAACCCTCAAACATCCCTCCAAGCTTAAGACTATTACTAAATGAATTTAAAGAAGTCTGGCCTAAAGATTTACCTGATGGATTGCCTCCCATGAGAGACATCCAACATCACATAGACTTCGTCCCTGGGGCTAGCCTGCCCAATCGCTCTCATTATCGGATGAGTCCGAATGAGTGTGAGATACTCCAGGGGCAAATGGAGGAATTGATCCGTAAGGGTCTATTGAGAGAGAGCATGAGCCCATGTGCTGTACCAGCATTATTAACATCAAAAAAAGATGGAAGCTGGCGCATGTGTGTCGACAACCGAGCAATTAACAAAATTACTATTAAATATCGGTTTTCAATACCACGGTTGGACGACATGCTCGATATGTTAGGAGGGACTAAAGTGTTCTCTAAACTCGATCTAAAGAGCGGGTACCATCAGATTCGTATTCGACCTGGTGATGAATGGAAAAAGGCATTCATGACAAAGGAAGGGTTGTATGAGTGGCTGGTCAGGCCTTTCGGTCTATCGAACGCACCAAGTACTTTTATGCGTTTGATGAATCAAGTTCTAAAACCGTTCACTGGCCGATTTGTGGTAGTATATTTTGATGACATATTGATATATAGCCAGGATGAGGCGGAGCACAAGAAACATCTCAGGTAGGTACTGTAGGTCCTACAAGATAACAAGTTATACCTCAACTTGAAAAAGTGTAGCTTTTTAACTGACAGCCTGTTGTTTTTAGGATTTGTTGTAACGTCCACAGGCATTCGGGTGGATGATGAAAATGTGCGAGCTGTTAGGGAATGGCCGATCCCGACAAACATTCATGAGGTGAGGAGTTTTCAGGGATTGACAACTTTCTATCGTCGATTTGTGCGAGATTTTAGCACCATAGTCGGGCCAATAACAGACTGCATGAAAAAAGGGCCGTTCCAGTGGACCGATAAAGCTGACAAGAGCTTTCATGAGATCAAGCATCGTTTGTCTACAACACCGGTCTTGGTGCTTCCTAATTTCAATAAATTATTTGAGGTGGAGTGTGACGCTTCATATGTCGGAATAGGAGGAGTATTATCACAGGAAGGCAGACCGGTAGCCTTCTATAGCGAGAAGCTCAGTGAAGCCCGAAAGAAGTGATCGACTTACGAGCTTGAGTTGTACGCAGTTGTTCAGGCGCTGCGACATTGGCGGCATTATCTGATTCAAAGGGAGTTTGTTCTGTACACCGACTATCAGGCATTAAAGTTTATTAATAGTCAGACTAACATGAATTGTGTGCATGCTAGATGAGTTGCGTTTTTACAGGAATTTACGTTTGTTTTGAAGCATAAGTCAGGTCAGCAGAATCACGTGGCTGATGCACTTAGCTGTCGTGCGTCACTACTTGTTACGGTGAGCAATGAGGTGGTCGGCTTTGACTGTCTCAAGGAGCTATATGCCGAGGATGAAGACTTCATAGATTCTTGGTTGAAGTGCCAAGAAGGTCACCCTAGTGACTTTCATATACAGGATGATTTTCTCTTCAAAGGGAATCGATTGTGCATTCCCCAAAGTTCTCTAAGGGAGCAGATTATTCAGGAACTACATGGATGTGGCCTCGGTGGACACCTTGGGCGAGACAAGACGCGAGCTCTAGTGGAAGAGCGGTATTACTGGCCGCAATTAGTACGTGATGTGGGAAGAGCCGTACAACGTTGTCATATATTTCAGACCTCCAAGGGATAATCTCAAAATACGGGCCTCTACACCCCGTTACCTGTGCCTGACGGTCCTTGGGAGGATTTATCAATGGACTTCGTGCTTGGTCTTCCACGAACACAACGCGGTATGGATTCGGTGTTCGTAGTGGTCGATCGTTTCTCCAAGATGACACACTTTATCCCATGCAAGAAGACCCTTGATGCAACACATGTGACAAATTTATTCTTCAGGGAGGTCGTGCGGCTACACGGGGTCCCTAAGACTATTACTTCTGATCGTGACACGAAGTTCATTAGCCACTTTTGGCGGACTTTGTGGACTCGATTTGATACACGACTTCAATTCAACAGTGCTTACCACCCACAGACTGATGGGCAGACCGAAGTTGTGAATCGCACTTTGGAAAACCTCCTTCGATGTATTTCAGGAGAGAAAGCGAAGCAGTGGGATTTGGCCTTGTCTCAAGCGGAGTTTGCATTCAACAACATGGTGAACCGTTCGACAGGGAAATCTCCATTCCAGGTTATTTACGGACGAGTACCTTGCCACACACTAGACTTGGTCTCTCTGCCCAAGCTCCCAGGCGTGAGTATTGCAGCAGAACATATGGTAGACAGGATCATGGGTATTCATGCGGAGGTGCAGACTAAGCTACATGCCTCGAACGAAAAGTATAAGGAACAAGCGGACAAGCATCGTCGACAAAAGGTGTTCGAGGTGGGCGACCAGGTAATGGTCCATTTGCGAAAAGAAAGATTTCCGACCGGGACGTACAAAAAGCTGAAGAATAAGAAGATTGGACCGGTACCGATCATCCGAAAGATCAATGACAATGCTTATGTTGTTGATCTTCCAGATGACATGGCGATCTCATGGACTTTCAATGTTGTGGACCTGATCGAGTATCATGAACCAGCGCAGGAGGAGAACTCGAGGACGAGTTCTTTTCAAGTGAAGGGGACTGATGTAGAGCGGGTCGCGGACAATTTCATGGCCAAGATGGATCAGAAAAGGCACGGTCGGCGACAGAAGTGATCCGGACCATCGGACCTTAGATCGGGCGTATCTCACAATCCGGAATGAGTTATCCGACGTAAAATATATGATTTTGGGGTAGAACGAGCTACTTTAGCCAACCAACCCTACTATGCCGGGTTGTGCAGCCCGGATTTGCGAGAAACCCCCTGATCGACGGTCGTTTTCTCATTTTAATTTTGTTTTTACTATAAATAGTAAGTTTTAGTTTGAGTATAACTTTTCATCCGTTGGGCTTTAGGAGTTGTGTCCAACATGAAAAGTGCTTAAGATAATTAGGAGAACGGTTTGGTGAAGCCAGATAGGACACTTACTATTTTTGGCTGAAAACCTTGCGCACTAGTAGACATCATGACCGTCTATAAATAGTAAGTTTACTATTTATAGTAAGTTGCGAATTCTAGGAGTTTTAGTTGTATTTTGAGTCTGATTTCTTTCTTATTGCTTGGTTCCCTTATTTAAAGGGTTGCGAACTCGATTTTGAAAATTAATCAATTAATTTCGAATTTATTAGAATTTATTTCTATCTTCCTGCTTTCTTTCGTCGTGGATTCGAGAAGTCTTTGTGAGGAGTCCAGAGAAGCTCCGTGGATTCGGAGTAGTTATCCTTGAGGAAGACGGTGATCGACCTCATCATGTTCATCCCTGCGTCAATAAACATCACGGTGGACCCTAGGAAGGTTCCAATGGTGGGGCCATTATCACTGCTGCTTCCAGTGGTGTGGTCCACTTGAGAATCGGACGTGCCTTAATTTTGGTCTTATATCCTAAAATGATGTGGAAAAATGGATGGACGGTGTGAATATATGTATACATAAAGGTGGGCCCTCATAGCCTCAGCCTGTTCCGAGCTCATGACATGCAAAGGTAGTACCGAATCCGCATCCCAAATGTTAGATTCATGGGGCAAGTGAAAGAAAATAGAGGAGAGAGAGAGAGAGAGAGAGAGAGAGAGAGAGAGAGAGAGAGGCTGGAGATATCTAATCTTGGTCTGATTAACGGAAGAAATTGGGATAAGATGGGATAAAGAGAGGCTGAAGATGTCTAATCATGTTGTAATCCATTGAGGAGATTGGGATAAGATAGAGAAAAAAAGGCTAAAAAGTCTAATCACGGTGTAATTGATGGAGGAGATTGGGATAAGATGGCTTGAAGAGAGGCTGGTCCTTGGATTTTAGTGAGAGATCAGGGACAACTACAATGAGGCTTTCTATAATACATCCAGGGTTCTTGCTATTTTTACTTCATCAATGCATCACTTGAATGTGGTCTCATCCAGCAATTATCCAGACTGTTTATATGATGGGTCTTATTACAGATGAATGATATAAAAAGTAAAAGTTCAGGCTTGATTATTTCAACCAAATGTATGATCATTTGTTTCCTTTCCTTTAAATATGAACGGTTTCCTTTACACCGTTGTTTTGTGTGCCATTGATGGTATCTTTCAGTCTTGAATTTTTTGGGTTTTATTTATGTGGTGAGGCCTATCAAATAAATGTCTTGGACCATTACAACATGATCGCATGTTCAACAGCTACAGTACCTGTATGGAAAACAGCAATACATCCGAATGTACTGCAGCAAACGTCAGCTACAGGATGTCATGTAAGATGGAGAATTGTCCTCGAGTTAGAAAACGTGGAACCATGTGGATACATTAATTCTTGAGTCAACCATGTGCATACATTCAATTACTTGATATATTCAGTTTTAGATTTTTTCTGGATTCAAAAAAATTTAATCAATTGCATATCTTTAAAGTCATACCCAATTATTTAAGTTTCACTGTTTACTCGAATAATAATATTTTTAACTAAAATATTAAATATTAATATAGAATATATTAAATTCTATAATATTAACTTCTGTTTTTTTTTTTTTTTTTTTCCTTACCCACGCCACGATGGGTACTCAAACCAATGAACCCGTGTTGAAATTCTTGTAAGTCTACCACCGAAGCATGAGTATTCACTTGACATTGAAATGAATAATAAAGTTTTGATTTGTTTCAATGCTTTAAGATTTTTAGTTTGATATTAACTAATATGTTATGGTAATTATTTTTCTAATTTTAGATATTTTTATTAATTTTATTTAATATTTATCTTATTTTTATATAAGAACTTATATTTGATTTATTCGGATAATATTTGTATGCCACTTCCACTTATTTGGACAATATCTGAGTACAATAATATCCAAGCCAGATATTGAATTAGGATGTTGCAGTATCTCTACCCCTCCCCCTCGTATGCCGACAACCACGTCCATGCGGGTGCACCCATATAAGAAACTTTGTATGACGAAGCATAAAAGTGTGGGGGCATGCCCTTTGATTAGACCGAGGCATAGAAGTCTAGCCGACTTAAAACTCAGGTGGGCTACACCATGGGGATGGTTGAGATAGAAAGTTTCACCATTAAAATTATCCAAATTGCATGTGGGGTCCATTGTGGTGTGAATATACACTCAATGGATTCATTGATGGTGTCTATATGCGATCTAATCCGCTCAATGGATTCTTCGAAAATCAATCATTAATGTGAGCCAAACCAGATGAAATTAGAGTTTTTAAGAATGGCTTTACACAATTCCTTACCGTATAACTCACCCTAGACTTGAGTTGGACTAATTTTTAGAAACTATAGTAATATGTAGCAGTGTACTTGATAAACAATTGGATTTGATGCAGATTTTGATCGACTTGTTGCTCATCTGATGATGGTTGCATGATGCCCTCTTAATGGCTACCTACTCACACTAATAGAGATGGACGACTGGACTTGGCAAACATGACTCATCTAACTCATTCAAACTCGACTTGATCCGAAACGAGTGAGTGAGTCGATATGAACCGAGTAGACTTCTTCCAATCCAAACTCATGCTGAGTTGAGTTTAGGTCACCTAATAACTCAACTCGACTCAACCCGAAATCCAACTTGTTACTGACTCGACTCGATTTGAAACTGAACATATATAAAAGCACAGATTTGATGTTTCAGATCCGAGATGCGATGTAGTTGATGGAGAGGTTGCAATTTTAGCAAGTGCACCTAGGTTTTGAGTTGTGATTTCAGCTCATGGATATCCACTGCACCAGACTCGACTTAGTCCTCACTCAATACTTGTGACCGGGTTGGACTCGGTCTGAATTACCCTAGGCCAGACTCGGACTTGAATCGGGTTAGGCATGTTGAACTTGGTACCGAGTCAGGTTGAATTAAGGTTAGGCTTATTTCAAAAGCAGATCAAGTTAAGTCAACCTTAACTTAGTCCAACTCGACTCGTTACCTAGCTCTACACACCAGCGCAATCCATATTCACCAATGCACATAGACATGCCACACGTGCTCATATCCAAAATGCATCTGCATACGAAGCCTCTAGATTGTGTACCATACACATGAAACGTGTATGATGATCTAAACTAGACATTCTATGGACTCGGCTATCAAATGACCCTAAAATCCAAAATTTCTTTTATTAGATTATCTTCAACATCTAATGGATGGGCCTTTCTTCATTGAATGTAGTTTGTATTGCACTTTTTGATGGGGTTTTTCTCCTCAGTTCAGAGGAGAGACGGTGCAGTGGTTGAAATTTCGGAGGGTTTTATCGGGCTGTTCGACCAGTCGTAGCTGGTCTTCGACCGGTCGTGGGAGGCGCTCGACCGGTCGTAGGTTCGAGCCCTGGCACGACGCAAAGTCCAGCGAGTTGTTGCTAATTTTCTATGCAGTCTACGACCAGTCGTGGGTGGTCTATGACTAGTCGTAAGTGAGTTACGACCAGTCGTAGGCAAGCTATGATCAGTCGTAGGCGACTAGGACCAATCCTATAATTTTCAGGACCAGTCTTAGGTTATGCAGTTTTTGCGAAAAACTGCGGATTTGAGTCCTTTCGCAACAGGAATGCAGAAAGGAGTTTTCTAAAACTATAAAAAGAGTCTCTAGGGTTTTTCTAGGGCATGAGAAAAACACAAGAGAGTTTCCTAAAGGCTTTGCAAGGGTTTTACTAAAGGGTTTAGGGTGAGACAGTGAGAGAAAAGAGAGAGAGAAAGCTTGTGGAAGGGAGCCGTCGTCTCAGCGCTTATACGTCCTCGTGATCGGTGAGATCTCTAAGTTTTCTTTTTATTCTCTTATTGTTTATTCGCTCCTGCGTGAGTGACGAAGGTTGTAACGTTCTACTTTTATAGTGGATTGTTGATCTGGACGAGGTTCCGTGGTTTTTATCTCTTTGAGGGTTTTCCACGTAAAAATCTCTTGTGTGGTATGTGATTGTGCTTTGATTGTTTTCATTGCATTATTATCCCATAATTCTGGTTTGTTCTGGAGGGCTAGATCCTAAGGTTTTGTGCAAGGTCCCCAACACTTTTTACTGTTCATTTATATGCCACTAACTGAAGGCAAGACCATTATACATTATATTGGAACTCGAAAATACAAATAGGTGCACAAAATTTATGGTGTCGATCCTATCCATGTGCCCCATGTATTCAGAATGACATAGAGACACGAAATGAGCTCTCACTCAAAAGTCAAATATCACAGACAAATTATCCACATCATATGCTAAAGAGGTTTTGCACATAAAGTATAAAGAATTCTAAAATAAGGTAAAATATATATACAAAATTCTGAAGAATCGATGTAAGGGTTTCGGCAGTGTAAAGGTCTCTCGAAGTTTTTATAATTTGTCGTTGAAGTTTTGCCGTTACAGTTGAATAAGTGCATGCAATGTAATCTTAGCCATATATGTGTAGTTTCTAACAAATTCTTAGATCAATATAAAAGAAAAGACCCTCATCTATGATCATATATAAGCTTTATTGAGAAGTTGGTTCTTACTCATGCCTCAGTGGTAAAGTCACAAGAGTTTATTCGAGATCATGGGTTCGAATACCATTGTGATGTGAGTGAGTGCCTTTCCACGATGTACATAGCTCATTAAATGGACAGATCAGATCCAAATCCCAACCATCCATGAGGATCACCTAGTGCAAATTAAAACCAACACACCAATCCATACCACTCATCAAGGGGAATACACTATAAAAAATAATGGATA
Source organism: Magnolia kwangsiensis (assembly GCA_037074715.1). Taxonomy (NCBI): domain Eukaryota; kingdom Viridiplantae; phylum Streptophyta; class Magnoliopsida; order Magnoliales; family Magnoliaceae; genus Magnolia; species Magnolia kwangsiensis. The sequence continues at coordinate 95,143,955 of CM073580.1, read as the reverse complement.
ATAGCTAATATAAATAAAGAAATGCATCTAGCCTACCTAAGAGGTGGATTAAGATGATTTTGAATAAGGTGATCCTCCTTATGGGTCCAACATTTTGAGTGGGTGAAAAATACCCTGATTTGGACGGTAAATTATTAGCCTTCCAACCTGTTGGAAATGAGCATCTTCAAAATAATTGTACCAGCCTAAGAGGTAGAACTATGGCTGAAAGTTGGGCTGTTTCAACCCGACCGACCCGTGACTGACCTGACATTGGGTTGGGATCGGGCAGGATGTATCGAGTCCGATCTCAGGCTTGGGTTATACAAACACCAACCCGATAAAACTTAGATCGGGCTTGGGTTGAGGTCTCAAGATGCCCAACCCAACCTGAACCCGATTAATATATAAGTTACTTATAAATTATAATTGAGTGTGGATCATCTTTGTTGAGGGCACAGGAAATCCCAGTGCCATCAGGTCTCATTAGTCCACATCATTTCCAAGATATGCCAGATTTCTCTCTCCTAAATAGATTGTGTGCTACACAAAACAACTTTTAAAGGAATAATTGTCCTCTATTTTAGCTTGTTTGTTTAGAAAAAATGTTCTTTACCATAAATAACTACATGTATAATTAATAAAATCATATATACAAAAAATAACATGTGTATTGAAATATAAAAGATTAATGTAATAACAAAAATATTAGCATGTATCCACCTGACTAACCTGATTGAGCCCGCTTGGGTTAGGCTTGGGTTGGGAATTCTCAACCTGAGGTTGGGTTGGGTTGGGTTGAGCTGCGTTGCGTTTGGATTGAGGTATAGGAAACCTTAGGTTAGGTTGGGTTAGGGCTGAGCACCAACCCGACCCAACCCGCCGGACTTTCAGCCCTAGGTAGAACTTCAATGCAGCTGCTCCTCAAAATATACGTGACATACAAATGTAGTGATTGGACCATTGATATGATGGGCCACCACTAGGATATGCCATACCTCAAAAGGAAAATAGGATTAGACTGTAGCAGCCATTGAATACTGGCCTGAAAGAGGAATAATTAGAGAAAAGGTCCATATTCAACTGGGAAACTCACCATTGGTCGCTCTCTAGATTAACAGTCTTGATCACCCCAATTATTCGCTGCTTGTACCATGAGGAGGGAGCTGCATACAACATCCACTTTAAGATTTTCATTGAAGAGGAATGTGAGCTATCAGAAATCCTATTCCTTGCCAATGGGGTACTTTTTTGTGGGATCTGGGCCGTGGCATGAAAATCGGGGTGGTCAGGTCGTCATGTGTATTAAAAATGAGTATGATTGGACGTTCTACATTACTCCCACACATGGCTCACTTAATGACTGGACCAGCCATATCTTCAGACTCTGAAACATGCAAGGTGGGTCCAACTGATGAACGGCTGGCACGATGATTTTTTGAAGGCCCATCTGTGGGCCCCATGTCTCCGGAGCACATGGGCACAGACGTGCAGGTGGAATTTGTATGCGCTGCATTGCTTGAGCAGTGCTCAATAAAGTAGAGGGAAGAAACATCCCTTTCCAACTCTAAAAGGTTAGTGAGAGTAACTAAAGCTGTAGCCATGTGCTGTTTCCATCGTCAAAAGGGTTTCTCAACCGCACCCTGTGATTTTTAGATAGAAAGAATCCAAGACGTCACAAACTTGAAACCCATATGATTCCATTGTAATTCTTTCTTCGTTTGGAATATAGTTTTTCATGAAAAGGCTTAAAAGGCCAGAGAGAGACCCTCTTAATCTTTCAAATTCATGTTGAAATTCTTATATATATATATATATATATATATATATATATATATATATATATATATATATATATATATATATATATTTCAAGAAATATAAAAAGATGAGGGAATTGATTTTCATTTTCAAAGTATTTTTTAAAAAGTGAGTAAAATATTTCCCCTCCTAGAAAATCTCTTTTTCTAAGGGTCTGTTTGTTTTTTAATTTATTTTTGTAAATGTTTTATAAATAAGTGATAATTATTTATCTACTTAATTCTAGCAGCATTCTCAATGTAGACGTCGACAACTTGTTTGAAATTAGTCTGATGCTATAATCCAGGAGGGGTGGGAAAAAATGTGGAGCTGGCCATGTATGTTGCTCATCCACGCGGTCCCTTCTGTTCTGCCAGCTGATTTTAGGGCCTGTAGAAAAATGAGGCAGATTCATGTTTGAAGTGGACCACACCATGTACACAATGGGAATTAAATGGCTACCATAAAAAATATTTTGGGGGCCATAAAAGTTTTGGATCAAGTTGATATCTGTGTTTTCCCTTTATCCATGTTTGTGTGGCCTTATGAACAGGTTAGGTGGCAAATAAACATCAATGTCGGCCCTAGAAAGGAAACAATTTTCGATGGTGGACGTTTCAGGACTACTGTTTCCTGTGGCGTGGTCTACTAGAGCTTTGGTTTTGTCTCATTTTTTAGACTCATGTCCTAAAATGTTCTCTTAAAATGGATGGACAGCATGGATAAGCCATGTGGGCCCACAATTTTAAGTCAGCCCTTTTAGGGCGGTTTTCGTGGTGAAAATAGTCGTCATTTGATGTAGAGTGGGTCGCGAACAATTTCATGGCCAAGATGGATCAGAAAAGGTACGGTCGACGACTAAAGTGATCTGGACCATCAGACCTTAGATCGAGCGTATCTCATAATCCGGAATGAGTTATCTGACGTAAAATATATGATTTTGTGGTAGAACGAGCTACTTTAGCCATCCAACCCCGCCATGCCGGGTTGCGCAGCCCGGATTTGCGAGAAACCCCCTGATCGACGGTCGTTTTCCTGTTTTAATTTCGTTTTTACTATAAATAGTAAGTTTTAGTTTGCTTATAGCTCTTCATCCGTTGGGCTTTAGGAGTTGTGTCCAACATGAAAAGGGCTTAAAATAATTAGGAGAATGATTTGGTGAAGCCACATAGGACACTAACTATTTTTGGCCTAAAACCTCGCGCACTAGTAGACATCACGATCGTATATAAATAGTAAGTTTACTATTTATAGAAAGTCACGGATTCTAGGAGTTTTAGTTGTAGTTTGAGTCTGATTTTCTTCCTATTGCTTGGTTCCCTTATTTAAAGGGATGTAAACTCATTTTTATTCATTCAGCAATTAATTTCTAATTTATTAGAATTTATTTCTATTTTTCTGCTTTCTTTTCTCAAGGATTCGAGAAGTCTCTGTGAGGAGTCCAGAGAAGCTCCGTGGATTCGGAGTAGTTATCCTTGAGGAAGACGGTGATCGACCTCATCACGTTCATCCTTGCGCCATCATTTCCGAACCTACCTTTAGAGTAATAATAACTTCTTTCTGGGTAAATGAGATTTAAAAAATCAAACACTCTCTAGTGATTAAAAGTTAAAGGATTAACCCTTTGATGTGAAAGTTCAAATAATAAAAAGTTATCATTATAACATTTTTCTTCTTCTTCATTTGGTTAGATTTAACCCTTCAAAATGACAACAAAATCATTGGACCTTTCAAAATGACAACAAAATCATGGGAAACGATAAGGGAAGAAATCTCCATGCAAATGCAAAGTGTAAATCGAAAAAGTACTAGTAGGTAATGGAAGCATATTGCGTAGGCAACTTTGTGGCGTGTAATTCCTGTGCGCTTGGAAGCTATAGGTGGGGCCCACCGTGATGTTAGTGGGAAATCCACCATGTTCATCCTTTTGCAAGATCTTGTTAGAACATGAGCCCAAAAATGTGTCAAATTCAAAACTCAAGTGGGCTACATGACATGAAACAATGATGATTTAATATCTACCCTAAAACATTTAGAGGGCCATAAAAGTTTTGGATCAGGCTAATATTTTTATGTTTTCAGTTCATCCTGGTACGGATGAACTTCTGAACGGTTTGTATGGTATATAAACATCACACTAGACCCTAGGGAGGTTTAAGTGGCAGGTATTCCCCGAACCACTTTTTCCGGTAATGCGGCCTGCTTGAGTTTAAGATCTACCTCTCGTTTTTGGGCTAATGTCCTAACATGATCTGAAAAGATAGATGGATGAAGTAGTTTTCTCATGAACATCACGGTGGTGGGCCCCACCTAGCTTCTGAGCCCAGGAACTTCAATTTCACATTATGAATTTCATATACATTTCCTTTTCCATTTCTTGGTTTCAGCCTATCTAAAACATGCTTTATGAGAGTAATTTTTGTCCATATCTACATATTAAAACCGTGAAGATGAAAATAGATTTTCTATACTTAAACCTGTGGAAAAGTCAGATTCGGTGGAATTTAACTTCATTTTCAGATTAGCTTCATTTTCAGAATATTCAATGAACAGAAAAAAAAGGCCAATTCCTCATAACCAAAATGCCAAGTATATGCGCTGGCGCATTATACAGTGCATTGCACCGCTCTCTTCTTCCCCAGCACAAGCACATGATGATCGAGACCCTTCATTAACTATTATAAAATGGTGGGCCTGAAAGTCTCTATATAAGCTTGCATTTCAAGTTTGTATAAGTGGGGCCTGTCGATTCAAAGATGCAAACTGTTGGTACGATGAGTCTCTCTCCGGCTTTTGCATGCAACGAAAATCCGCCCGTTGAAAGATCCTAACCGAGCAGCTTTCGGAATGCTTTCCGTTGAGCATGACAGTCAGTGTTTTGGACATCGACCAAGTGGTTATACTCTCCCCATCTAGCAGATTTTTTTTTAAATTTTTAAATTTTTTTAATTTTTAAAATTTTTTTTGTAGCATTTGCTGTCAACGGTTTAGATCATGGGTCCCACCTATACAGATAAAAAACCTGGACGTCGTGGAATAATCTCACACATCGAAGTTCTCACCATTGACGGTTGATGAAACAATTTCTTAATGAACTTTGCATGGACGGTACAAATCTCTGATCAGTGATATTTTTGCATGTGATTTATTCATAAGTGGTCTCGAGCATCACATGGTGGGGTGAGCAGAGCGGCTAGGGCAACCCTCCGTATGAAGGTGGTCCATCACCAAACCCACTTACCTATATAAGAAAACGCTTGAAATTGACAACCCTTTCATTTCTTTTGGAGTATCTCAGCAGGTGGGGTTTCGACAGCTGCTACCATGCCGTACCAGCTTCCAACCTTTTTATGATACATGTGAGGAAGATCTGTAACATTCATTGTGTAGGATTCGCCGTGAGTATAACATGGGTTAAAAGTAATTTGAATGGACTTGCGGAAGAGGTTAAAGTCGTATGAAAAAAATGAACAATTAAAAATATTTCCAGAGCCAAGGATTGCACGTCTAGGATATGTGATGTTCCTTAGATGGCCAACTTTGTGCAAGTGTCCTGCTATAAAAAAATCAGTCTCATTTTTCAAAGATATATTATTAAATAGTAACAAATATTTAGTTGTGATTAAACTTATCTGCACAGTTTTTCTTCTTGTCTATGAATTTTTCAAGTGGAGTCTTATAAAATCTAAGAAAAATAAAGATAATTGTTGGGGGCCTTGCACAAAACCATAGGATCTGGCCTCCTAAAACAAACCAGAATTATGGGATAGTAAAAGTAATGAAATAAATCAAAGCATCAATCACACAAAATCAGAAATTTTTACGTGGAAAACTCTCAAAGAGGTAAAAATCGCGGGACCTCGTCCTGATCAACAATCCACTATAAAGCAGAACGTTACAACCGATCACAAGCACACACCGCTTGGATCAAATCTTCATCACTCACGCATGAGTGGATAAACAGTAAGAGAATAAAAGAAAAATGAAGAGATCTCACCGATTACGAGGATGTGGAAGCGCTGAGATATGGTAGATCATCTCTACGAGCATAGCCTCCTTTCCACAAGCTTCCTCTCTTTCTCTCACACACTTTTTGCAAACCCTTGTAAAGCTTTAGAAAATTCTAGAATACCCTGGAATACACCCCAATCCTGGATACACCCCTTTATAAAAGAATAGAAAGAGGTAGAACCCAAATAGGAAATAAAATTCGCAGAATCTGCGTTTCTGCAATTGCATCTGCGAAAATTTTCGATGATATCGAAGGTCTCTCGATAACAACGTCGATATTATCTGAAGGTCTCTTGATGATATTGAGACAGGATCAAAACTGTCTAGCAACCAGGGGTGAAAATTTCAACAATTATCGATGCCATCGAAAGTCTATTGATAACAGCCTCGATATAATCTGAAAGTCTCTCGAAGATATCGACAGGACCAAAAAACAGTCCAGCGACCAGGATGAAAAATCCTGCAATTATCAATGATATCGAAACCCATCAATTTCATCGATTCCAGCAATGAGGAGAAAATCTCCTTCAAATCTCTCCCTTTTCGACTCAGGAGGAATCCACCTTCTTCAAGCCAGCCCGATTTCTACAAACCTCAAATTTACCTTTGAGCAAAGCTTTGGTCATCATGTCTGACCCATTATCGTCCGTGTGGACCTTCTCAAGCTGTAACAACTTCTGTTCCAAAGTATCCCTGATCCAGTGATATCGAACCTCTATGTGCTTTGACTTGGAGTGCTGACTTGGATTCTTGCTCAAGTGTATAACACTTTGACTATCGCAATAGACCACGTACTGCTCCTTCTTTAGGCTAAGTTCCTGTAAGAACCTGTTCATCTAAAGAATCTCTTTACATGCCTCAGTGACTTCAATGTACTCGGCCTCTGTCGTCGACAATGCTACGACCTTCTGTAGCTTGCTCTGTCAAGAAACCGCTCCCCCTATAAACGTGAACATGAACCTCGATGTAGACTTTTTAGAGTCTATGTCACCTACCATATCTGCATCTGTGTAGCCCTCTAACACAGGTTTCCCATCACCATAGCATAGGCTTAACCTGGATGAGCCTCTTAGATACCGCAATATCCACTTTACCGCTGTCCAATGATCTTTGCCAGGATTGACAAGATACCGGCTGACAACACTAACCGCATATGCTATGTCTGGGCGTGTACACACCATAGCATACATCAAACTTCCTACATAACACGTAAGGTATCTTCTGCATCTCATCCACCTTTGCCTTCGTCTTGGGACACTTCCTGTCGCTCAACCTGAAGTGACCATCCAGTGGAGTACTGACCGGCTTCGCTGCATTCATATTGAATCGCTTTAGGACTTTCTCAATATACCGCTCTTGTGATAGCCAAAGCTTCCTACTACTTCTGTCATGAGTTATCTCCATTCCTAGGATCTGTTTGGCTGGGCCCAAGTCTCGCAAAAGACTTACCCAACTCCTGTTTCAGCCCGTCGATCTTTTGATGTCTTTTCCCATGATGAGCATGTCATCAACGTATAACAGCAGAACTAAGAAATCACCACATGAGAACTTGCGCCTGAACATACAGTGGTCCGACTCCGTTCTGTCATACTCATGCTGTAACATGAATGAATCAAACTTCTTGTACCATTGCCGTGGAGCTTATTTCAGCCCATTCAAGCTCTTCCTCAGCCTACACACCATATGTTCCTTACCCTTGACTTCAAATCCTTCTGGTTGATGCATGTAGATCTCTTCTTCCAGGTTATTATGGAGGAAGGCAGTTTTAACATCTAACTGCTCTATCTCCAGATCCATGCTAGCGGCTAACCTAAGCAACACCCATATGGATGTCATCTTAACCACTGATGAGAATATCTCCTCGAAGTCTATGCTTTTTCTTTGACCGAATCCTTTTACCATAAGTCTGGCCTTAAACCTCGTCTATGAATTCTTCTGTTCAACCTTCTTTTTGAACACCCACTTGTTGCTCAAAGCTTTCTTGCCCTTAGGCAGTTTCACCATGTCATAGGTGTGGTTCTTATGCAAAGATTCCATCTCCTCTTGCATAGCTTTCAATTACTCCTCCTTATGCTCATCGGCTAGGGCCTTGGAATAATCTTCTGGCTCTCCCCTATCAGTCAGCATAATGTACTCATGTGGTGAGTACCTCTTGGACGACTATCTGTCCCTAGATGACCTCCTCACCTGTGGCTCAACAGGTGGATCAAGTGGGGGCTGCTCTCCCGGTCCATCTTCTGTAGGAACTCCCTCGTCCTTTGCACCTTGCTGTACTCCCTCGTCATCAGGCACCACAGGAGGAATAACCAGATCCATGTCCTCTAGCTCACCTGAACGAGGCTGGTTCTTCTCTGGCTTACTAATGTCTTCTATACACTGATCTTCAAAGAATACCACATCTCTGCTCCTGACGAGCTTCCTCTCGGTTGGATCCCACAATCTGTAACCAAACTTTTCATCACCGTACCCCAAGAACACACACTGGTTGATCTTCATATCGAGCTTGGACCTCTCGTCCTTTGGTATGTAAACGGATGCCCTGCATCCAAACACCCTGAGATGACTGTACGATCGATCCTGTTCAGTCCACACCTCCTCGGGCACTTCTCCATTCAACGGGACTAATGGAGACTTGTTTATCAAATACACCACCGTGTGCATTGCTTCTCTCCAAAACATCTTGGACAATTTTTCATGGGATAACATGCATCTGATTCTCTCAACAATGATGCGATTCATTCGCTCTGCTACACCATTATGCTGGGGGGTCTTGGGAATCGTCTGTTCATGCCGTATACTTAGGGACTTGCAGTACTCATGAAAGTCGCCAATGTATTCACCACCATTGTCAGTGCGGATACACTTTAATGATCTACTTATCTCTCTCTCGACCATAACATGAAACAATTTAAACACACCAATGACCTCGTCCTTGGATTTCAATGCATAAACCCAAACCCTCCTAGATGTATTATCTATAAAAGTAAAAAAATACAATGTCCCACCTAAGATTTTTGTCCTCATTGGACCACAAACATCAGAATAAACTAAATCTAATGCATGTACTTTATTAACATGAGAAGTAGTTTTAACGAATAAAACTCTATGCTGTTTCCCTGATAAATAATCAAGACAGGTTTTGAGAGGTGTACCTGTCACGTTTAGAAGGAGCCGCTTCCTTGTTAGTAGCTGAAGCCCTTTTTCACTCATGTGGCCTAGACGCCTGTGCCACATGTTAATAGCTGAATCTTTCGCTGCATTCAACCCACCCTTGCACACACTGAGACATGCCTTGTAAAGGGTTTAACACTTCTTTCCTCTAACTGTGATCAACGAACCCTTGATGAACTTCCAGCGCCCATCAGCAAATCGGCTTTTATAACCATCATCATCCAACCTTCTCGTCGACATCAAGTTGAGGCGAAGGTCTAGGATATACCTCACATCTCTGAGAACTAATGTGTAGCCCACATCGGTCTTCATACAAATGTCATCGACCCCTACGATCTTCGATACGCCATAATTTTCCATCTTCACGGTCCCATAATTACCTGACTTATAGCTTGTGAAGAAATCCCTACGTGGAGTCACATGAAAAGAAGCTCCCGAGTCAATCACCCATTCGGTGTCCGGACTCGTAGCCGTGAGATAAATATTGTGATCTGCTAAAAGAATAATAATAATGTCGCCATCTGAAGCGACCATAGTGGAATCTGATTTATCATCCTTCTCCTTTCCTTTTCCTTTCTTATCATTCTTATTTTTACGTCATTCATGCTTGTAGTAGCCCTTCTTTCCACAATTCCAGTATTTAACATCTTTTCTGTTACTCGACCTGCCTCTTGATTTATCTCGGGCCTTTCCACCCTTCCTATTCTTTCTTCTCCCCCGTTCCTGTGTCACAAGGGCGTCTTGATGAGTAAACCCCTGAGACTTCCTCCTTGTCTCCTCATTGAAGAGACAACTAGTCACCTGTTCCATGGATATATTTCTGTCTAGCGCGGAGTTACTTAGAGACATCACCAATGTCTCCCAACTATCAGGCAATGAACTAAGCAATAGTAAAGCCTGCAATTCATCATTCAGGACCATCTTCATTGCAGAGAGCTGGTTCACTATGTTGCTGACCTCATTCATGTGCTTGGCCACAGAATCACCGTCCTTGAACTTGAGATTCATAAGTTACCTTATCAGAAAAATCTTATACCGGCTGTCTTCCTCTCATACAGCCCTTCTAGTTTCAGCAATAGGCTAGCGGCTGAGGTTTCTGTAGACACATGGTGGAATACAGAATCATCCAGCCATTGTCTAATAAACCCTACTGCCTTCCGGTCCATCTTCTTTCAATCATCATCAGTCATATCCTTAGATTTTGCTGATATGCCTAAAATTGGAGAATATAAGTCCTTGCAATAAAGTAAGTCTTCCATTTTAGCTTTCCATATGGTCCAGTTAGAACCATTAAGGTTGATCATCCTTGATAAGCCACCTTCCATATTTCCAAACCGATCCTACCTGTTCAATGAACATAGCTCTGATACCACTTTAATGGGGGCCTTGCACAAAACCTTAGGATCTAGCCTCTCGAAATAAACCAGAATTATGGGATAATACAAGCAATGAAATAAATCAAAGCATCAATCACACAACGCCAGAGATTTTTACGTGAAAAACCCTCAAAGAGATAAAAACCACGGGACCTCGTCCAGATCAACAATCCACTATAAAGTAGAACGTTACAACTGATCACAAGCATACACCGCTTGGATCAAACCTTCATCACTCAAGCAGGAGTGGATAAACAGTAAGAGAACAAAAGAAAAATGGAGAGATCTCACTGATTACGAGGACGTGAAAGCGCTGAGATATGGTAGATCACCTCTACGAACATAGCTTCCCTTCCATAAGCTTCCTCTCTCTCTTTCTCTCTCTCTCTCACGCTTTTTGCAAACCCTTGTAAAGTTTTAGGAAACCCTAGAATACCCTAGAATACACCTCAATCCCGGATACACCCCTTTATAAAAGAATAGAAAGAGGTATAACCCAAATAAGAAACAAAATCCGCAGAATCTGCGTTTTCGCAATCACATCTGCTGAAGTTTTCGATGATATCGAAGGTCTCTCGATAACAGCGTCGATATCATCTAAAGGTCTCTCGATGATATCAAGATAGGACCAAAACTGTCCAGCAACCAGGAGTGAAAATTTTAAAAATTATCGATCCCATCGAAGGTTTATCGATAATAGCCTCGATATCATCTGAAAGTCTCTCGATGATATCGACAGGACTAAAAAATAGTCCAGCGACCAGGATGAAAAATCCTGCAATTATCGATGATATCGAAACCCATTCGATTTCATCAATTCCAGCAATGAGGAGAAAATCCCTATCAATAATTAGCCTTTATCTTTTCTTTATCTTTTTCTTCTTTTATTATTATTATTCTCTTAATTTTTACCTATAAAGTATGGGTTCAAACATGTCAGAATCCTAACCTAGCTAGCTTGGTCATGTTGCATGGAAAAGGAATGGGGTCCCATATTCTATGGTGGTTCACAGGTCGATGAGGGACAAGCTAGGGATTTCTACACCCGAATTAGAGACCCTTAATTCATGCCCTTGGCCTTTGATGTTATAGTGGGTAGCCAGAGATTTCACTTCGGGGTGGAGGATATTTTCGATGTGCTTGGGGTGCCACTAGGGGAGGTACAGATTGACAAGGGAAATTTGGATACGAGTCGAGCCCGCGATGATCAGACTCGCTTTGTGTGGACAGGCTACCCAATGGAGGTGAGATGTCGGCCTAAACGCGTCAGTCTTAACCCCAGAATACCGATTACTTCATCGCATTTGGACCTATAATGTATACCCAAGGCTGAAGAATCGCACTGAGTGTTCCCGTCATATGGTGGAGTTCTTATATCAAGCGAGCCATGGAGAAAATGTGTGCATTCCCAGCATAGTACTCCACCAGATCATGAGGGCTGCAAGGGCAACACAGAAGAATGCATGCCTTCCATTTGGTCACCTGGTCTGTCAGTTGGCTTGGCAATATGGAGTGAGCGGATCAGATGGGAATCCTATACCGACGTAACTATTGGGCGATGACATGTTAAGTAATATGAGGATAGGCCCCAAGCAGCGACATGCTTACATTGAGGAATTTGGGGACCTTGATGATGAAGAAGAAGAAGATGATGGAAGTGACGAGGATGAAGCCGAAGGGGCGAAAGAAACTAAGGAAGCCAAAGAAGTCAGCGGTGAGTCGCTTGCTGCTCCAAACATACATGAGCACTTGGATGCGCTCGACACTAGAATGACTAAGATGGAGGAGAACCAAGCATGACACCATGCAGAGTAGGAAAAATGAAAGAAGAAGATATATCAAACCATAAAGACCTTGATCTGCTGTAGCAAAGGAGAGGAAGCACCCTCGTCGTCGTCCGACCTAGAAGAATAGTAGCTTAATTTTACGGATAATTAGTAGTTATTTTAAGTTAGAATTATTTTCATGTATTGAAGGATAGTTGTAACCTTTCCTGCTTTGATTAAACTGTATTTCCCTTATATTTGTAGTATCTAGTGACACTGGTAATCCATGCTGTAAAATGTAACTGGCTATGCAATGGCATTTTGGATTTTATATGAAAGTATGAATTGCTTTGAAATTTTCTTATCGCCTTGTGAATGCTTGTACGTATAGTTGCCTATACTCACGAATGGAATCTATAGGCCTTGTATATTTACGTATGATCCTTGGATGGACAATGTCCTATTGTTTAACCCTTTGAAGAACGTCTTTCCAGAAAATGCGCTCTCGAGGTGATGATCATTTTGTTTGCCTACCTCACGATGGCCACGTCAAGAGGGACCAAATTCCTAATGATCAACAAGGCCACCAAGGGGCGACTGGTTCTCATAACATGGGTAGTACTACACAAAAAGCGGTCCCGGAAGTGCCACCAATGCAAGCCATGACATCCACACCTCCCACGACCCCAACTATGGACCAAATGGGCCAGATGTTTCTTCTTATGCAACAACAACAACAAATGTTAGCCTTTATGATGGGAACCATGGCCCAGAACATGGGTATGCAACAACCGGAGCAACTTGACATGGCCACGCCTACAACCACCATGAGCAACTTATTTGAGCGTTTTCAGAGGTTTAGGCACTTTCACTGGCACCCACTGCCCAGAGGAAGCTGAATACTTGCTCAACCGAGTCACCAAGCTACTTCGGCCTCTCCACTGTTCGGAAGCGGAGAGTGTCAAACTCCTCTCTTACCTCTTCCAGAAGGAGGTAAATTTATGGTGGGAAAGTGCTCTGAAGACCATCCCAGAGAATCATGTATGGACGTGGGAAGTATTTAAGGCCCGCTTTAATTAGAAATACCTCCCACAGATATACCGACATGAGAGGGAAAACGAATTCTTATGCCTCCAACAAGGAGGGATGTCTGTGGCATAATATGAGAACCGCTTCACTGAATTGTCGCACTACACTTCCCAAATAGTTGCAGACAAGGCAACTAAAACGTGGCAATTTACGGAGGGCTTGAGGAGCGACATTCGCTCGAAGATGTGTTGTGCAAATATAAGAATGTATGCCGAACTGATAGAGATGTTAATACGGGCAGAACAAGATGAGGAGAGAGTCTCACAGACTCATTCACAGCTGGGCTAGAGAAGTAGGATGGAAGGACCGTCCTCATCCTTTGTTGGGAAGAGGCCGTGCCTAAATTCTCCTCCTAGGCTTACAGTCACTCCGGCCCCTTCTTCACGACCTAACCGCGTATGCGAGTACTGCAAGAGGGTTGGCCACTCAAAGCTGTTTTGCTTTTCAAGGATGAGGAACCATGGCTTCATGCCCCCTCAATGTATCAACAGGCCCCTAAGCAAGCCATGCAGATTCCTCTATTGAGGGCGATAGGATCGGGCCAACAATTCCGTCACCCTTGTGCACCTCAAGTCCTTGTAGCAACTGTACTTTCCATAGCAAGCTCAAGTTTATGCTGCTACCCAACTTTCCACAGCAAGCTTGAGTTCATGCATTAGCTCCAGAGGGTCAAGATGCAGTCATCCCCACTCCTACGGCTTTCGAGGTGATAGCCCACATACAAGGTACTCCCATATTTCTTCTGGTGGACACTGGATCCACTACTTCTCTCATATCGCATGCAGCCTTCAAGCGTTTAGGGCTACGTCTTACTCCCATCGTAGGAGTGAAAATCATTATTGCTGCCGGAACCTTCTCAAAAGCGACGAGGATGTGTCGTGACTGCCCTATAGACTTGAGAAACAAGGTGGTACTCGTAGACCTAATAGCAACCAAGATTTTCCATTACGACTTCATCCTGTGCATGGACTGGTTGACTGTGATGAAGGTAAAAATCAACTGTGACACTCTATTAGTGCAGATATATGAGGGCGAAGGTGCCTCCTTCACATTCCCAGTCCAGGTCAGCCATGGAGGTAGAATTTTGTGTTATGCTTCATTAGAAGAGGGTCATGATGGACCCTCACTAGCATGCACACCCGCGATCCAAGATTTTTGGGACATGTTTAAGTCCATACCTGGGCTTCCTCCTCGATGAGAGATAGACTTTACAATTGATCTAACTCCGGGTGCCACACCCATCTCTTTACCGACTTATCGCATGCCCCCATGTGAGATGGAAGAGCTTCAAACTTAAATCGACAACTTGTTAGAGTCAGACTTCATCCGACTCAACGTCTCTCCATGGGGAGCTCTGGTCCTATTCGTGAAAAAGAAGGACGACGCATTGCAATTATGTGTAGACTATGGAAGATTGAACCAAGTCACGGTTCGAAATAAATACCTTTGCCCAGAATTGATGACTTGTTCTACCAACTAAGAGGTGCTCAATACTTCTCAAAGATCGATCTATAATCAGGGCACCATTAGCTACGAGTCAAGGACAAGGATATACAGAAAACGGCCTTTAGAACTACTTTAGCCATTATGAGTTCTTAGTTATGCTGTTCAGACTCACTAATGTTCCAGTGGTATTCATGGATCTCATGAACAGAGCCTTCATGCCATTCTTATACAGATTCATCATCGTATTCATTGATGACATATTGGTGTATTTAAGGAGCTGTGAAGAGCATGAAGAACATTTACGACGGTCCTTGAAACCCTTAAGAAAAATCAGTTGTTTGCACAATTTAGGAAATGTGACTTCTAGAAGGAGGAGGTTAAATTTCTGGGACATGCGGTATCCAAAGAAGGTATTTCCATGGACCTCTCCAAGGTGACAGCTGTACAAGATTGGAAACAACCAAAGTCGATTACAGAAGTAAGGAGTTTTCTCGGTCTTGCAGGCTACTACTGAAGGTTCATTAAAGATTTTTCAAACATAGCACGACCGTTGTCCCAGCTTAGACGAAAGGACATCAAGTTCGCCTGGAATGATAAGACAGAGGCGGCCTTCTAAGAATTGAAGGATAAACTGACATCGGCGCCGGTGCTTGTGTTACTTGAGTAAGGGGTCAAATACACCATCTATACTGACGCCTCTCATGTGGGATTGAGTTGCATAATTATGCAGAAGGATGGGGTGATTTCTTACGCCTCTCGGAAGCTAAGAAAACATGAGGAGAACTATTCTATCCATGACCTCGAACTAGTGGCGGTGGTATTTTTCTTGAAGATATGGAGACACTATATCTATGGTGAAGAGTTTAAGGTCTTCCGTGATCATAAGAGCCTCAAATACATCTTCACTCAAAAGGATCTGAACATGAGACAGCATCACTGGATGGAAACACTGAAGGACTTCAAGTTTAAAGTCTCATATCACCCTGCCAAGCCCAATCTGGTGGTGAATGCCTTGAGCCGCAAGAGAACGCTTGAATTTATGGCCCCGTTTATGGTGAGAGAATGAAACATGGTGAAATTTGTACGGGACTTCGACATGAAGCTAACCATGGAGGAACCGTACAAAGTGATAACCCATGTTCATGTTCAACCACTAATTATCAGTAAAATCATCAATGCCTAGGAAGGCGATGAAGTGTTGAAAAAGATGAAGGAAAGA
The DNA here is from genome assembly GCA_037074715.1 of Magnolia kwangsiensis. Lineage (NCBI taxonomy): Eukaryota > Viridiplantae > Streptophyta > Magnoliopsida > Magnoliales > Magnoliaceae > Magnolia > Magnolia kwangsiensis. The sequence continues at coordinate 95,128,098 of CM073580.1, read as the reverse complement.
GCGGGGAATGATGCAGAGTCCAAGTGGAGAATCAATGTTGATGGAGGATTATGGTACAGAGGTTGCCTTTGTGTCCTAAATCTCCATGGACTACGAGAAGAAGTTCTTAATGCCGCCCACAACTCCAAATTGGCAATGTACCCACGTAATACCAAGATGTACTGAGACCTTAGGAGAAACTATTGGTGGGACAACATGAAAAATAAAATAGTAGAGTGTAACGCCCTGAAAATTAGGGGTCGTGCATACGCTCGACTCTCAAGTTCCTGGGTATCACTTATAATCAATTTTACTGTTTTGAGGTTAATCCTATTTAATGAGCAGCATGAAATTACTTGAAATATGAAACACAAACACAAACACAACTAGTTTACTGAAATAGAAGTAGCTATATATATATATATATATATATATATATATATATATATATATATATATATATATATATATATATATATATATATACATGTCCAAAATATCAGTGGGTAGCACAAGGCGTTGCCCAACAAAAATATAAAAGAATGATAAGTCCAAAAGAATACTACGCAGAGTTCACCACTCAATGATCTAAGATAGACTGCTAAATCTATGGCAAGCCGCCCATTAGCTGGAAGTAGGACAACTCATCCTCCTTGTCAATACCAGCGCTGCTCTGCTCCTCGAACTCAATGCCACTTGCAGCTACTGAAGAGTTTGGTTGGTGTTTTAAAATACTATCTCAGAGTGGGATTGAGTAATCAACTTAGTGGGTGTTATTAGTCTTAAGTTACAATAAGTATCAATTTTATGATGAATTTGATGAAAGGTAAATATTCACAAATACCTAACTAATCTTGTTAATGCATGTGCATGATAAATGGTATGATACATGACCTCACAACAACACTCCCTCGAGTGACTTCGTCTAACGATCGCATATGACAATACTCCCTCATTGCATCCTCAACTGTCGAGTCGCCAACCTAACTAGTGCGATACAATCGTGATCATGTTAGTCGGGTTTTTAATTAAGTCCATTCAACAAGAAGATTGGAGAAACTAGTACACCCCATGATATCAATTCCCTCAACTGGTTGCGAGGCTAAGGCCCCTCAACATGCGAGGCCAAGACCACATGATCCTTGATCCTATCGGGCTCCCCATCCTCGATTCAAGCATATGGAGAGTGTTGAGAAGAGAGATCACTCATGGTCACTACTAGGAGGCTCGTTAGCCCAGCATATGCCGACAGCTCGGACATAGTGTCCCATTCCACCAGCCCAGCTCTCAAGTCAGTGGATCGAGTTTAAATGGTTATCAATGAGCTCTAATGGTTGAAGGGTGTTCTGGGTTCCATACAGGTGTGAGTAGACAGTGTTAATAAACATGGTTGATCAGTATATGGACTAGACTGTGCGAGTCCAGGCGAGTACGTGATGGATGACATCGGGTACAAGCAACGCATGTAGTCCAACTGCTGTCGCCCATTCACATCTACCCAAACCTGCCTGCCTAGCCTTAGGAAAGTCTTACCAATGAGACCCCCTACTCTCACCTCAATTTTCTGACCAACTTAGGGATTTGAGGGTATTCAATAACACTTCAACCAATCAGAATTCATCAACTAACACAAGTGATGTCATGCATTCATACATCAAAACTATAATTTCAGATTTTTCTACAATTGTAACTACTAACAATAACATGAGATAAATGTGTATGTGTGGTGTGTGGGGTTAACGAAACGACTAAAGATTGTGTGTGTGTGTGTATCATAGCACAAAAATACAACGAGGGTTAATGTATCATACATAATACAAGGAAACATTATTCAAGAATCAAGTATGAGATGAATCATGCAATCACTAAGTTCATGCCCAACCATGTGAAGTGTAAAAATAATTCATATTTATTTCATGTCATTTAGTAGGATCTTTCGTATAAGGTCTTGGCTAGGTTTTCTCTTAGATTCTGTAAATATATCACCTAAACATATAAAATCATTAAATTCACCCTAAAATTGGTACTAGGCCACCTAAGAATAATGATCTAGGGTTGCCAAACTCGCAGGTGGATTCGTAGAGATCTTGAGTCAAATGAACTTACATGTTAGGATTACATACAAAACCTAGTTCAACACAAAGGATTACCAAAATATGGGTATTTACCTTTCTAATCAGTTGAAAATCAAGCTTAGAGTGGTGGATGTGGGATTCCTTGAGGAAGAGGGAAGGAGTTGCGAGGCTCGACCTCTCTTGGGCCCCACCTTCAACTACGGTCCACCTTTACTCTCTTCTTTCCTCTCCTTTCTCTTTCTCTTCTTTCTTCACTCTCTCCTCTCCTTTGTTGCCTTTGTGGAAGTGAGTGAGAGAGAGAGAGTTAAAGAGGGTTTTCATTTCTTAGGTTTGGGTCAAATGACCTTAAGTTTTAACATTATTCCTACAATGACCCTTTAGGACCCCTTTTTGGCTTTGGGACAGGTCTGCCACCCCTCTGGCCTCCAAATTTGATGTGTAGGTGTCTCATGACCTAATGAGGGGCTATGAAAAATTTTAAGGCAAACAGATGCGAGATTTTATTGTACGGTTTCGATCTTTAAATGGCCATGTGGGGTCCATTTTGGTCATTGGGACAGCTCTGATGCCTCCTGGCCACTAAATTTATAGGAAAGGATCTCCATAGCCTGATGAAGGGCCATACAAAGTTTGAAGGTAAATGGATACGAAATTTTACCGCAAAGGTCCGATTTCTGATCAATGGTCACCGTTTCACGATCGAGCTCTAGATTTTGTGGACGGACATAAAAAAATAATTTAGGCCTTCACCGTAAATGTAGAAGAGATTCAACGGCTATAAAGCCTAATATCTCAGTTTCATTTTACAAGTACTAGATTTAAATTCTAGCCTTTGGGTCAAGGCTGGGGTGAGTTGTGCTTGAAAAATGCCATTGGGACGGCGTGGATAATTAATTTCTAGGTGTCTACTAAGTCTATGGCCCATGTTGGACCACAAGCCCATTGAGATTTATGGTTTTCCCAATTTTTAGATTTTTTTGACCTTCCTCGATCGTTGCATGGCCCGCGCAGTTGCCAAGCACAAACAGGCTACCTAGCTTGACGGCCAGCACTCAGTCCGATCATAAGTAGACTGGTCTGCCATAATGGGCTAACTTGGGTTAATTTGTTAATGGTACCCCACATATGAGCTGTTTAAGTGAATAGTTCTTGGCAAATCCTACGTGGACGCCTCAGGACACTTTTCTGGTTAGACAGGATGTTACAATCTACCCCCCTTATAAAGAAATTTCATCCTCAAAATTTATACCTATTCGTATTGCTGAAGTAGGCTTAGGTAATGCTTACGGACTTCTGCTTCCATCTCCCAAGTAGCCTCCTCGTCATCGTGGAGGGTCCATAATACCTTGACTAATGGGATGACTGTATTGTGTAGGACTTGCTCCTTCCTATCCAGCATTTGAGTGGGTCGGAGAATGTATGTGGCATTTTTTTTGAGCTTCACATGCTCCCACTTGATGATGTGTGAAGGATGGGGGACGTACTTCTTCAACATTAAGACATGGAAGACGTTGTGCACTCCGGCGAGTGGCGTGAGTAGGGCCAAGTGATAAGCAATGACACCTACGTGGTCTAAAATCTTGAAAGGCCCAATGAATCATGGTGTGAGATTTTTCTTCTTGCTGAAGCATACAACTCCCTTAATTGGCGATATCTTGAGAAATACGTGGTCCCCAGCTTCAAATTCTAAGTCTCTCCGCCTCATGTCGGCATATCTCTTCTTTTTGCTTTGAGTCGTCAAGAGGCAACATTGGATAATTTCAATCTTCTTACTCGTAACTCGCACCAAGTCCGGCCCTAGCAAGCTTTTCTCACCAATTTCTTTCCAGCAATGTGGGGCTCGACACAGGCGCCCATACAAAGCCTCATAAGGCGCCATGATGATGCTAGTATAAAATCTATTATTATAAGCGAATTCGGCATAGGGGAGGCAGTCATCCCAACTCTCCTAAAAGTCTAGTACATAAGCCCACAACATATCTTCCAATATCTGATTCACCCGCTCTATTTGCCCATCTGTCCGCGGGTGGAAGGCGGTGCTAAATTTCAGCTTCACTCCCATAGCTTCTTGGATGCGCGTCTAGAAAATCGACATGAATCGAGTGTCTCAGTCTAACACAATTTCCAATGAGATGCCATGAAGTCGTACTATCTCTTTGATATACAACTTTGCTAAATCGTCAGCGGAGCTAGAAGTCCTTATCGGCAAAAAATGGGTTGATTTGGTTAATCGGTCCACAATCACTCATATTGAGTCATGCCCCTTTCTAGTCTTGGGCAAGCCAGAAATGAAATCCATAGATATGAAGTCCCACTTCCATTCTACTAAGGGCATTGGTTGTAAAAGGCTCAGTGGTCGGCTGTGCTCGGCCTTGACCTGTTGACAAGTGAGGTATTGGAACACATACTCCACTATTTTCCTTTTCGTATTGTCCCACCAATAGTTTCTCCTTAGATCCCAGTACATCTTGGTACTATTAGGATGCATTACCAATTTGGAGTTGTGAGTGGTATCTAAAACTTCTTCTCATAGTCCCTAAAGATTTAAGACAGAAAGGCAGCCTCGGTACTGCAATCCCCCATCAACACCGATTCTCTACTCAGATTCTTCCTCATTCCTCGCTCTTTCCTTCATCCTTTTCATTAATTCATCGCTTCTTTATGCTTCGATGATTTTATTGATAATTAACGGCTAGACGTGAACGTGGGAAATGACCTCATACGGTTCCTCCATTGTTAACTTTGTCGAAGTCTCGTACAAATTTCACCATGTTCCATTTTCTCACCATCAATGGGGCCACAAATTCAAGCTTTCTCTTCTGGCTTAAGGCGTCCGCCACTAGATTGGTCTTGCCAGGATGATATGAGACTTTAAACTTGAAGTCCTTCAGCCGTCTCATGTTCAGATCCTTCTGAGTGAAGATATATTTGAGACTCTTATGATCATAGAAGAGCTCAAACTCTTCACCATAGAGATAGTGTCTCCATATTTTCAAGGTAAATACTACTGCCGCGAGTTCGAGATCATGGGTAGGGTAGTTCTCCTCATGCTTCCTTAGCTGTCGGGACGCGTAAGAAATTACCCTGTCCTTTTGTATGAGTACGCAACCTAAGCCCACACGAGAGGCGTCAATATTGACGGTGTACTTGACCCCTTGCTCAGGTAACACGAGTACAGGTGCTGACGTCAGTTTATCTTTCAAGTCTTGGATACACTAATATGTCGTTGATGAATACAATGACGAATCTGTATAAAAATGGCCTAAAGACTCGGTTAATGAGATCCATGAACATTGCTGGAGCATCAGTGAGTCCAAACGACATGACTAGGAACTCATAATGGCCAAAGCAGGTTCTAAATGCCGTCTTCTGCACATTCTCATCCCTGACGCGCAGCTGATGGTACCCTGATTGTAGATTAATTTTTTGAGAAGTACTGAGCACCCCTTAGCTGGTCGAATAAGTTGTTAATTTTGGACAATAGGTATTTGTTGTGAACCGTCACTTGGTTCAATCTCCCATAATCTACGCATAATCGCAATGTGCCATCCTTCTTCTTCACAAATTGGACCAGGGTTCCCCACGGCAAGACGTTGGGTCAGATGAAGCCTGATTTTAACAATTTATTGATTTGAGTCCTTAGCTCTTCCATCTCACATGGGGGCATGCAGTAAGTTGGCAAGGAAATGGTTGTGGCACCCGGGGTCAGATCGATCGTGAAGTTTGTCTCACATCAAGAAGGAAGTCTGGGTATGTCTTTGAATATATCGATGAAATCTTGGACCATGGGAGTGCATGTTAGCGAGGGTCCATTATAACTCTCTTCTAATTAAGCATAACACAAAATTCTACGTTTGTGGCTGACCTGGACTGGGAATGTGAAGGAAGTGCTGTCATCCTCATATATTTTCATAGATATAGTGTCACAGTCAATTTCTGCATTCATCATAGTCAACTAGTCCATGCCCAGGATGTTGTCGTAATAGAAAATCTTGGTTGTTATCATTTCCATCAGTACCACCTTGCCCCCCAAGTCTATGGGGCAGTCATAACATATCTTCGTCGCTTTAGAGAAAGTCCCGATGGCAGCAATGATTTTCGAAGTGAGGCGTAGCCCTAGATGTTTGACAGTTGCATGTGATATGAGAGAAGTAGTGGATACTATGTCTACCAAAAGAAATAACTAACCTCGAGTATAAACTAGGCTTGCCCTAAGGTAAAATAGCTAACCTATTTCATGCTATATGTAGCCGTTGTGCCGTAGACAAAGACGTATTGTTTGAACTGAGTTCAATATGATTTACCGATGAAAGGTGCGGACTATAAACGCTTAGGTTATGGTTTTCAAGGCTTTCAATGTCAGTTAATGATTTATGACTGACTTGATTGCTGTAATATATGCTTAGATGTGATCTTTTCCGTATATTACAAACATATATAAACTATGTTAATTTTAATGCATTTCATGTGTTTGTTGAAATGTTTGAATGAATATGGAAATATAATTTATGCTTGCCATTACTATTGCTTGAGAATACCTGATTGTTGTATGCATGACAGATCCTTTGTGAAAGGATTTGCTATAATATACATTATAACTAATTTATTACATATATGTTGATATGTGTAGTCTAAGTGTTTGATAAAATGCCTAAATGAGAAAATACTTGTTGAAATATATTTAATGAGGACATTGAGATAGGATTCTCAATTACCTTATCTATAGCTGCAGTTTCCTTCATGTAATCTATCTCGTTACTACGCGATTTATGGATAAATGTTTATGTATGATAACATGTGCACTATGTGTTGGTTAAAATGCTTAATGAAATTTATAGTTGAATTGATAGTCACATGTTGTTTAGAATATCACACATGAATTCCTATTGTGTTGAGTATGATTGGGACTATTACGAAGTCTAGGCAATCGGTAATGATCCCGAATTAGTGGCACAGGTCGTTTCGCGACATAAGACACATTCGATGAATCCGAGTTGTATGTTGTTTGTTGACATGGTTAGGTCACGTAGAGTGCTTATGTGCTCCATGTCGATTAATTCAACGTACGCTCATACCAGTCGAGCTTGTCAAGTAACTCGATTGGCCTAATGTATGTTTACCATGTATGGACGCTACTGCTTGAATCTAAGGTACCACTTACCAATGTAAAACTTGTTTAACCTTGGTACCACGATCCACTAAGCCTCATGAGCTGGGCATGGTGGTATGGGACACCGTGTTGAGTTGTCGGCCTACGCAGGGGTGATGAACCTCTCCGTAGTGACCAGTGAGTAACCCAAACTCGTGAGCTGAATACGGTGGTATGGTACACTATATTCGAGTTGTCGGCCTACACTGGTGTAGCCTGGCTGTGGTCACCTAGTTGAGTTGGTGTCGAGCCTTTGAAAATAAACTGTCAGTTAGTAGGGCATTAATGGAGTGACCTCGAGTATACACTAAGACTACGCTAAGGTGACGAACCTTTCCATAATAACCTCAAGTATAAACTAGGTCTGTGCTGAAGTGACGAGCCTCTCCGTAGTGACCTGAAATTGCCCATTATATGCGATTAACTAGGATTGACGACCCTAGATGGATCTTTATTTGGGTAAATGATATAACGGGAGGTACCTTAGCATCCCAAACCTACTGTATGAATATGTCTAATTAAAAACTTGGTTAACACGCACATGCACTGCATGCATGTGCCTTTGGCATTGGAGTTACGAACAACGGGAGTGTTGCATGCGCGACCATGAGATGATGTCACTGAAGGAGTGCGGGCGAGGGCATGCATCATTATACCATATCATCCTTACATTAATAAGAGTAGCTAGGACTGTTTGATGCATTGCTTTATCAATACATGTGTTGCTTTAAACACCACCCAGACTCTAGTTTAGATGCAGGTGATGACGAGGTCTATACAATAGAGTTGGATTTCGTAGGCCAGGAGGAAGAGTTCTGTTACGTTCAACTATCGGGCGGATGTATGTAGATCTCATATCGATGCACAGGGACTACTAGGATACTTGTTTAGTTGAACACACTTACTTCCTATATTTTGTATGGTTGGAAGCAACACATGTATATATTTAGCCCGGTTTCATACTCATACTCCGAAATTTGTGAAACGTTTTCATAAGTAAATGCATATATTTCAGTCTTCCGCTTGCTAAATTATATTAACTTTGGAGTATGATATGTTGTTTTAGTATAATCCCACTCATGTTTAATGCACTAATATGGATAACATTTAAACATCATTATTTATGTTGCATAAGTGATGCGTTGGAACTCGGGAGTTGAGCTTCTACTCGACCTCCGATTTTCAGGGTGTTACAAGATGGTATCAGAGTATAATTTGGATTAAACTTGACCTGAGTTATGGTAAAAAAATGCACTCTGACTTAGGAAGGGGTGATGAAATCTAGAAACCACATTAGGATCCCAAGTTTCGCCCGTAGGTGATCATATGACTGTTGAAGCGAAACTAATTGTTGAAGTATGACTCATATGCACCTGTGATCATGTGAGATGATCCCAATTCCTTTTTAGATCATCAATCGACGGGTTTAGACAATAATTCGATGTATTTCACACTCAAAAGACCCAGAACACGTGAATATACGCTAAATGGAACCCAAAACCACATTAAACAAACTCGGGAGGGTAAACGCCGCAAATTGGGGGGACTCTAGGTGGGTCCCGAACATTTTCAGCACCCCAGGAGGGGGGGGGGGGGGGGGGGGGGGGGGGAGATGCCATCCCTTCAGGACAAGTTATTGCCCTAGGTTCCAGCGAATGGCGAGGCCTCGCTGTCTAGTGGGCCGGGTGGTCTATTTTCTGCAATTTTTCATTTTTTATAATTTTTATTCGACTTAAAAAAATAATTTCTCCTTTGATATAATTCTGATTTAGGTGATTCAAAAGCTAACTTAAATCTTGACAAGTCTAGTTTCATATAAAAATAAGTAAAAAATATATTAAAAAACTTAATATAATTAAAAATGGGTTGTTATGACTACTATATAAAAATCATTAGTTTGGATAGCTACTGCTTTTATAATTTTTTAGAATTTTTTTACTATACAAAATCTAATCAAATTTGATGGAGATGAAGTAGACTTAATGATGAATTACTAAAAAAATAATTAAAATAATATACTAACTAAAAGAGCTAGAAAAGGGTATAGAACTACCCTAGGACCTTGAGAATGAGGATTATATAAAATCTGATAGTATAGGAAGCCCAATAAATTAATAACGTGAACCTTAGGACCTCTCTAGCTAATATGGGCATATGTGAAGTGTTCGAGCATAGTTAAATTCATATTCAGGCAACTCAATTCCAATTAGACAACTTTTTACCCTAAGCGATAAAATAATTTCCTGTATTAGAAATGGTACGAAATCATCTAACGTAGACTTTGGATTACAACTATTGGATTACCGCTACTCCTAAATTAGGACCAGGCTACTGGTTATACTAAGGAATGTAAAAGACTGATTATGCTAAGATAATTGAATGATAGACTTAGTTAGTCAGCTTGATTAGGTTGGAGTGAGACCTCATTCTTTCGTTAGATCCCCTTGATACTTATAGGTTTCTTTAATAACTCCTAAGAAAGTTGTTTTGACTTAGAAACTAGTCACGCTCAAAGAAAAGTTATATATACCTCAGATTGAACATTAGGATAAGTCAACACACCCCTTAGAATTGCCTTCCCATGGACTTATTACAATCAAGAACACGGAGTAGAGGAACTATATATAAGCGAAGTATTCGCGGTTTGAATCGAATTTTAAATATTGGTAGTTACCAATGAACTCAATGGTCTGATCAAGTAGAAGATCGGGATCAACTAGGATTAAGAGCTGATACAATAAATTTTCTGTCATAGACTAGGCAGAAGGTCTATGTATCCGGCTTAGACCCACTGCACAACTTTGCTTCCGTGTTGGCCTAACCACTTACAACCAAAAGTTTATTACTTCGTCTTTGAGAAGTGTTAAGAACATATAGCCAATAGGGATCTTTTTTTCTATAGCTCAAGAAATTTCTCAAATGGGCAACAGACAGTTAGGAATTAGGTCCCGAATCATAGACCATTCTAGCATACATATTGTGCATATGAACTTAGAAAGATATTCTTCCCATTAACCTATTTGGTCCAGATTCCTTGTGTATTAATAATGTATAGACTATTTTACGGTATTAAACTAGGCATGATTAAAGAAGGTAAGTTGGGACTGTGACAAAAGTCCTTCTTTGGTAAAATTAGGCATCTTACCACACACTCACACCCGTTCCTGAAATCAATCACAACACCCATCATTTTTATCTCCTTTCTATAACCATAGGTACCAATGCCATAATACACATCATCGATAACAGGAAGACCAATGTATTGAGAGATCATTTTCCATTTTATTCCAAGGATAGGTCCTAAATTACACCTTGTTCCAACATACAGATCATGACATAGATTCTTGAGCGTTGAGAGTAGAAATTTTTTTTAAGGGGGGTAGAACATTATGATCCTAATTTGGTTAGGTCAGCCAATACATCCGTTTGATCAAAGTGGCAAAACGGAAGCGTGGTGGGCCCCTACCCCACTAGCTTAGGATCGAAGGAAATTGATCCAGGATACACGTAAGGTCAGGTCACTAAATAGGATCTGAATCTTCATAAAATGTAAATAATGAAGTCATTGAAGGAAAGCAATTAGGGTTCAAGTGTTAACCCAATTCATATTAAAGAATAGTCCTAACAATGGGAACGAGTGGAGGTCAGTGTATCCCCAAATGTGCTCGTTAAATACGAACTTAATAGGAGCCTTAGCCAATTTCAAGGTGAAACAGTTTTAAGGAGGGTAGACTAAAATGAGCCAGACTAGCATAGTTAGTATACACCCTGCCATACATATAAACTTAAAATCAATAAAACTTAGGTAAATGAAATAATAAAATCTTTACTTATTACCCTTAGCCAATTTCGGGGATGAAATTATTTTTAAGGGGGTAGATTGTAACATCCTGAATTTTTTGTCAACTTGGAGAAAGACGTCCTTAGGCAATGGGTCGATCATAACACCTTATTAACTTCTCAGAACTCAATCCCAAAGTCTCAAATCTCCTTTTCAACCCATTTTCTTAAAAAATCTCACCTTTCACCACCTTATTCTTCAAAATTTTCTAAGTACTTTTATATTTAACACTATTCCTAAAACTTTAAATGATGAAGAACAATACTTAAACTAAAATTTACTGTAAATAGTAAATATATAAATAAAATGGACTTTTTACCATTAACCTTAGGGATTATCACAAAATAAAGAGATTTTTTGGATAGATCAGCTTCTCCTACCCTAGGACCTTCTTCTGTTGTAATTAGGGCAGAATTCGGTTAAGTACTAAACTAAATAATTGATGAATTTGGCTTGAAACACTTTCTATACGAACTGCAAGATCCAAAACCATTAGAACCACTAACCCAACATTACCTAGAAATTTAGGATCAATCTCAAAACCCAGTTGCTCTTGGGAGCATCTTGAAACTCCGTATCGGACCTGGATCGCGTGTTAAAAGTCCGATTACCGCAAAACTAGACAGTTATGATTGCCTTACTTGGTTTGACAACTATCTCAGAAATCAAGTCCAAATAGTATCCTAAAATGTACAACTTGAGACCGGAGCAAAGTATGTGAGAAGTGCGAATATCTTTAGAAAATGAACTGAAACTTAAGTGAATTGAGCCATTTGCTTACAGGACAATTTTACGATTTTAGACTGTCAGATTTTAACCCAACTACACCCTAAGATAAGGAAAAATTTTCAACACATGCCAGTGTACTTGTGGCCCTGATCGAGTAGCGGTGACCATTGAACTAAAACAGGTCCTCCATGGTCGATCCACTGATCTGATCAGATCGAAATCTTAACTTGGCCTAGATCCAATTTCAGAAAACTTTCTGTAGACTGAATGTAGACAATGGACCTCCAAATGAGCTCTGTTGGACCAAAATAGCCACTCTGTGGCTATAACCTAAGTATACCATGGCCCTGGGGCCATTTTCATCAGTTTTGGGCTTATATAAGGACCTAAACCCACCCCTCTCTCATTCCATATGAATTTCAAACCCTAGGAGAGAGAAGAGACAAAAAATAGAAGGAAAGAGTGAGGAGAGAGAGAGAAAGAGAGGGAGTGAGAGATCGTTGCTGAGATTCAATCCCACTGCTCCATGTGCTAAATCATCCTACCCGTATCGCTACACTGGTGATTTTGACTTCATTCTTGAGTAAGAAATCCTAACCCCAATCTGTTTTAGGGATCCAACTAGAGAAAATGGTGAAATAGCTAACCTATTTTATGCTATATGTAGTCGTTGTGCCGTAGACAAAGACGTATTGTTCGAACTGAGTTCAATATGAGTTTACCGACAAAAGGTACAGACTATAAATGTTTAGGTTATGGTTTTCAAGGCTTTCAATATCAGTTAATGATTTATGACTGACTTGATTGCTATCACATGTGCCTAGATGCGATCTTTTTCGTATATTACACACATATATAAATTATGTTAATTTTAATGCATTCATGTGTTTGTTGAAATGTTTGAATGAATATGGAAATATAATTTATGCTTGCTATGACTATTGATTGAGAATACATGATTGTTGTATGCATGACAGATCCTTTGTGAAAGGATTTGCCATAATATACGTTATAACTACTTTATTACATGTATGTTGATATGTGTAGTCTAAGTGTTTGATAAAATGCCTGAATGAGAAAATGCTTGTTGAAATATATTTAATGAGGGCATTGAGATAGGATTCTCAATTACCTTATATATAGCTACAGTTTCCTTCATGCAATCTATCTCGCTAGTACACGATTTATGGATAAATGTCTATGTATGATAACATGTGCACTATGCGTTGGTTAAAATGCTCAAATGAGATTTATAGTTGAATTGATAGTCACATGCTATTTGGAATATCACACATGAATGCCTATTGTGTTGAGTATGATTGAGACTATTACAAAGTCTAGGCAATCGGTAATGATCCTAAATTAGTGGCCCCGGTTGTTTCACCAAACAAGACACGTTCGATGAATCCAAGTCGTACGTTATTTGTTGACAGTGGTTAGGCCACGTGGAGGTCTTACGTACTCCATGTCGATTAAATCAACGTACGATCGTACCAGTCTAGCTTGTCAAGTAACCCGATTGGCCTAATGTATGTTCACCATATATGAACACTACTGCTTGAATCTAAGGTACCACTTACCAATATAAATCTCGTTTAACCTTGGTACCACGATATGCTAAGACTCATGAGTCGGGCATGGTGGTATGGGACCCCATCATTGAGCTGTCGACATACGCTGGGGTGACGAGCCTCCTCGTAGTGACCAGTAAGCAATCCAAACTCGTGAGCTGAATACGGTGGTATGAGACATTGTATTCGAGTTGTCAGCTTACACTGGTGCAGCCTGCCTGTGTTCCCCAGTTGGGTTGGTGACGAGCCTTTCAAAATAGGCTGCCAGTTGGTAAGGCATTAGTGGAGTGACCTCGACTATATGCTAGGACTATGCAAAGGTAATGAGCCTTTTCGTAATAACCTCGAGTATAAACTAGACCTGTGCTGAGGTGACGATCCTTTCCGTATTGACTTGAAACTGCTCATCGTATGCAATTAACTAGGATTAACGACCCTAAATGGATCATTATTTGGGTAAATGATATAAATGGAGGTACCCTAGCTTCTTAAAACTACTGTATGAATAGGTCTAATTAAGAACTTGGCTAACGCGCATATGCACCACATTGCATGTGCTTTTGGCATTGGAGTTGAGCACAGCGGGAGTGTTGCATGCGCGACCGTAAGATGATGTTGCTGAAGGAGTGCGGGCGAGGGCATGCATCATTATAGCATATCATCCCTGCATTAATAAGAGTAGCTAGGACTATTTGATGTATTGATTTATCATTACTGCTTGACTGAATTGATAACATATTAACCTTTGCTTTATAGTTCCATTGAATTAGCTACTCATTCCTACCTGGGATAGTGTTTTAAACACCACTCAGACTCTAGTTTAGATGCAGGTGATGGTGAGGTCTATACAACAAAGTTGGATTTCGTAGGCAAGGAGGAAGAGTTCTCCTACGTTCAACTATCAGGCGAATCTATGTAAATCTCATACCGATGTGTAGGGACTGCTGGGATACTTGTTTAGTTCACATTTACTTTCTGCATTTTGTATGGTTAAAAGCAACACATGTATATATTTAGCTTGGTTTCATACTCATACTCCAAAATTTGTGAAACGTTTTAATAAGTAAATGCATATATTTCAGTCTTCCACTTGCTAAATTACATTAACTCTGGAGTATGGTATGTTGTTTTAGTATAATCTCACTCATATTTAATACACTAATATGGACAACATTTAAACATCATTATCTAGTTGCATAAGTGATGCATTGGAACTTGGGAGTTGAGCTTCTGCTCATCCCCAATTTTCAGGTCTTTACACCTTCCATCCTGCTTCACGGCCCCAGTTGTGAATGAGTCCGTGAGACTCTCTCCTCGTCTTGTTCCACCCATATTGACATCTCTAATAGTTCGACATACGTTCTTATGTTTGCACAACACATCTTCGATCAAATGCCGCTCCTCAATCCCTTAGTAAATCACCGCATTTTAGTTGCCTCATCTGTAACTATTTGGGAAGCGTATCGTGACAATTCAGTAAAGTGGTTTTCGTATTGTGCCACCGACATCCCTCCATGTTGGAAGCATAGGAATTCATTCTCCCTCTTATGCCATTATGTCTGAGGGAGGTATTTCTAATTGAAGCGGGGCTAGAACGCTTCCCATTTCCATACATGGTTCTTCGGGAGGGTCCTAAGAACGCTTTCCCACCACAAATATGCCTCCTTCTCGAAGATGTAAGAGAGGAGTTCGACACTTTCCACTTTTGAATAATGGAGAGGCCGAAATAACTTGGTGATTCGATTGAGCCAGTACTTGGCCTTCTCTGGGCGGTGGGTGCCAGTGAAAGTAGGAGGCTTGAACTTTTAAACCACTCAAATAAGTTGCTCGTGGTGGTTGCAGGCATGGCTATGCTGGGTTGCTCCAGTTGTTACACACCCATGTTGTGGGCCATGGCTTCCATCATAGTGGCTAGTATTTGTTGTTGTTACATAAGAAGCAACATCTGACCCATTTAGTCCATAACAGGTGCGGTGGGAGGTGAGGATGTCGTGGCTTGTGTTGGTGACACATCCAAGACCGCTTCCTGGGTAGTACTACCCATGTTATGGGAACCGATCGCCCCTTGGTGGCCTGGTTGATTGTCACGCCCCAAACTCGAAAACCGGGCTCACAAAATTCCTGATCGTCGAATCCGGCGCCGACAGCCTCCGTAGAACCCCATTCTCGGCTCCTAGCTCCCATTCGCCAGGTTCTGATCCTGTGATGCTACGAGGAGGATTTTAAATGTCAGTTTGATTCGTAATAGGCATAACCAAAGGCATAACCCACAAACAACAACCAAGAACTCCATTACATTTCCACTATGATAAAAAACTTTACAAGTACAATGAGCATAAAGGGAAATACAATGGTAAAGAACAAACACTCCAAAACGATCAGCAACGTGCTCCTGCCTCAGCACTACTGCGATCCAACGTCACCTGTACGCAACGGTCGTGCATAAGCTTATAAAAAGCTTAGAGGGTGGTGAAAGTGTGTACGCAAGGTAGTAATATGAAAATGCAATGTCAGAGTAATGCGGAATATACAGATGGATCCATAATATCATGAGCTGTACCAAGGCTTATGCGATGCAAGACATGAATGGTATCGGCCATCCCAAGGCCATGCGATGTGCAATGCAACTCAAGCATGCAGATCCTCATCAATGTCCACACATCAATACAGCTCAAAATATGGAATATCACCGGGGTCTAGTATACTCTAAACCAGATTGCCGCCACATCGCGTGCAATAAGGTAAGTGGAAGAGACCTCACTATCCGTCTGCCAATATCGGGTGTGACTCGTCGATAGCGGACCCATTCCTCGAGCTGGTCAAACTCAGCCTAGGATTGCCCCCTACACTCGAGCGGGTAAGGCCGCACCCCCTTCCAACCGACCACGACACAGTGAAGAGCACAGCCAACTGGTATTCGACACTCAGCGCTTATCTACCCACTCGGTTTAGACGTTGGAGTAACCTCTTGGTACCATAAGGGTTTAGGGACTTTCACCCAGGGATATCAATAGCATCCTATGTAGAACAAGATTTTCGGTATCCAATCCTGCCAACCACGATGCGTCTGTGGAGGCTATGACCCTGATGTTGGTAGGGCGTACAATAACTATGTCACACAAATGCGAAATACATGATTCACGCTATCCAGTCATGCAACAAATCCTGCGCATATCGTGTGCTCATGTAGGGCAACACCGCCTAACCAGTAGCCCATAAACAACCTGCTCGAAGGCATATGCTATGATTAATCAATCCTCATATCAAGCATACATATGATGCGTATGATCATGAGTCATAAAACTATACTAAACATGTAAATGAATGATGAACCATTCTTACAACGCAGATGGGCCTGGACGGCCTATACATAATAAGTACGGCCTAGCAATGGGCCCTAAGGAGAGTCGTAATGTGGACATCTAACCAACATTACACTCACAATGTGGACGTCAAACCAACATTGTTCCCCAGGCACGATCTTCTTAAACATCGCTACATAACCTGTATTGGGATTACACATTGCAATGGACCTTAGGTTCATCCTATTGGGCCTTACATATATATCAAATGGGCCATATCTTATGGGCCTTTTATTCATCAGATGGGCCATATAAATGGGCCACACCAATGGGTCTTGTGTGCATTGCAATGGGTCATAACCCGTGGGCCTTGGAGTATATCAAAACGGGCCTAAGCACATGGCTTTATACATATCAAATGGGCCTAACCCATAGGCCTTATACAACTTGAATGGGCTTATACCCATAGGCCTTATATGAATCAAATGGGCCTAAACCCATAGGCCTTATATGAATCAAATGGGCCTAAACCCATAGGCCTTGGAATACGTCAAGTGGGTCCAATCCCATGGGCCTTAAATTACATTGAATGGCCCCATTCCATGGGTCTAAGATCCACATTAAAGTGGGCCCCAATGGACTACCATAGGTACATAAAGATGGGCCTAACCTGTCAAGAAGGGGTCCACTTAGACAATGGATCCGGCTCAATCTTTAACCCATGCCTTCTAATGAGCTACTAAAGGGGCTGGATGGCTCATGCATCATGGTGGGGTCGACAATCAAGCTTGGAAAATGGTTGGACGGTTAATATGCAACGCATATATCATGGTGGGTCCCACTGTCCAGTGGACAGTGCGGATAGAGCACATACATCACAAGGGCCCCACCGTCCGCTGGACGGTGGAGGCCACACATACAGAAGGTGGGTGCCACCGTCCGTCTGGACGGTGGACTTAACACATACATCATTGTGGGTCCCATGTGGGGCCCACCCAGTAATATTTATTTGGCATCCAACCCATTGATAAGGTCAAACAGTCCTGGTTGAAGGAAAAATATAATTTTCAGCTTGGTCCAAAACTTCTATGGGCCCCAAGAAGAATTCAATGGTAGACATTTAATTCCACTGTTTCAAGTGGTGTGGGGCACCTGAGTTTTGGATCGGTCTTATTTTTGGAGGGGGGCCCACCTCATAAGCGGTTGGATAATGAATAAACATTATGGTGGGGCCCACACGCAGGGCTGTGGGCCCCTGCGTCCGTCCGCCTGTCCCACTGGCTGCACGCAGGCACGTGCAGGCGCTGCCCGCTGACAGAGGCAGAGGCTCAGCCTCTGCCATGGTGATTTTTTAAAAAGGAAAAAACCCATTTTTTTGGAGTTTTTCGCACATAGGGCCCGCTTTACAAAGATCTACCCCGGCCATCGCGATCAGTGGCCCGTAACAGTCGAAATGAGTCCGAAGTTTGAATTTTTTTATGATTAGAAAATGAAAAAAAATCAGAAAAGGATCCTTGAATGGTAATGATGCATTCTTCGATGCCATGGCCCACCAGGTCTTCCAATCAGCCCCAAACTTCTACCCAACGGCTAAAATGCTGTAGGTAAGAGGATGGAC
This sequence comes from Magnolia kwangsiensis, assembly GCA_037074715.1. Lineage (NCBI taxonomy): Eukaryota > Viridiplantae > Streptophyta > Magnoliopsida > Magnoliales > Magnoliaceae > Magnolia > Magnolia kwangsiensis. Next base: position 95,109,834 of record CM073580.1, on the reverse strand, counting down.
GACTTGGATTGTTTAAATGCATCACGATGGGGCCTAAGCAAGTGGACCACCCAAATGCCACCTTTACTTCTTTCCCTTTTCTTCTTTCTTTTGAAACGTCCAGTGTCCCAAACGCTAGACAGTTTTATTTTTTATTTTTTTTAGATAGTGGTGGGCCCTGATGAAGTGGGCCACCACTGATGGGTGACATGGGTACAACGTCTAAGGTGGGCCCCACTTGAATAAAATAAATACCTCAAGGTGGGGGGACCTTCAAGTGGGCCACACAACCCTATTGTATAAAAATAAGATAAAATAAAATAAAAAGAAATAAAAGAGAGAAAGAGACATGGAGAGTGGGACACGCTTGTGATGGAGGGACCCCGACACTATGGGCCCTCCCTTGCAATGAATCATACATCAAGTGGGTCATTTAGCATAAGGGACCATCAAAACTTAAAATCAACGGTGAGGATCCTTTCCCCACCAATATGGATGGTCTAGATGACCTTTCTAAATGAAATAAACATCATGATGGGGTCCATGGAGAATGGCCCCATCATAGAATGATCATGATGATCTAAGTGGTCCATCGGCCACAACTTAGGGTCCCAAGTGAGATCCACACCATTGATCGGTGGGTCTCACTTGGCCCATCATAAAAATAAGAAAGAAACTACCCTATAGAGGCACCCACCGTCCGATCTTCTTGCTCCTAAGAGTTCCTTGGCACCTTAGCTTCAACTTCAATGGATGAGATGAAGAATAGAGGGTTGAGATGGGAGATGATGGGGTAGGAAGGTGGACCACACTTGGAGCTTAGGAGAGTTTGGAAAACTCCATACGTATGGAGCTCTTTTGCTTGGAGATTTTGAAATGAGAAAGAGAGAAAGAGAGAGAGTTGTAAAGGGAGAGAGAGAGAGAGTGATGGATGATGTGGTGAGTGATGGTTGTGTAAGAAAAGCTTGACTTTTGAGGCTTTTGTGTAAGAGAGGTATGGGAGGTGTAAGAAAAGCTTGACTTTTGTGGCTTTTTGTGTAAGAGATGTATGGGTTTGGGAGACTTTTGTGGTTGCTTGGAAAAAGGGATGAAAGTGATGTGTACTTGACATGTGATGGATTGATGGATTGATTAATTGATGGGATTGATGGGATTGATGTGACACATCGTAGAGATTCTCTTGGGTTTCACAACGTGCGGCGTTTCCTCGCACCGAACGTTGGCCCACATCTCTTGACCAGGGTATCGCCTCGGCGCGCGAGTCGCGGCATCGAAACCGCAACGACGGCGCAGTCGCTATGGTATTGGTCTCGGGTTGAGTCGACTCGGGTTGTCGGTATATGAATCAGGGTCACGCGTCGATATCGGTTAAGGGTCAAAGGTTGTCGAAATTCGACCAGTAAGACCGCAGAAGTCTACGGAAAGGTACGGACCAAGATACGGGTCTTACATTGATCATCCAGAATTTGGTCCCTCTCGACGAGGCCGCTGTGAGGTAAGCGAACAAAGTGATTATCACCCTAAGAGCACATTTCCTGGAAAGACATTTCTCAAAGAGTTAAACAATAGGATATTGTCCATACAAAGGTCATATGTAGATATACAAGGACTATAGATTCCATTCGTGAGCATAGGTAACTATACATACAAGCATTCACATGGCGACAAGAAAATTTCAAGGCAATCCATACATTCATATCAATTTCAAAATGTCATTGGTATGGCCAGTACATCCTACAACATGGATTACATGTGTCACTAGATACTTCAAACATAAAGGAAATACAGCTTAATCAAAGCAAAAGTTCTATCTAACCTTCAATACATGAAAGTAGTCCTAACTGACTCAAAATAACTACTAATTATCAGTGAAACTAACTACTATTCTTCTGGATTAGATGAGGATGGGGGTGCTTCCTCCCCTTTGCTGCAACAGATCAAGGTCTTTATGGCTCAAAATATCCTCTTGTTCCATTTCTCCTGCTCTGCATGGTGTTTTTTCTTGGGTTTCCTCCATCTTAGTCATTCTAACGTCGAGCGCATCCAAACGCTCATGTATGCTTGGAGAGGTAAGCATTTTACCGCCGACTTCTTCGGCTTCCTCGGTTTGTTCAGCTCCCTCAGCTTCATCCTCATCCTCATTTTCATCCTCGTCACTTCCATCGCCTTCCTCTTCTTCTTCGTCGGCATCCCCAAACTCCTCAATGTGGGCTTGTTGCTGCTTGGCGCCTATCCCCATATTATTTAACATGTCATCGCCCAATAGCTGCGTCGGTATAAAATTCCCATCCGATCCACATACATTGTATTGACAAGCCAACTGACAGACTAAGCGACCAAATGGGAGGCATGCATTCTTCTAAGTCGCCCTTGTGGCCCTCACAATTTGGTGGAGTACTACGCTGGGGAGGCACACATCAGCTCCCTATCCCACTTGATATAAAAACTTCACCATATAGCGGGAGCACTCGGTATAGTTCTTTAGCCTAGGGTACACATTATAGGTACTGATTCGGTGAAGTAATCGTTACTCTGGGGTTAAGGTTGACATGTTTAGGTTGACATCTTGCCTCCATTGGGCAGCTTGTACACGCAAAAAGCTACTCCATTCGTCGTGAGCTCGACTCATATCTAAATTTCCCTCGTCAATTTGTACCTCCCCTAGTGGAACCCCAAGCATGTCGAAAATATCCTCCACCCCGAAGTGGAATCTCTGGCTACCCACTAAAACATCAATGCCTAAGGGCTTGAACTTAGGATTTCTAATTCAAGTGTAGAATGCCCTAGCTTGCCCCTCATCCGCCTGGAAACCCCCATAGAATATGAGACCCCATTCCTTCTCCATGAGTTGATTGAGTAAAGGGAAATTTTCGAACAGATGTTCCTCCACAGAGGCTTCGAAGGCAACCTTACGCTTGTGGAAATTTCTCATATCTTCAACTGGCGGTTGGGAGGCTTGAATTGTGAGCTCCCTTTGGGGGTCATTCCTTCTCTTAGATCGGATTTTCGAGCTTGACTTCCCCCTTGGATCAACCTTCTTCTCACTACGCCTCTCTCGGCTCGGTCCCGGTTCGGTGGGAGTCGATCTCTTCTTCCCTATGAGGGAAAGAACCACTTGAATGAAGAAGAAGATGGCAACGGTTGCCAAGACTACCATATCCCTTGGCTAGGATGGATGGTGTGTGGGAAATCTAGGTGGATCATTGAAGGAAAGATCCTAGGAATGGTTTTGAGAATGGCTTGAGAAAGAGTGGTTAAGAATGGGTTGGAAGTGGATGTTGGTGGATGGTTTTGGGTTGGATACGACGAATAAGAGACGGGAGTTTGTTGAAGGGAAGGGATTTGAAGGATGGGTTTGGGGAATGAACTTGGGGCATGGTGGGTTGGATACGAAGAATAAAAGATGGGTTTTCTCTAGAGATTTGGAAGAATGGAGGGTGGTGTGAAGAAGAAGAAGGTGGGTATGAGGATTGAGTTTTGAGAATGGGAGAGGGAGAGGTTTTCCTAGGGTTTAGAAGGGATGGTGTGGAGTGGGAATGAGTTTAATGGACTTTAAACATCCTTAATAGTAAGAGAAGTGGGCCCCACATGTGTGTACATTGCAAGGAAAGTGGGGCAACCCATTGGAGGCCTGGCGGGGTCCCGCCGGCTAGGCATGGTCCCGCGGACACTCTGGACAGTTGGGTGGGGACCACGCCCGCTGGGCATGGTCCTGTGGACACTCTGGACATCCAGGCAGGGCCATGCCAGGTGGGCGGGGTCCCGCGTGTGGGTGGAAGGTCAGGTGGGGTCATGCGGGCAGGGGCATGTGGACGGACGGAGTCATGCGGGCGGGGTCCTGCTAACCCAATGTTTCCCGGGCGGGGTTCACTTGTTTCGCAGTGTCCCGGGTGCGGTTAAGCCCCCCTAGGAAGTGTTATATATGATTTTATTGTAGGAGAAGCTGATATATGCAGTGGGCGTAGTTATTTCGCGAGATTCCTCTCGGTTAGTGGTAAAAAATCCATTTTATCTCCATTTTCACTATTTTCAGTAAATTTTTGTTTACCTCTAAATCCCTATCCCTGAATGGGCCGGAACTATCAATTTCAACCTGGTATTAACTCGTTTGTTTTAGGACGAGGGTTCGACTGCCAAATCGTTTAGTTTCAGGCTCCTCCTTGGGAGTCTTACCTTCCGTTTAAGATTACTGGTTCAGGGACTAGAATGGTTATTAGCATTTCTAAGTCTCTGTTACGTTTCCTCTCAAACCAGCGGACGCGTTAGTGAATTCATGGTCCACAACCCAATTAATTCCAAACCATTTCTTTGATACTAACTTGTAATGCCTTGAAAATTGGGGGTTGTGCATACGCTCGACTTTCAAGTTCCCGAGTATCACTTATAATCAATTTTACTGTTTTGAGTTTAATCTTGTTTAATGAGCAGCATGAAATTACTTGAAACATGAAACACAAACACAACTAATCTACTGAAATAGAAGTAGCTATATATATATATATATATATATATATATATATATATATATATACATGTCCAAAATATCAGTGGGTCCCACAAGGCGCTGCCTAAAAAAAATACAAAAGAATGATAAGTCCAAAAGAATACTACGTTGAGTCCACCACTTAATGATCTAAGATAGACTGCTAAATCTATGGTGAGCTGCCCATCTGCTGAAAGTAGGACAACTCATCCTCCTTGTTAATACCAGCGCCGCCGGCTCCTCGAACTCAGAGCGACCTGCAGCTACTGAAGAGTCTAGTTGGTGTTTTAAAACACCATCCCAGAGTATGAGTGAGTGATCAACTCAGTGGGTGCTATTAGTCTTAAGTTAGAACAAGTATCAATTTTATGATAAATTTGATGAAAGACAAACATTCATAAATACCTAATTAATCTTGTTAATATCTGTGCATGATAAATGCTATGATGCATGACCTCACAACAACACTCCCTCGAGCGACTCCCTCTAACGATCGCGTATGACCAACACTCCCTCATTACAACCTCAACTGCCAAGTCGCTAACCTAACTAGTGCGATACAATCGTGTTCGTGTTAGCCGTATTTTTAATTAAGTCCATTCAACAAGAAGATTGAAAAAATTAGTACACCCTACTATATCAATGCCCTTAACTGGTTGCAAGGCCAAAACTCCTCAACATGCGAAGCCAAGACCCTGTGATCCTTGATCCCATCGGGTTCCCCATCCCTGATTCAAGCACATGGGGAGTGCTGAGAAGAGGGATCGCTCGCGGTCACTATGGGGAGTCTCGTCACCACAGCGTAGGCCGACAGCTCGAATACAGTGTCCCATTCTACCATGCCTGGCTCTCGAGTGAGTGGATCGGGTTTAAATGATTATCAATGGGCTCCAATGGTTGAAGGGTGTTCTAGGTTCCTTACACGTGTGAGCAGACAGGGTTAACAATCATGCTTGGTCAGTACGTGGATTAGACCATGTGAGTCCAGGCAAGTACATGACAGACGATATTGGGTACAATTGACCCATGTAGTCCAACTACTGTCTCCCATTCGCATCTGCCCAAACCCGCCTACCTAGCCTTAGGAAAGTCTTACCAACGAGACCCCCTACTCTTACCTCAGTTTCCTGACCAACCTAAGGATTTGAGGGTATTCAATAACACTTCAACCAATCAGAATTCATCAACTAACACAAGTGATGTCATGCATTCATACATTAAAACTATAATTTCAAATTTTTCTACAATTGTAACTACTAACAATAACATGAGATAAATGTGTATGTGTGGTGTGTGGGGTTAACGAAATGACTAAATATTGTGTGTATATATATATATATATATATATATATATATATATATATATATATATATATATATATATATATATATATATATATATATATATATATATATATATCTCATAGCATAAAAATACAATGAGGGTTAATGTATCATACATACCACAAAGAATCATTATTTTAGAATCAAGTATGAGATGAATCATGCAATCATCAAGTTCATGCCCAATCGTTTGAAGTACAACAATAATTTATAATTATTTCATGTCATTTAGTAGGATCTTTCATATAAGGTCTTGGCTAGGTTTTCTCTTAGATTATGTAAATACATCACCTAAATATACAAAATCATTAAATTCACACTAAAATTGGTGCTACGCCACCTAAGAATAATAGTCCGCATCTATGGATCGTCGAGAGCTCTAGGAAACAATCTAGGGTTACCAAACTCGTGGGTGGATTCATAGAGATCCTTAGTTAAATAAAATTGTATGTTAAGATTACATGCAAAACCTAGCTCAATGCAAAGGATTACCAAAAGATAGGTGTTTACCTCTCCAATTGGTTGGAAATCGAGCTTGGAGTGGTGGATATGGGATTTCTTGAGGAAGAGGGAAAGAGTTGCAAGGCTCGACCTCTGTTGGGCCCCACCTTCAATTACGGTCCACCTTAACTCTCTTCTTTCCTCTCCTTTCTCTTTCTCTTCTTTCTTCACTCTCTCCTCTCCTTTGTTGCCTTTGTGGAAGTGAGTGAGAGAGAGAGAGGGAGTTAAAGAGGGTTTTCATTTCCTAGGTTTGGGCCAAATAGCCTTATGTTCTAACATTATTCCTACAATGACCCTTTAGGACCCTTTTTTGGCTTTGGGATAGCTCTGTCATCCCTTTGGCCACCAAATTTGGTGTGTAGGTGTTTCATGACCCGACGAGAGGCTGTGTAAAATTGAAGGCAAACGGATGCGGCGTTTTATCATATAGTTCTGATCTTTAAATGGCCCTGTGGGGTCCATTCTTGCCATTGGGGCAGTTCCGATGCCCCCTTGGCCACCAAATTTATAGGATAGGATCCCCATAGCCCGATGAAGGGCCGTATAAAGTTTTAAGGCAGATGGATGTTGGGTTTTACCGCAACGGTCCATTTGTGATCAACGGTCACTCTTTCACGATCAGGTTCCAGATTTTGTGCACGGGAGTAGAAAAATATTTTAAGCCTTCACCGTAAATGTAGAAGAGATCAGATGGCTATAAAGCCTAATATCTCAGTTTTATTTTAAAAGTACTAGATTTAAGTTTTATCATTTGGGTCAAGGCTGGATTGAGTTGTGCTTGGTAAGTGTCGTTAGGACAGTGTGGATAATTAATTTCTAGGCGTCTTCTAAGTCCGTTGTCAGCGTTGGACCACAAGCCCAGTGAGATCTGTGGTTTTTCCAACTTTTAGATTTTTTTAACCTTCCTCTGCCATTGCATAGCCCGCGTAGGCAGTTGCCAGGCACAAACAGGTTATCTGGCTTGACGACACGAACTTGGTACGATCATAACCAGACTGGTCCACCATAATGGGTTAACTTGGCTTAATTTATTGGTGGTACCCCACATACAAGTTTTTTAAGTGAACGGTCTTGTGGTAAATCCTGCATGGATGCCTCAGGACACTGTTCTGGTTGGACATGATGTTATACAGAGTATGTGTCCCAATGCCTCACTTATCAACAGGTCAAGGCCAAGCACTGCCAACCATCTGGCCTTTTGCAGCCCATGCCCTTAACTGAATGGAAATGAGACTTCATATCAATAGATTTTATCTTCGGTCTACCTAAGACTAAAAAGGAGCATGACTCAATATGTGTGATTGTGGACCGATTAACCAAATCAGCCCACTTCCTTCCAATAAAAACTTCTAGATCCACTGATGATTTAACAAAGTTGTATATCGAGGAGACAGTATGACTTTATAACATCCTGTTGGAAATTCTATCGAACCGGGACACTCGATTCACGTCGATTTTCTAAACGAGCATCCAAGAAGCTATGGGAGTGAAGCTAAAATTTAGCACCACCTTCTACCTGCAGACCGATGGGCAAACTGAGCGGATGAATCAAATATTAGAAGACATGTTACGGGCTTATGTACTGGACTTTTAGGAGAGTTGGGATGACTGCTTTCCCTACACCGAGTTTGCTTATAATAATAGCTTCCAGGCTAGCATTGACATGACGCCTTATGAGATTTTGTATGGGCATCCCTGCTGAGCCCCACATTGCTGGGAAGAGATTGGCGAGAAGAGCTTGTTAGGGCCGGATTTGGTGTGAATTGTGACTGAGAAGATTAGAATTATCCGGCGCCGCCTCTTGATGGTCTAAAGTAGACAAAAGCTATGCCGATACGAGGCGAAGAGACTTGAAATTTGAAGCTATGGACCATGTATTTCTCAAGATCTTGCCAATAAAGGGAGTTGTATGCTTTAACAAGAAGGGAAAGCTCACACCACCATTCATTGGGCCATTCCAGATTTTAGACCACGTGGGTGCAGTTGCTTATCACTTGGCCTTACCCATGCCACTCACCGTAGTTCACAACGTCTTTCATGTCTAAATGTTAAAGAAGTACGTACCCGACCCTTCTCGCACATCATCAAGTGAGAACATGTGGAGTTCAAGGAAAATGTCACATGCATTCTCTGACCCACTCGAATACTGGATAGGAAGGAGTAAGTCGTAGCAACAAGGTCATCTTATTGGTCAAGGTATTATGGACCCACTACGATGAAGAGGAGGCCACTTGGGAGACGGAAGTTGAAGTCCACAAGCATTACCCAAGTCTGCTTCAACAATACGAACAGGTACAAATTTTGAGGATAAAATTTATTTATAAGGGGGGTAGATTATAATGCCCTGTTCAACCAGAACAGTGTCCTGAGGCGTCCATGTAGGATTTGCCATAGGACCGTTCGCTTAAACCGTTCGTATGTGGGGTACCACAAACAAATTAACCCAGGTGAGCCCATTAAGGTGGACTATTCTGGTTATGATCGGACCGGGTGCGGGCCGTCAAGCCGGATAACCTGTTTCTACTTGGCAACAGCCGTGTCACAACCAAGGAAGGTCATAAAAATCAAAAAATTGAAAAAGCCGTAGATCTCACTAGGATTGGGGTCCATCATGGACCACGGACTTAATAGATGCCTAAAAATTTATTTTCAGCGCCTTCCTAATGGCACTTGCCGAGCGTAACTCGCCCCAGCCTTAACCCAAAGGCTATGACTTAAATCTGACACTTTTAAATGACTCTAAAATATTAGGCTTTGCAGCTATCAGATCTCTTCTACATTTATAGTGATTGCCTAAAATATTTTTCTACGCCCATCCACAAAATCTGGAACCCATTCGTGAAATGGTGACTGTTGATCGTAAATTGGACCTTTAGGGTAAAACCTCGCATCCGTTTGCCTTTAAATTTTGTACAACCCTTCATCATGCTATGGGGCTCGTATACTATAAATTTGGTGGCCATAAGGCATCAGATCCACCCTAACAGCCAGAATGGACCCCATAGGGCCATTTAAAGATCGAAATGGTATGATGAAACTGTCTTCAAATTTTGCACAGCCCCTCATCGAGCCATAAGACACCTACACACCAAGTTTGGTGGCTAAGGGGGGTGACAGGGCTATCCCAAGGCCAAAAAGGGCCCCCATAGGGCCATTGAATGAAATTGTTAGAACTTAAGGCCATTTGGCCCAAACTTAGAAAATAAAACCCTAAAGCTCTCTCACACACTCCCACCATTACTCCATCAATAAAGGAGAGAGAAGTGAGAAAAGAGAGAGGGAGAAGTGAAAGTAGGAGAGTGTGGAAGGAAGAAGGGAGAGAAGGTGGGTCATAGTTGAAGTTGGCGCCCAAGAGAGTTCGAGTCTTGTAACTCCTTACCTCTTCCTCAAGAAATCCCTCACCCACAACCGCAAGAACCACTCTCCACCGATTGGATAAGTAATCCCTTATATTTTTAGAAACCTCTTATGTTGAGAGAGGATTTTCTTGAAATCCTAACATGCAAATGCATTGCCTTAGGATTCCGGCCAATCGACCTCGAGTTCGACACTCTAGGTCGTTTCTCAAGATCTCAACAATCCAAAAGTGCGGACTATTATTCTTAGGTGGCTTAGCACTAATTTTATTATGGATTTAATGATTATGAATGTTTGGGAGATGTTCTTGTGAAATCTAGAAAGAACCTAGCCTAGACCTT